>JAQQZW010000017.1:9354186-9368726 GCA_029814745.1 Zanclus cornutus | reverse complement strand
TGGTCCTCTACCAGGTTAGCTACTTGAGCCGCTTACAGATCAAAATTTAAATTTAAATAAGATTTAACACTTTATTGCTATTTGAACACAGCTGACAGGAATTTGGTTTTGTGAGCTCGCTCTAAACAAAAGAAAAGAAAAAACGTGTTGCAATAAAACCTTTCTGCTTAAAGAATAATGAAATAAAAGTCACAGATGAAATAAGAAATAATCGTAAGAAGCGATAAGCGTAAGCAAAACTTTCAGTTAAATACCTGCGAAGCCAAAGACATTCCCATCAGCCACAGCTGAACTTTTTGTTACATGTTAACATTATCACTGTGTCTTCTCCCTTGTCGGAACTCACCGGTCCCCAAAAACAGAACAGTATAAATGTTTCCGTCCAGCGCCGGCTCCTTGTGCACGGCTATCTTCACGTAGTTGACACTCCTCTTGAACATGAGTGGGCGCACACCTATCGGGTGCACCTGGCTGGCCATCAGCGGGTGCCTCCTGGCGAAAGTGAGCACGTTGTCTGGGAGGTCTCGAGATGAGTTGATGCCCTGGGACCTGTGCTGATCCGTTATACACTGGGGAGCCGTGAGACAGGAGGACAGGGGAGTGATCACAGAGGAAGGAGGAGGACATCGAATGCTCCAAGAAAAGAGTTTTATCACATGAAACTTACGGATCCGGGTCTCGGCTCGGGCACTTTCCCCGTGTACTCCCTCCACTTTGAGTCCTGCACCTCCATGTACGGCCCCTCAAACGCCTTCTGCACATCTGAGAAGGCGTACTGGCAGATAGCAGATGCTTTGATATTCTTCCTGAAAAACAACCCCCCCACACCCCCACCCCAAAGACACATCCAGAGGACACCCTCAGGATTAATGATCCAATGTTGGATAAACACTGAGAGGTTATTATCTCGGGAGCCACTGCCACCCAGATCAAATTTCAAACACGTCACAGATCATAAGCTGCAAACGACAGGCGAAAAGGTAACTACACTGCTGAGAGCTCCTCTCTATCATCTGAAAACTGTGGGCGTTACGGCGGTGAAGTTTCGCCTTTTAGGCTACCTTTTTTTCTCTTGGATCTTATCAATCTGTCTTGAGTGGTCATGTGGGAGTGGCTTCGCTGACAGGTGTGTGATTTTCCCTCTTTATCTCCATCAGCTTTTCCAGAAGGAAGTGTTTGTTTTGCAGACTTTTCAACACCACACACACACTCACAGACAAACCCACTCCGTATGAGTCATAAATACAGCAGCCCCACTTGTGGTTTTGGTGGAGCATCTGTGAAAGAAAAGATTTCTCCGACAACAAAACAGCCGCATGATTCTGGAACTGGAAACCAGGTGACCTGTAATCTTAAACCCTGAAGGTGAGATTAGCAATGGGTGGAAAATGTCTGCGTCACGTTCTTAAGTCCATTGTGTTGCACACCTCAGCCTTCAAAAGCGCTCAAGTGAGAGGAATGAGATTGAAGTGAAACCAGAACCTGCCTCCAAAACTGTGAGCAGCACAGCTCAGGGGCTTACTCACTCTTGCACTCTTGCTTCTAACGCATGGTGACAACTACCACTCACACAGGTGTGCGTTTATCAAAGAAAAACCAGCATGAAGAAAGACAAGACGAAGCAGACAGACTTAAAGAGAGGACAGCTGCTGCAGTGAGTGAGGAGACAGAGATTGAGAACAAGGAAGTATAGCAGTAAAAAAAAAAAGGAAAAAGCAGGAGAGAGATGGATCAGGTTACTGTCCCGTTGCAGTGATATCCTCTCCATCAGAATCCAAACACCCCTGGGACAGTTTTATGCAGCATGACTCTGCATATCAGCGTAAACACACACTCGCATCGCTGCCAGATACTCCACTGGCAGCCGTCGTCCTCTGACATTGTCACGTCAGCTCCGGCTGCAGCTCGGCTGGTTCTGTTTCCATAACGGCTCAGCCGGGGTTTGAAATAATGATTTTACCTCCTTATCAGTTAATCTGTTGATTATTTTTACGATTAATGTTTTTTTTTTTATCTAAAATGTCAGAAAGCAGAGGAAAAGTTTTCAGAGCCGAAGGTGACGCCTGCGTTGTTTTGTTCAACAAAAAAGACAAAAAAAATCTTCAGCGTACGACGACATAAATCAGAGAAAGGCAGCAAATCCTCACAGTGGAAACACTGGAACCAGTAAAAAATGTTAAATATTTTTGTTTAATTTAATTACATAACTGATTGAGGTTATTGGGGAATTTTCTGGCTAAACTCAATAGCTTTATTCAAACTCTAAGTGAAAATGATCTCAAAATGTTTTTAATAGTTTGAGTTTGACAATTATTACGATAAAATCGTTAATATTTTGTTAAGTTAAAGTCAAACTATCTTTTTTCTGGGCCTGTTTTTATTGTTTTTTCAAGGTCAGTAAGTTCCAGGAGTCTTATTGTTACAGCACACAGTGGTAATTTACAGCCAAGTGTGCCTTCAGCTGTAGGGAAGACCCGCTAATGTCTCAGTATGTCAACGCGCCCCTTCATAAAATCATAAAGAAATGTGTTTTTTTTGTAGTTTGGAGTGGAGAACCTTGACCAGCCTGCACAGAGCCCTGACCTCGACCCAATCCAGCATGTTTCTGATGAACTAGAAAACTGACTGCAAACCAGGCCTTATCTCCCAACAACATCAGAACTGGACCTCACTAATGCTCATGGCGCTGAATGGGAGTAAATCCCTGCAGCCAGCCTCCAAAATCTGGTGGAAAAACCTTCCCAGAAGAGTGGAGGCTGTTATAGCAGCATATTAATAGAGACAGAGATGTTCAACAATCACATATGGACGTAACGTCTGGTGTCCACATACTTTGGGTTATGTAATGCATCCATAAAACTCAGCAGACTTGATCTTTCATCCTGCTAAACTGCTGGTTTCTCCTGTTGAAATCCAACCTGGTTATTCTAAGAAAAACCTTAAATTTTAAGACAAATTATTAAAATGTAAATTAAAGTGTCACATGTGCATCTTGTCCAGCCCAATCTGATTGTTTTGACTTCTCTAACTGGTTGAGAAACTAAAAAATAAAAACGCTGGTATGCGGAAGAACAAAGCCTTTAGTTCTTTTTAGGAAAGAAAACCACCCGGCAGTCATCACGTCTGTGTTTGACTGTGGAGATACTCTGAACTCCCGTGCTGCACATTCCACTCTAAAACAACTTGATGCAGTTTATCATTGTGCTTTTCATTTTATTACAAGAAATAAATGTCATGCTCATTACTGTAAGATCTACGAGAAATACTAGCAGCATCAAGAAATGAGAACTGCAGACAGTCATTACTTCTCAGCAGCATATTCTCCTAAATTTCCTCCTCACAGGGGGGGAATGATAAGTTTGTGGCCTAAGGTAGAAGGAGATACGTAATAAAGCTCTTGTTGCATGCATGTGCACATCAGCACATCGAATCATTATGCAAAACGTTTGACGTTAATAACTTTTAGGGTATTTTTGTTTCATTTAATTGAAAATGGCAAGTCAGCACTGTCTGATAAAATGGACAACATCAGCCTTTAGGCAGTCATCCACCGCCTTGGTCCCAAGAGCTCATCACCCAAGGAAGTCCACGAGGACATGAAGGCAACACCAGGGGTGGGTGCCCCTTTTTACAGCATGGTGAAGAAGTGGGATGCTGCATTCAAACATGGCAGACGGAGCCATGGTCTTGACAGATGGACGAATAACACAACGTTACATTGCCACAGGACTGGGTATGTCCCTGGAACGTATCCCTGAGTTATCCACAACAAACACCAAAATGACCAAGGTGTCATCTCACTGGATCCCGAAAGTCTTTGGGCCTAATGTGAAGCAGGTTCGGGACAACATGTCAACAGACAATCTTATCATTTTTTAAGCTGGAGCCCTAGCTGTTTTTCCAGCAAGTCGTAACCACGGATGAGACTTGGGTCCACCACTTCAAACCAGAGATGAAAGAACAATAGAAATAGTGGAAACACCCAGAGTGTCCGGCTCTCAAAATGGTGAAGTCCACAGGAAGGTATTTTCTGGGACGCAAAGGGAGGGTTGCTTGTGGGCTACCTGGAAAAGGGTCGCACCGCTACTGAGTGCTTTTCCACCAAGACAGTGTTTTAGCCCACAAGTCAACAGTGGGGATGGCTGCTATCCAGGAATGTGGATTTGATCTCATCCAACACCCGCCCTGTTCACCTGATTCCAATAGGTTGGACTGCTGTAATGGTTTTTTCCAAAATCTTTCCCTAAAACTGAGCCCACTTATTTTCAGATCTCTTGCATCGGCCAGCAGTTTGAAGTTAAGTTTGAAAAAGTTTACTACTGCTTGTCTACAAATCATTGAATGGTATATATCCCCCCCTTGGCTTCATATGTCATGTAATAACATAGCAAACTAAATAGTGAGAACCAGCATTTTGTTTTTATCTTCCACAGAGCTGGAACAAACTTCCAGAGGATATATTTTACATATTTCTGTTCATTTATCATTTGTATATCTTTTTGAATTTGTTTGTGTTGTTGTTGCTTGTGTCTTTACATCTTAAACTGTATTTATTCATTCTTGTCTTGTTTGTATTATTAACAGACTTTGGATTTTCTTTGTGTACAGCATGTCCTTTATAAATTCACGTGCTTTGCCTTGCCTTTAAATAAATGTTCCTAATGCACCTGTCTATTACAAATTAGTGCCTCAGTCTATAGCCTTCTTAATACCCGGTGTCTGACTAGTGGTTATTTCCTTGGGATGTCCTTTGACACACTGCGAGTAATTAATTTTATGTTAGATAGAAGGTTGTTACCATAAGCAGTAAATCCACTAGCGCTAAAAAGACAGAAAAGAGAGTGCCACCCACAAAAATCCAAAGTTTGTCAATAGAATATCCAAGGATTTCATGCTGCCCACTCTGTTTGACTGACAGGTGATCTGTGGGAAGTGCAAAACAGAGACACATGCATAAGTAAAAAGAATGTCAAAGATGAATCCTTCTAGATACACTGCAGATGTACAGTCCAACACGTAGTCTGGTAAATAAACTCAGCACACCCATATTTCTCTTGCTGTGTTGGTTGTAGCAGCATGGCATCCAGACTGATTCCAAACCATCTCCAGCTTTGAAGCTTGACTTGCTCGATTTGAAAGCATATTGACCTCAAGCAGGGCGTGAGATGCTGCAGCACTGTGACCATTATTCATAATGAGCATGACACACTTAGATGTTTCGACAAACAGGTTTGTGACCCCCGAAAACAATTAGAGGTTATTGTCATGACCTTTATATGATAACCACCCTGGAACCTGGGATTGAAAATAATGAGTCTGGCTGCAGTCATTACCTGTAGGGGAGGAGTGTGGGCTGTGTGTTTTGATGTCAGAGAGTAATTTCCTGCACAGTACCCTTTACATGCATGTGTGTTTGAGCAAATCTGAGTCAGGACTGTGTATCCAGTTTTTATATTTCCACAATTTTACAGGCTTTCTCTAACTTGCCTAATGTCAACTAGACTCTCTGGCAGGAAGAAGCTCGCATCCAAGCAGGCAACTGTGTTGCTGTCTGAGGATTGGACAAACATTTATTCTTACATCCAAGTCTTCTCGCTTTCTGGCTTTCGTCGTTTTTTGCCTCTTCTTTCATCTCATTTCAAAATCAATCAGTTCGACACACTAAGCTGCTTGAAAGTTAAGGACAATGTTGCCAATGCATGAGTGTTAAAGATCAACATCTCTCCCTCTCGATTGGTGTCTCTCTCTCTCTATACACTCTCTCCTGGTTGTGTGTTTACAGTGTGCTTGCCATCCACAGAGCAGGCTAGTAGCGCTTTGTTGTGCCTCTCTCGTCCCCTTCCTCATTTGCCTTTGACAACACTGATAATCCCCCAACAAGATCCCCCATTCATTCCCCCACCTCCACACTCACACACACACAAACACACACAGACACACACATCTACACACACTAACAAACATTTCCAGATGCTCAGAAGCACATTCACACCCACAAAACCCTCCACACACACAAATACAATCATGCACAGAGACACACACATACACTAGGTGCCAACCATTGCCATAGCAACTCCAATCAGCAAAGGCTCCCTTTCCCCTATTACAGTGCAGATATGACAGTTTCTCTCTCCTTCTTCCTGCCCTCCTTGCATTATGATTTTTTCTTCTCTTTCCTCTTTCTTTCTTCTTTACGTGTCATTTCCTATCATCCACCTCCCATTTTCTGATCCCAGGTCCTTTCTCATTCACACCCAGAGATGCAAATCATCACCATAAGTCAAAGAAACAATATATATTAATTTCTGGTTTATTTTCTGTGTAAAGGCCTGGGTCAGCATGATGGTACCTGCCTCAAAAGAGTTGCAGGGTTGCGTGGTGAATACAGCCACAACTTCAGTTCAAGCCAAATGTTGGCGAGCGAAGGACACTTTTTTTTCTCTCTTGCCTGATCCCAGTCGATGTTCCGATCTTGCTTTTTCTCTGGATTCTGTTTGGATCCCAATTTAATTTATTCCCCTGTTGAAAACAGAGCTTTTATCCAACATGATAAATGCTACTCAACCATTATCTATACTCTCTTGTGCTGTGCAGGGTTGTAGAGAGTTTGGAGGCTATTCTTGCACACATTGAGCAAGAGATGGGGTGAAATGGATGATACAGCACTTCAGAACTTACGTCCAGTGCCAATGCAGATTGAAGTTTGCCCTATATGTAGCAAGGCTTCGAATATGGGTGTAAAGGACAGGTTAGTTGGTGGCCATGCAGCACATCATGCAGTCATGCAGTAAATCACAGTTTGCCTTTTGTCCCAGATCTGCAAATAAGAATTTCATGTTTTTATTAGCCATAACTACAATTTTTACCTAACTTTCTAAGAGGAGAATTTCACAGAGTAGTTCATGCAGTCCAGTAAAATAACCTTGCAATAGCCTTTACAAAGTTTATAATGTTCATTTGATGTTAAACTGCATTAATAGGTGTTAAACTGGCCCTTCAGCTAGGGAAGATGTATCCCTTTTATAATGCTTCACTTCTCTGCAGGATGCAGCATTTGCAGTTGAGATATCTCTCAGCACACTGGCTCATGAGGTCCCACTGCCTCTGAGTCTGCCACATGCAGTGGATTATTCTTCTGAAGCACAGACAATGGTGAGAAAATCCCCAGATCTGTCCAACATAGGGCTTCCTGCTCCGGATGATGAAGCTCCCTGTTGTATGTCCCAACCTCTCTGCCTAAAGGCTCATGAGATCCTACATAGTGTATGCCAAAATACAGTGATATGGTATTCTGTAAAAATAACTGTCCACCAGTTGTGTTTGATGGGTTATGCAGCCAAATGATTGACAGTTTATTCAGTTTATATTGAGTGCTCTTGGCTTGTTGGCGGGTGACATGGGGCCATTTTGACAAGGTTTGACAAAATACAGGAGATGGATCTGCACTTGGGAAATAATACTTAATGGGGAGACAGGGGTGGAGGGAGTGAGGTTAGGGTGTTTACCATATATCAATCAAAATGATTGTCAGTGATGTTTTGCAAGTATAAAATTATTTTAAAATTACAATTTAGAGCAGAAATATATTCCTTTCGACTCCAATCACCCCCTGGTTTGACTTTCTCGCAGGCCCTGCTCACACCTTGTATAAACATGCCCCCCTGGGTGATCTGATCACAAGAGGACAGCACCAAGTGCAGGTGTGAATGTACCCAACACGCTCTGGGACGCACAGGATCACCTCCTGAACTGACATCCTCTGTGTAAGCAGGCTGCACACAGAAGCACACCGTCTGATTTCTAGTTGGATCTCTGTAATGCAATTTATGTGTTGGGCCTCTCATGCCTGTCATAAGAACAGCAGCAGATGTGTATGAACACACTTTTTCAACTGATTTTACTATCAAACTTTTAATCATTCTAGCCTTCTTATAAATTTGTCATGCAATACAATGTCACAAACCACTGTGTCAGTTTGTCACGGCACTTCTTTACCTGCCAGTAGGCTACCCCGTGTCTGCAGCGCGTCTGGTCTGCCAACATTTAGCAGCTGTTAGAACACGTGGTTTCGACTCATTTCACCATTTACACTAAATTTAAAAAACAGGACAACTTTTTATTGTCGGTAAACATGTAAAATTGCTACTTCTTTGTCACCAGTGGAGAAAGTCCCCAGACTCCCTTGAGAAAGTTGCCCAGTTTCACGAGCATGCCAAACCAACAGACGATGATATAACCCTGACCCTAAAGCCACACTGGCCAATCAGAAGCCTGAGTAAAAAGCTTTTATTGGTAGGCTAACTGCAGCTAGAGGTTTTACTGGTTCTCGTCCAATAACATTGGAGGCGGGGTCTGTGTTGTGAGGTGTTGGATTATGAAGTGACCACCCTGGCACATTTTGACGCCTTGTTCTTCAATATAGAGAAAGAGTGAGTGTATAAGAACAACATGAGTGTGCAATATGTAAAAAGTCCTGTTAGCAGGATTAGTCCCAGCACTATATAGACTCATGTAAATGAAGAGAGAATGGCGCACACTCTGTCGTCACGGAACAAAAACCCAGCCTATGCTTGTCTCCATGACGCTGTCAACAGAGTTAATGCATATCTTTACCTTGGCGGGAATTTCCAGTGACCTAAAACTGCAATGAGTGTGGACTAAAGACCAAAACACATAGAAAAAGCTATGTTTTGAAAAATACCTGTGTACACATGGATAAGGCATGAGGCAGATCATCACGCTATATTTTACAACTAACAATTTGGAGTTTCTGCATTGAAGATAAGTCGGCCTTCACTTCAACGACTTGACTCCGCGCCTCCGTTCACCCTCCCCCCACCCCTCCCCTTACTGGCTGCTGAAAGGAGCATTTAGGGTTCATTCACATCCAAGACCCCCTCCAGACACCTAATTGTGCCATTGTTGTTTACTCTTCAAAAGAAAAGAGGTGAAAGGTGGAGAAACAGAAAGAGAGGGAAAGGAAGATAATGTTTTTACATAACCACTACTTATATTATCACCGTCCCTTTCACACACAAAAGTAATTTAGTATCTATTGACGCTTAATAAATCGTATTTTCAAATCAGCTAAATGTTCAGCTAAGTAGATACTTCCTCTTTTTTCCAAGTCAAAACTATGAATTAAAGGACTTTCTTCACTCCAGTGACATTATTTTCTTCAAAGATGACCGCTGGGTTAGCAGCTACTGAACCCTGAACCACATCTGACTCTCTACTGGGCTTTTAACTATAAAACCACATTCTGTTCACTTACAGATTGTGTATAAACACACACACACACACACACACACACACACACACACACACAAGCCAGTGAAACCTAGCCAAGCCAACAGAGATGCTTCCAACTCACAAGTCTGATACAGAGTTATTCCCAAGGGCATTGAAAGTGAACACTGACACACATATCAGACTCCACTCATGGGACTAAAGTGTATACTTAGCAGCTTTTCACCAATAAGTATGTGACTAGCAAACTGTTTGTGGTGAAAACTGACTACAGATCTTTTTTGAAGAAAAACTATTGAAATTAAACACTTGTCTTGAACATTTCTAATCAACCGACTACCTCAAATTGTCTCGAATTGAGCTGCACGACAGCCTGAAGAGGCAATACAGCTGATTGAGACTTGTTTACGATCAAGAATGAAGCTGGCAAAGCTTTTGTGTTGAATGTTTCATTCAGAAATTGAAAGACACACGCTGAATAAGGTGATGAGCTGTTAAAAGGCATCTTTTAGAGCAGTAGCAGTAGAAGTAAATAGCAGTGGTGGGAATAAAGGCGTATAAACAACTCAACCTTGACTAACAGAAAATCAAACTCAACATTTCTCATTCTGATAACATCCCACCAGAAATCTCATCTTCTTTCAGTAAGTTTGCTTTAAAGATCAGCAAACTGAATATTAGGTCAGCCAATCAGCGGGAGCTGCCCGAGGAGATTCAATAATTTACTAATTAATTGATAATTCATTAAGAAACAAATACTATTATTTCAGTAGACTTTGGACCTCAGGGTAGATCCCCATTATGTCAGTTTTGCACCACAGGAGCTTTGTTTTAATTTCTCCCCAGATTTAGCAGAGTTCAGTGCTCAGTATTGGCATGAGATACGTGAATGTATACGGATGTAGAGCACTAAACAGTATAAAACAAAACGCAACATTCAACACAGAAAACCTTATGAAAATATAATAAACCAGAGAATTGTTCCTCTGACAATTCACATCATTGCTCTCTATTTAAGTTGAGCCCTTCAGTTTTTCTATTTAGTTGACATTTATATGGAATTCCCCTTTTTCAACAGGAAAAAATTGATGGAAGAGCGTCAGTTTTAAATGTATACTGGCTCATGGTTTTCATCTTAGTCATAATAAAAGCATAGAAAATATTTTTTTTACTCATGATTCATGTGTCTAATGTGATTCATCTTTAAATTGAAAATATGACACCAATGAGTACTTACATGTGCTATAGGGTGACATCCCTGTATATACCCTGATGCAGAGGTGGGAACATATCAAGTCAAACTGTATTATTACATCTGTTTAGACAAACATTAAAACTCTATTTTTAGTTTGAACTTGCCATGTTTTATGTCTTATTTTTTGTAAACACAAATATGTTGTTTATAATCAATCTTATGGCTTCCAGAGCATTTAAAACAATTCTTCATCCACTATACTTTGAACAGTTTACAAAAACTTGACTGAGTAACTAAATTGATAAATAATAAATTTGCCAAACTAATCACAGGGTAGGGAGAAATGTCCATCATTAGGTAAGCAGCAATGATTAGCCATATCTGTTTTTGATATGAGAGTGAGATATTCCTGATGCGTGTAACAGCAAAAAACATCACATAATTCTTTTATTATCATTACATGAGATTGGATTTATTCATCATTTAAAGAAAGAATGGCAGGTTAGAAAGTTGAGCTCTCTTAATTATATTTTGCAATTAAAGGCTGTGGAGACATGGTGTTAAGGCAGACGAGGATTCTGCTAATATGGTTACAAAAGAACTCCACTTCTGAGGCTTTTTCTTTTTACTTAACAAAGCCCCACTTTAGAAATACAAGACATTTTATTTCGACACTTCCCGCTAATTCGAGCAAATGAAAAAGGAATAATGAGATTAAATCTGGATGGATTGGAGTTTTTAAAATATGCCTTAATAAGCACCCATAGCTCTGTATGTAATTTATTTAAATTTCAATGCAGGGTCACTGGGCCACTGGCTTCCAGGTGGTTTGTTGATATCTAAAGTACCACTCTCAGTGAGGACAGAGGAGCTACAAGCCTCCTTATTATAAATATTTTACTCTTAAAACAAAAATGACTTCTCAGCTCCGGGCTGTTAATATTTGTAACTTAATTCATACAGAAAACTTGAAAATCATGAAGTAAAGTCTGGGTTGGCAGTGTCATTCATCATCCTGGTGGTAAACCCTTGGCACTGTAATTCATATGGTAGAAAACCACAGTGAGCACATGAAGACGCCTCATTCACTCTGAAAAAACAGGGCCAGGTTTGGCTGAAAATCTCCCACTCTTACTTCTTCTGTCCAGTCTGTTAGTGTCACATTTTTGGTACATATGATGATCTTTCTTGAAATGTTGCAGAGTTTTACTCATCAGAGTTGGTGTAGTGGCATAAATCCTGGGTGGTGAATTAGGAAGATGAAGTTGCCAACTGTATAAATTTTAAGTCCTATGATTTTCTTTTTGCGGATGCAAAATCAAATTTTACTAAAAGGTGAAACGAGTCTTAACAGTTTGCTTGTTAGTCAAATTAAAACTCTGCAGTCTGAATGTAACTCAGTGGGGCTGCGTGTTGGGTTGAGGGGCTCAGTGGAGCTGTAAGGATTTTCAGATGTACATAGAAAAAGTCCTACACAGAAAGGAAAAAGAAGACTTCATTGATTTTGACCCCTATACTGAAATGTTACGAAAATAACTCATGTCATCATGTTTCTGCCAAAAACAGGCATTAACTTATTAAACTATTAAAGACAATGAAAGTGCAGGAGGGTTGCAGACACAGGTGTATTTAACAGAGCCACCAATGGGACTGGACATTTCCTGTCAATACATGCTTTTTGAAAAACGTTTCAGACTTTTTGGGTCCAGATCTTGAGAACCAAAGCTGCGGCAGCGACAAAGACGACACCTTGCTCTGACTTTGCACTTGGAGAGAAGTCCACTCCCAGGATTTCGGTTTTAAAGCTTTGGATCCAGATATTTCATCCTATTCTTTTACAATATGTGACCCGAAATTTCACAGAGCCATTACGCTGAAGGTAAGAAGATGAATTTATTAGACTGGCTTTTGTTTTTTTTTTGTTTTATTTTGGGAAAAATATTCTGTTTGTTGCTGTGACTTAATTTGCCAAGTAGTGACAATGCAGTTAAAACACGAGCATATCGGCACTATCTTTTAGCACCTGGCTGTTGATAGCATGGGCACATGTGCAGTGGCAAAACAGCCAGTTAACAGACGTTTGCTGATGTCCTGTAATGCATGTATGTACTATGAAAACACCTTAAATCTGCAATAACTGATTTTTGTGGGCAGCGGAAACAAGCAGTAAACAAAACACTGACATATTATATTGAATTTGCAAACAGTTGCCTACTCACAAGAAGCCTGACGAGATTTTAGCAACCAGCTTCAATCCACAAGAGAATGAGGAGAATCTCTTTTCTGCCATTTTACTGAGTAATAGAATTAAAGCACACTTAGTGAGACTGAACATCTATTAGATGATAAAACATTTATTATTGATTTTGGGCTCCAACTTCCAGTTTTTTATTGACACTGCATGATCCTGACCAAAGATCCAGTGGTCTATCTATTTATATAGTAATCTATAACATTACTCAGGTACAAGTAAAAATTACTATTTAAGAAACCCACTCAAATGAAAATAAAAAAATGGACCTGATTGAAAAATTACAATTTGGGCTTACTTTTAATTTTAATATCAATGCACAATTAATTATTGTTAAAAAATTATTAGCAATTTATAATTTTTAAGTTAAAGCCAAACAGACCATTATAGCTATAAGATAAGTTAATGTCAATATCATAACATCAAAGATTAATGTAACACATGAAAAATTAATGGAGCTTATGGTAGCTGGATAACTACAGTTTCACCCACAGTATGTGCAACTTACTTCAACATACTTGCAGAGGAAAGAGGAGGAGCTCTTAAAATTAGTTTTTCAGGAGGCAAAGCAGGTATTTCATCATGTAACTCTGTAAACGTGTCCAGATGTGGTCAGGGATTTTCCAAGGATGCTGCCTCTTTCTCTGGGTTTTGCTCCATCATTATCACACTGTGGTTTAAAGACAAGAGGTGCCTCTTCTTCCTTTAGGCAGCTACCAACTTGGCGTCATCAGCAAAGGTGCCCAAAGCTCACTCTCCCATAATACACTCAATTCACACATTTAGAGCAGACTGGTTGTAACGAAGCTATAAATGGCAACTGTAGCAAAGTAAAAAGTAGATTACTGGTTCAAAAATATACTTGAGTAAAAAGTAGAAGTAGAAGTTTTAATCGAAAATGAAAATTTCATTCCTTTTACAAAAATTATTATTTTTTACTTATGTTCATTACTTGTCATTCGTTGCTACCCACCCTTACTAAGGTCCCGATTACAAAATACCTGATGAAGGTCAGGCTGCAGAACCAGTACTGACAGGCTCACCCACTTCAGACACAGGAGTTAGAAGTCAGCGCCGTGAGAGATCTGCGCCTGCATGTTTGTTTTCCGATGTGTAGTGAAGTGAGGCGCATTGATTAAACATTATATTTGCATACACTGTTCTGGGCAAAGGGGAAAATGATATATCTTGTGTGTGTGTGTGTGTTATGAAGGTGTGAGGTGACCTGTTCCCCTTCCCTGATGAACTTCTTAGTTGTGTTTGCCCCGTCAGCCATACATCATCATCCATCTTTACTTTGGTCAGGCTTGGCTTCACCTGAGGTCAGGGCATGTTTGATAACACCTCACCATCGCCTTCTTATCGCTATCTAAATTACAACCAGTACGGGCCACCTTAGAGAGCTGCGAGAGCGCATACCAAACACACCCTTGTCGCCCTTCTCTCTGCCGTTGCGGTGAGAGCTGAGACTCAGCCATGCTTGATAAACACTGACAGTTGAGGCGAGGTATTTCCATGACTGACGGTTATTGACTCGGCGATATGGTGATTTGTTTCTGCGCTGCAGCACAATTGATTAGCCATAAGGAAACTCAGGAGAAGTTATTGGATTACTATTCAGAAAGATTGAGTGTCAGTCTCCGTCGGATTCCATATCTCATCCATCTCTCTTTCTCTCTCTGACTTTCTCTCCTCAGAATATATTAGTCATTTTCAATAATAGCAGGCTGATATGGAGGCGTCTCCTGTCCTCCATTTGATATTCTATATCCATGGCTAAATAATGATGGATCCTTGTGCTTGTCTTGTTCACCAGTCAGCCTTCTTTCTCCATCTCTGTCGCCA
>JAQQZW010000017.1:8347600-8361268 GCA_029814745.1 Zanclus cornutus | reverse complement strand
CCCTGACTCCGGTTAGAAACTTTAATCGGTTCCTCTGTCGTGTAGCTGAAGGTCAAGTCATTATTTAGTCTGATGCTGTATCTTTGAAAATAAACAAAGATGCTCAGATTTAGTTGAAAGTTAAATGGGAAATGCTGATGAAAGAAACCTATGATCAATAGTAATGATGAATAGATGGATGCATGGATGGACCGACAGTCGGAAGCTCTTAGCTTTTTAGCTGTCACTTACTGTTAGTAGGTGATGGTTATAATTAATAGAATGGCAGATCAGTGCGTGTAGGTAAAGCACGAGTGTACTTAATGGCTGCTCCAAGCCTTTCTGTGGCACTGAACATAGCAACACATTAAAGAAGAATCTGTCACTGAGCTCATGGGCGAGTACACCAGACTTCCCCCTCACACCCATCCCTCCGAGCTGATGGATGATAGCAGGGTGTGTATCTGCATACATAGGCTCAGCTTGGCATGGCTTTCAATTAAAACTGTCAGGAACATGCACTCAGCGCCCCACTGAGATAAAGGTAGGCAAACAAATCAATATGCATGGAGTGAGGCGTTCCTCTAAAACTAACATTTCCCCAAAACACACATATACACGCATTAAAACACATATATATGCTAAAGTGACGTCCACGGGCCCAAGGAAAACTCCCGTTCACAAAACATCTATGCTGCAATAGATCACATTCACATGACATAAAAACACACATTTAAGGGCATGCTTACAGTACATGACTGTGCACACAAACACACTGCAGTCACACACGCATACAGTACACCACTGTGAGTATCCCTGACTTGGATAATTGTCACCGCTGTAACTCAAAAGACAACATATCCCCCAGCTTTAGAATTAGCATATTCATTATTTAACTGGGGAGCAGCTGGCTAATTGGCAAATGAAATGCTTTCAATAATGTTCACATGAGAAGCAGAATTTGATTAAACTGAATCTGGGGAAAATACCAAAAAGGAAATGAATATAAATGAGCATGTGGAAAAAAATGATAACTTTTGGGACGTGAATAAAGTGACAGCCTATGTCATTAGCCCTGCCATAGCGCAGATGTACCAACTCTGCTGTGTTTGTGTGCAAATAAAGTCGTTCACAGTCAACAGAAATGCATCAATAGGTGGTGCCAAGAACCGCAATTTTCCATCCGGCGCTAACTGTAAACCCTCCAAAAATAAAAGGATATCTCAGCCCAGCTCTGGCGCAGGTACTCCAATTTTAATGGACTGCCAAAGCCAACTGAGTCATGTCAGCTTTCTAAATCAGAAAGGAAGAAGGAGGGGATCGGATGTGCTCGTAAAAATGCCCCTACGATTCTGTCTCCGCTCATTCGAGTTAATGACACACACTTTGAGGCTGTATATCAGGGTCTGTTTGATCCTGGTCAAGGATATTAAACTTTGATGGGTTCCCATATTCACTAGTCCCCTGCCTTCCTTTGCAGAGGACAGTGCAGGGTTCACTCGATACGTGCACCCATCTGATAGCCAACAGGAAGTGACTCATAAACACAGGTCAAAGTGTTGGCACCAAGCTGACACAGCTTCGTCCCAAAAATGCTTCACATCCATTTTGGCAATTTTTGCTACTTGTGATCCACAACAAAAGGTGACATGTGTGTCAGCAGGGGAGCGTCGAAAGAGTGCCAGGAAAGTGGGAGCCGAGCAGCGGGATGGTGGCAGTCTGTACAGCGGGGGAGGGAGGTGGAAAGAATGGGTGAATGTACTGTCGGGTCACAGCAGCAGAAGCTGGCGGTGGCCGTCACCACACATCAACTGGCAGCCTGATAAGTGTTTCCCACTAAGATACATATACTATGTGGCTGTGCCACAGCGCCTGCTGGCTTGTTGCTGGGTCACATTTTAAAAAGTTGTTGTGCTGCTGTGGTGGGGGACAGTGCTATCAGAGAAAAAGCTTATTGATTACGAGCATCATGACTCAGAAGGTGCACATTAGTGCCGCACTTTCAGCCAGGTTTTTACTGGAAGTGAGCACAGTATCCTTGTGACTTCTCTCTTGGTGATAATGGCATGTCAATGAGTGTAGTTCGTAGCTTATATCGTAAACAACATGCGTGGAATCCATTCAAGTGCCACGGTGAAATATAGTTTCCAAGCACACCTTAATGAAAGACATTCGTATCCAAGTGCTCTAGTGTTACTTCTGTTGTTTATTTTCCCATTTCCCACTTTGCATGTAATTGTATAAGGTGACAGGTGGGTGAACATTGAGTAAGCGTCGTGTTGATGACTGAGTGGAGGCTGCTTCCAGACAATAACTGGCAAAGGCCGATGCTAACATGTAGAGATGGAGTCCCTGCTGGGTTTGCAGAAGATGCAAATGCATCCCCAGTCTCTCCATTGGGTTTACTTTCCTCCCCCCCCTGCTGTTAGTGTTGTCGTTATTTATATTGTTTGATGTGGGACCGCCCGTGAGTGTGCTGGCTTTCACAGCTGAGCCACAGTGGCCCGGAGACAATGGGCATCCTGGGCGGCTCTGACGCAATGCAACAATTGCTTGAGGAAAAAACAGAAATGAGCTGAGAGAACACAGTCTCTTCATTTCTGATTGGCATTGGAAATGAGCTGCACCATCAGGGCCTTTGGAGAAATTCTAAGAAAGCAGCAATCTAGAAGCTTTGTCGATAACGTGTATTTATAAGTGAGCAGTTTCGGTATCTGCTTGTGTGGTTGTGTTTCTGTACAAGAGCAAGAAAGGTGCCTTGTGCACTCTTTAAAGAGCATGACTATTTGTGACAATGGGGGCTTCAGTAGTTCCTGACAGTCAACAACACATTGAATCAGTTATTGTTTATGGTATAGGGGCAAAAATAACTACTATCAATGAGAAAGAGAGTACAATTTCACTTTTCCAGTCAACCCGCGTCTCACATCTCAGTGTTAATGAACTGTGGTTTCGCCATCGTTATCAACAGCACAGCCTGTTTAATTATTCATACGGAGTCTGTTCTGTTTGCAAGTTTTGCCTGGAATCCTTCTTCTCTTAGTTTTCTTTTTCGCTTTAAAGAAATTCTGTTTACATGCAGCCTGGAGGTGTGGTGGATGACAGCTTTAACAGCAGAGTTTGGCTGGTCTCGGTCGCATGTTTGTGCACGCTTTTTTCTGCATAAGCTCCTTGATCGTAAGGAACGGAGGAGGAACTGGAGTCCCGTGCATTTTTTTTTAAAGATTACTTTTTGGCATCTCTGCTTTTATTTTTCGATAGTGACAGCTGGAGTGTGACCGGAAAGGCAGGGGAGAGAGAGGGGATGACATGCAGCAAAGAACCTTGGGCTGCAAAGGGCCTTAGACTGTAGTCGAATAATGACCACCACTGTAAAGACTCAGCCTTGATACATGTCTCTACACTCTACCAGGTGAGCTACTGCGACGCCCCCGTGATGAATTATGGGGCAGAACATATGATTCAGAACATAAGTAGGTGCAGCTTAGGTCCATATCAGCTCTGCAAATACTTT
Organism: Zanclus cornutus; assembly: GCA_029814745.1. NCBI lineage: Eukaryota > Metazoa > Chordata > Actinopteri > Acanthuriformes > Zanclidae > Zanclus > Zanclus cornutus. The sequence goes on along the minus strand of JAQQZW010000017.1, from coordinate 8,357,775 downwards.
AATATGTAGTTTGAATATGAAAGAGCCACTAACCGCAGCTATGAGGGCTGTTGTGCCATGCATATGATTGAAGAATAAATAACACTAGCTCCCACAGGGGAGGCCCAGACTCGAAGTATTTCACATACGCTACCTCCTTTCATGATCATGTGTCTCCATAAACATTCCAATACATCCTCCTGCTCTTCCTCCTCCTCTCCTTCCCCTATTTTAGATTTCTTTTGTTTCCATAGAAACTGGGTCTCGTCCCATGCATTCTTCTCTCATGGCAGCTTCCTTCCCCACTGGATGGGCTTCTGGAAGAGAATCACTCCCTCCAAACAAGCAGCAGCAGCCTCGCCTGCAGCTTACAATATCGAATGGGAATTTTCATACCGTGGAGATCTATCCGTCAAATGTGGGCACTTCACAACATGAAGCAGCTATCTGTACAGTGGCTTACTAATGACAAAGAGGGTGTGTATGATATGTAAATCAATAAGACAGAGCTTGTGTCTGATTGTTGAGGTAGTAATGCGGTGGTGGTATCAGAACTGCTTACAATATTGTGGATCAATTGCGACCACAATCCACTGTGGCTTTATTCTGGATTCTGCTCACAGACATGCTGAAACCGACGGGACTGCTGCAAATCAAAACTGCCGCTTAAGATCCAACCAGGCAGGAAATTAAATACTGTATGATACTCATCACTCTGAAACTAAGAGTCAATAAATGGGACACATTGGATAAGCCGTTGCTAATAAAGCTGAAATGAAAGTGAGTCTTAAGTCTCATCTGTATGCTACAAGTCAATATGTTAATTTTTATAATAGGGGAATTTTTGTAAGCGTGTTTTAGGAAATGTTCTCGAAGCCTTTTTTATTCTGATATCATTCAAAATTTCAGTGAATTTTAACAAACCAACTAAGAGTACATTTATCTCAGATTACTAGTCTTTCGATTCTATTTGGATTTTATTTCACACAGTATAGGCATCCATTTCTGAAAAGCATCTTAGCTCCATGAGGATCTTTGATTTACTTTAAGCCCATGGACGGGGATACTTGGGTTAATTAAAAAATTCTTATTTACAGTAATGGCCCCCGTGCCCTTCATCCAAAAAGGGCAAGGCTGCCAAAGAAAGTTAACGGATGAGATGGAAGATGTGTTTGATTCAGGGATCTTGTCTGCATGTTGGAAACAAGACACAGATTGGTGCTTCCATGATAATTTTGTGCGCGGTTCGAATAATCAATGACTGAAATGAGGCTGAAGCAACCAAGTGCTCAGTGTGCCACAAATGCACTGACATTCTCGCCTCGGATGGTGAACGAATGCTCCACAGTCGGCCTATAAAGTTCACCACTAAGGCCACATCAAACTTTTTCCTGCTTTATTTTTCTTAACCCTGCCAGTACTGGGTCAGGAGTCTGACCGGCTTCCTGGTTTGTAAGACTACATCCACAATACTACATTTTTGTTTTTAAAAAAGCATGGCTTTTGCTATATTACTGCCTGCTGTCCACACTACTGCTGTGTTTTTGAACCCATAAAACAGACTTCTGTAGTCTGGATAGGCAGAAATGGATAATTTTGGAAACGATGACGCAGATGTCCACCATCGCTTCCTGACTGAATCTTTTATCATTAATATATCCTCCTAGGGGTTTCACAGAGTAGTCGACTGATCGACCAGCTGACTGTTGATGCCACTGGTCGACACTGTGCATCATTAGATCAATCGTTCATCTATAGTTTTGGCATGGCAGTAATAAAGTATTGACAAAGACTCCTTATCCCTTTAAAAGAGCAGCTACGTTGTTACTGCAGTCAAACAGCATCGACGGCTCAGACAAGCTTGTTAAGGAGTTACTTCAATTGGATCTCGGTCTACTTGTAAACAGCTTCTCAGAGCCAATCAAAGGATCTGCTTTTTCACTTACCCCGAGGCTGGACCCACCAACATCTTCCAAAATTCCTCGACTAGTTGACAGCTTTATGTGAGTAGTAGATGACTACTAAAATGCAGTAGTTGTGAATCCTAGTTCCTCCACAAGTGACTTCCAATCTCTGTTTTCTGCCCCCATGACTGCCTTATTTCAGTATGTGTGATATGAGTTTCCAGGCTTGTTAGTCTAGACAGAGATGATTTCTGAAACGGTGCTAAAAGACTCATCTGAAGGAAGATCATTTTGGTTTTAAACAAGGATGTAGAAATGTGGATGTAGCCTGAATTTCTTAACATTTTGGACCTCAGCCTCTGTGACCTGCCTGTGTGAACAGGGTCAATTAAGGTGAATGACAGCTACAGCAGAGCCAGTGCGGCACAGCCTGAAAGCCTGCTGATGTGTGGCCAGAAGGGGCCTTTAAATGGGCAACCCACCTTTCCAGACGACCAAAGCAATGTTTGGTCATGCACTGCAATCAGGACCATTTTGCCTGAGCTTGGATCCACATTTTAGTGAGCTGAGGATGCACTTATTTCAGGCACTTCAGCAGTGAATAACTTTCTTTATGTTTGAGTAAGCCTGTTTCACATTGTGCTTTTTATGAAATGTATTCAGCTGTTTCTTTGGCCAGATTTGCAACACAAAAGCATTTTCCTTTGCGAATGAAAAAAGCAAAGTAAGGCCAGTAGAGCGAGTGTATGAGGTGCCCTTATCCCACTCACAGCTGAGGGACTATTTGATAAGCCTACTGTAATTAAGTTTACAGGCTGATTGTTGTGGATTATTTGCTAAGCTGACACTTGTCAAAATAGAACGTGCATGCCTGTTGGCAAGCGCACAGTGGGGATTTAACCAGGTTATTAAAGCTTTAACCCATTTCAATTCAGCTTGTGCTAAATGGATAACAACCACAGAGATGGATTTCCATTTCATCCTAATTCATAGGATCATGCCTACGTACTCTATTTCCCCAATGGTTCTCCTTTCATAACATCCATCTGCATCAAGCGTTTCTCTTTCATCATCTGTTAGTGTAATTTCATCTCATACTCTGAGCACTGACATAAATGGGAGGCTCCTTTTCAGTCAGAGAGCGCAAAATATGTGCAGCAACGGTTGAGACGCGTGCATCCACGTAATTAATAGTAACTGTGAAATTAATTACTGCCTGCGCACTCAACCCGTTATTCCGAATGATCTGACACTAACAGATGAATGCACATATATAACATACAAACACTGCACAGGTATTGGAGGAATTCCTTTTACTGCTAGAATCAGTTGTGTTGTGTCCTCTACAGTTGTGCTGAGCTAGACACTTTGCGGTCTAAAGTAGGCCGGACTAGATCCGAACTTGTTCCAAATCAACATGCTGACCTCTTGGACCTTTAAAAGTGACAGCAGCGATAAGCGCCGTGCTCTGTGGGGACTGAGCAGGCAATTATATGAAGCCCAACAAACTGCAAGTCGATGGCGTTTTAATGGAAGCTATAACCTGTTTACGCAAGATGGCCTGTTGTTGATATGATGTGGATATTGTTCTTTTAATTGCATTGTGACTCAACATTTTTATTAGATTATTTGTATCTCCGGTGCAAAAATAGATTGTTTGTATCCCTATTTGTTTTTTTCCACAGTACAAATGAAAGAAGCATTGGGAGCTAATGCCCAGTCAACCCGGGGCATTAGGGCAGTGCAAGCCTAACTTATCTTGTGATAGAGAATCAAAAAAGTAGCTGCAACTTCAATGAAGCCAACCCCTTGTCCAATTGCAACTAATGATTAACTGTATCTCACCCTCCAGCAGTGTTCAATTGACACGACATAGTTTCACGATTCTCTTAATAGCTCATTCAATCAGTCATTTTACGGCTCACTAGGGTGAATCTGCAGTCCTAAGATGGAACAAATCGTTTTAAGAGTTGCACATCACTAATCAGAGTCTATAACAACACAGCAACTTGAAAATACAGGAGAAGCATAATGCTGGGCTGCTGGTGGGATGACTCAACAGAGAATGAGCCAAACCCGAGTCTGTTCCACTGCTGCCCTCTGTGAGAGAACAACAAATGTTTGGTTACGTCTGGAATGTTTGAACAGATGGAGGAGAGCCCTCTCTGCCAGTCATCGTCGCCTGAAGGTAGCCCGCCCTAATGCAGCAAGCCACAGACAGGAAGCAGCGACTGCATCATGCTGAACTTCACATACATGACCATGCACACACACACACACACACGCACATCCACACATCTCCCCTGTCAAACCCCTCCTTAGTGCTCCCCAAGCTCGTCTCGAGCTGCAACTCCCAGAACGCCGACCCAGGCAACCCCAGCAACCTCGGCGTCTGCCGCTCTCCTCTCATTACGCCAGCTGTTTTCTCGGCAGAGCCCCAGACTCCTTCATTACGGGGCCTCGCCGTGCTCGCTGGCAAGCCCCCTAGGGCTCGTTATCGATAGCACTGCGCTGAGCAGCACAGCCGATTGGAAAGACTTGCTGCCGAGGCTCAATGGCTGTGAGGGGGCGAGTGGGGAGAATTCATTAGAGCCTAGTGACACTACTAAATCTGATGCAGCAACTGCGACTCATGCCTTAGTCTGACAGGGACAATTTATTGGAGGGGAGTCTTTTTCTCCTTCTCCTGTGATGTGGGGATGAAAGGGGCTGTAAACAATGGGTTCTCCTTGCAGCATGTGAAGATTACGGTGGCAGGAGGTTGTCTGCGCTGCGACCGGAGTGATGTATGCATGGCAAATATGAGAGAGTGGCATGCTATTGGTTTTGCCTCCCTCACTCATCTCTCTCTCTCAGCCTTGTGTCTATATCTCTCAGGTCTTCATCTCTACCGATCTGATCTGCTGTGTGGTTGTCTCGGGTGAACTGAACGCACAGTAATCACCTGCCTCTTTTTCTTACTTTGTTTCAAATGCATGCAGAACTTAAAGTGGAATCATTACCCGCAGTCTCGGAGTGGCCTTGTGTCTTTTAAACATAGAGTGCATAAAAATGCACACAAACGCACATGTGTGTTTAGCATAAACACTCATACACAAGCCCAAGGGACCCTAGAGTGGCCCTAAAAAAACAGGCCACTGAATACTGATTACAGGCTCTTAACTTGCTAGCTCCTTCTTTATTGTGCCTTTAATTGGGGCCGTGTTTGCATCCTTTCCTGCCATACTGCTCCTTAAACCTTCTGCAAAGCTCCAGGATGTTTTACTGCTGCGCTCGGGTGACTGAAACGGTGCTCTTGCCTTTAAACAAAGGAAACAATGCTCCTGTTTAAGGCTGTTCTGCAAGGTGACAGCCCCCTGGCAGGCAGAAGCAGCTTCTCCAGTGGCTGGCCTTGACTGTGTGTGCTCGGGCTAAGAGCTACTGTAAGCAAAAGAAGATGGAAGAAGAGAAAGAGCTATAGCAGATAAACAAGCTAGACGCAACTGGATGTGTGACTGGACAGAGGCTTCTTGGTCCTGATGAGGTTACGGGTAGTTTAAGCACATACAATATCCATGGACACACACACAAACACACTGCTTGCCCTCTTCACCCCAATTTCTGTCGTTGGGCTGCCTAGCCCTGTGGAATCTGGTCCATCGATCTGGCCGGACCGACTCAAGTAAATGTACTATTCACAATCTGTCTCCTCGCTTCTAATTTCCATTTGAGCAATTGGCCGGTGTGGCTGGAGCATCGCCCAGAGGCTGAGGTCCATGGAGAGTGACTCCATTGTCTAGTTCTTTATTTATCCCTCTCTGGGCTTGAAAACTACAGCCCCCCACCGCCAGCCTCCACCCTCATGCTCGGCAGCCAGCAGAAGCAGAACAGTGGACACTGCAGAGAAGCAGAGGGAGTTGTCTCCTGTGGCTACATCAACTGGAGTCTGTCTCACACAGGCTGGCGGAGTTGTGGCTGTTTCAGCAGTGCCTCGACAGCGCTTGGGCTGTTTTCAGGTTCACTGGCGACTGTTTAAACAGCCGAGATGTTGACGGGAGCTCTGCAAACATAAAAGAAGCTGCACAATTTCCTCCTTTCTAACTTGCTTGTGGCACTTGGGGGCATTGCGGATACAAAAAAAAGCATGTTATTGCAATGTTCTCAGACAAATTAGCATTTTGCACTTGTTTTGAAACTACAAACACAACCATGAGCCAGAATATTCTTTCACTGACTGTAGCTGCTCTTTCAAAGAGGACAAATGTCAATGTCAGCTATAACTTTTCCCATGAAACGTCTACGGTTTTCTGTTATGGCTGTATGAAAAGCAAAGCAAAATGTCTGAATCAGAATTTGTCGAAGTAAATTTATGCTGCACTGGACAGACTATGTATCTGACCTTAGATTAACTACAGGGAATTACAGAGGAAATATTATAGTCAATACGACTTAAAATTTCAAATCTAAAATGCACTGTTTTATTTTACAGGGTGATAATAGAATAAAAATCTAAAGAGTGTTTTGGTTTTCCCCAGGTCTTCCCTTCACTGCATCCTGAGTGTGTTCAGCTGTGCTACTGAACCTGCTGTCTGCTGTTCTCAGCTTACTGTCTGAGTGAGTGAACATTTAAACAGAACATTTACACGGAAGGCCCTTTAAGAAGAACTCAGTCCTTCAATGGGGAAACTGCTCTCAGGACATACTGTAGCTGCAGTGCTGTCAAAGCACACCAGAACAACGTTCTGCCACCTTTTTCTCCCAGTGAGGAAATGGAGAATTTGCAGTTTGCATAATAGCTTGACAATCCAGTCATCACTAAAGCGCATGTCATGCAAGATAGGCAATAAAAACAAATGGAGCGTTTAAGTTGTCATTAGACATTTTAGGTGTGTTAATTGATTTTCAATGCCTACTCATGCACTCAGAAACATGCAAGAAAACGTTCCACTTAAAAGCTGCCAGCAGCTGCCGGTAGCCTTTAAGCAACACAGTGAATTAAAGTGTTTTTTCTCCAGTCTATAACCAGCTAATATTAGTAAAGAAGAAATGGCAGCAAAACATCCTTTCAGTCATTATTCACTCTTCCAAGGATTTTTTTTTTTTTTTGTGATGCATTTTGCAAAGAATCATTACAAAGCCAGCCAGATAAACTTGGCCTGGTAGTTGCAGCACACAATGCCTGCAGGAAAAGAAAGCTAGCCTAGCTACGTTTCCATAGCCTGGCCTGTTGGATGAGCTTGACCTCTGCCTGCACTGCAACTTTTTCTCAGAGTTGATGGTTCGAATGCGGCTTTGCTTGCTCTGCACAATTAAGTAAATACCTAGATGGTTGGCTGAATTTACATGATGAAACATTTCATGAAGCTCATGTACATTTAATTATATGATCAGTTATAGCTGACACATGCGTGTAAATTTGCCACTGTTACATGTGGTTACATAAGCTTTGAAATGAGCCACAACTCAACCATGCATGCATGTGTGCCAAAGGTACGCTCCAGTACTCGAACAAGCAGCACAGTACACCTCAGTCTTTAGAAGCATTGCTGACAGAGTCACAGTAAAAAGTGGCTAATGTGATCTGACTCTGGCCCCATTTCATTTTCTCCAAAATATTCAAAATGTTTTATCCTAAAGGGCTAATGTGCTTTCTCTGCAAGGAAACAATATCCACCGAAATGTCAATTTGGTTTAAAATAGGCAGACTACAACATAAATATGCAAACGCATCTAATTTATCAAGTATCTCCAGTAGCCTCTCACCTCTTAAAATCACAAGACAATGATCTTCCATGAGAGTATTCTCCTGAATAAACTTTTCATTTTTGTTATGTTTATGATATCACAGAAAAACCTGTTATTAATATTGCACAGACACTTTAAGTATCATTGTGATGGATAGTGCCTCACAGCTCTGCTTTTATTCACTGTGCTAAAAACAAGATTCACAGCAAAAGAATCGGTCTGTTATCTTTCGGATGACACAACAAACCCATCAATGCTGACTGCTTTAGTAAAATAACTTCTCAGAAGACTGGCAAAACACACATTTCAAATATGTTGACATCAGAGAGAGCAGACGTGAAACTATGTCATGTATGCCTGCAAACAAACTATGCTAATACTTTAAATATTTCAAATATTGCAGAGTAAATGATCCGTCCTTAAAGCAAATTGAAATGATGCATTTTCTCATTTTCTTTGTAGAAGGGCAAACGCATGAAGAGAATTAAAGAGACATTCTTAGCAAGAAGACGTTCTTCCTCAAAGCCTTAATTTGAAATTGAAAATGATGTGAGTTTATTCCTGTCGAAGATGAAAAGTAACACTGACATGAACCTTTTTGAAGCGCTGGGGCTGCTGAAAGCAGAGGCTGTGATTGATGTTGTAGTATAAAAGTCTAGCACGTTCATCAATGGCACACTGGGGAGCAGGCTGGAATAGTCAGGGCTCACTCCTGAAAAGGTTAACTTAAAAACAGGGGAGATAATAGACATGTACGTGGCAAAGGAGGGTAGATGAATGCATCAACAGAACGGAGAAAAGAAGAGAAAAGGAAAAAGACGGGGAAATAGTAGGGGATAAAAAAATGGGAAAGCAGAGGTGATCAAAGAAATAAGGAGAAAGTGGCGGAAACATCCGCCATCAGACTTCACTCTCACCCTTCTTTACTTCTCCTCTAATAACTCCCATGGTCATGTATGACCATCTGCCTACAGAGCACTGCAGGGCCGGAGCTGGCTGCAGACGTGCCTGTCTGCCTGTGGCTCTGCCAGAACCCCATCCACCTGCAGTGACCTAACAGAGCACCCGTCTGCTTAGAAAGCCCCCGCTTGGCCCAAACCCGGCTCACTTAGGTCCTCTGTGTGCATCTTGTTTGTCACAGTGTGTGTGCATTAGTCTTTTTCAGGTGTGCTCGCGTGCATGCATGGGTGTTATTGTAAATGTTAGTGAGCGTAGTGCTCAGGTGTCTGCCTGCGTGTCAGAGGGTGCAGTTAAACGAGTGAGCTGGGGACATTAGCTGTCTATAAAACGAAAAGAGGGACAACCTCATGCTCGCTGTCCTTCCCAGTAGACCAGTACTAAGCAGGCAACAGATGGCCTGCTGGCACAATAAGCTGTGTAATGGCCTCACACAGACACACATACACACACATACACAGTTGGCGCAAAGAGAAAAAAGATGGAGCGATGTCTTCCTACGATGATAAACAACAGAGGATAGAAAGGAGGCAAAGTGGAGACAGGGAGGACAAACACAGATGACTGGCTTGAGTTTTTACTGCCTTCACTGCAGCTGGTGGGAGTGCACTGCGAGGATAAGTTAAAAAGTGAATTATCACAAGGCTGAAGAACAGTGTTTCACTGTCCTCGCTGGTTTAAAATCTTTTTCACCACTAACCAGTTTCACTTGTGTCATAGTTTAACCTATTCGCCAGAATTAATGTCAGTAATGTAGGATTTTGCAAAACCACGGATATGGATGATGCCAGTATTTTATTCTAGATATTCTGCTGCAATTTTAGTCTGTGACATCGGTGTGGTTGAGGTCTGGTTTTAGCACGTTTTGGCAAGACTGTGTGATTGAGGTACAGAAAAGATCATGTTTTGACCTAAAATACCTGGTTGGAAAATGTCCCAACGTTGATAAAATTACCAGAGTTGGACACAAGTCTGCTGCTTGGCAGCTGTCTGGCCCAACTTAGCTGTCACACTACCACCACCATCCCTTCCTCCCCCATGTGAGAAAAGTCCTTCTCCGTAACTGGTAATCAGCATCACATAAAACTGATCCTATAGCCACTTCAAGCAAGATAATCAGCAATAATGAATAAAGCCAAGACAGTTGCTCATGCACCAGTCACACTAAGCCCTAGTCACCGTACTGAACCTTAACTAAATATTATCCAGAATGGCAACTAATCTCATCAGAATGGTATTCACAGCAATCTCAGCTCATTGAGAGCCGTCGCCTTTTATCACATTAACCTTAACATAAATCTTCGGACACTTAAACAATACATTGGGTCCAATGTAATCAAACATAAAGAGAAACTCCCATTACACTTTCAAAATGGCGCATTTATTGTATTTCAATTCAAGACAGAATAGTTGGCATGTGGCCTACCTGAAGAAAAGTAATAATATGAAAGTTTTGCAGTTAGACATATTTCATAGACAGCACTAGCAACAACAGCGACCACAGCAGCTTAACACCAAAATGTTGCCAGAATGTAATATTGACACTATAACGTTGAATTTTAGCACATAATTGAGTGTACAAATCTTCATGTTCATTAAGTGTAAGAAAAA
>JAQQZW010000017.1:7851583-7863273 GCA_029814745.1 Zanclus cornutus | reverse complement strand
CCCACCAGAGAACACAGACATGTTTTTTTCAACTTCATCACTTTTTTGTTTACATTATGAGATTATTTTGAAAGAAAATTTGCCATCTTATAGTCACATTTCTGTCAAGAGATGTTCAAGATTTTCAATGCTGTGAGCATCACAAACAAGTTTCTGTGCACTTACATATAATGAGGTGGCATAAGTAATAAGTAAAAGACTGAAATGAAACCAAAAATATTTGCATGGCTAGACTGAATTCATACATGCATGCATGGCTATTTTCTCGCCTCCATTTGAGGGATATGAGAAAATGTTTTATGTAATTAGGTTGAACTGACCCTTTAGGTTTCCTGCCCTGTTAATGTTGCATGGTCACCTGAAAAAAAAAACAACAACAAAAAAAAACAAAACATTTTGCATGTTGTTGAGTTTGTTTCTTCCAACTAACTGGCTTCTGTTTGCCTGTTTGTCTGCCTGCCTTGCTCTCGCCCTCCCGGCTACCAGGGGCAGTGTTTGACCGACAGGCGAGCATCCGGCGCTCCCTCATTAACACTGACACCGTGTCCCGCCGGCCCAAGAAGGTCAAACGCAGAAAGACTATATCAGGGCTGCCTGACAACATCAGCCAGGAGCTAGGTATGGATAACTGTGGGGCAATATGTTGCCCTCTACTATCCACAGACCTGTACCAATACTCTGGACAAGCATCCCTCCTTCTTTTACTACTTCTATGTCTTAACTCTCTATGAAGTTATGCTGTTATTAAGAATAACTTGTACTTTGAGTGGAAAGTTGATTCTCTCCAGCAGTTTTGTTTTGAATAAGTCATGTTAAGAGGGAGAAAATGACACATGCAAGTCCACAGTGTTGGATCAAGGCCCTGCAGTTGTTCAGTCTTTTCCTGTTCTAGTTCTACATACCAAGTGTCCTCATTTGCTCTTCTCCACTAAATTTAACCGTATCCACAGCCAGGAACCATTTATGAAATCCTTTTCACTAGCTCTATGGTTTTAATTTCGCCCTTTTTCTTCCTTTAGAAACTTTCTGCCCTCATAGAACCTGTTTTTAAGACTTTGCCTGTTGAAAAGTCATGTCACATAGGAGAAGTTAAGTGCAGGGTTTGCCATTCTTAAATACATATTGTGCCATAATCCTTCTGGGTCAGCTTTCTGCAGTCCTTTTCTGTGAACTGTGTGTGTTAATTGTGTGTCTGTGTCTGTGCCTTAATCCTGGGGTCACATTGATAATCTCAACATGTGTCCCATTTGTGTCTTTCCTACCAACATGTTCTGATTACAAGGCAGTGGAACCCTGGTCATGGACACCCAAAAGACCCCACAAACCTTTTCTTTTTACTTTCAGAACATAATCCTCACACCCTCCAAACAGACAAGAGCTAAATAACATATGGAGGTACAGAGGTCCCCTACCATTACTCAGTTGAGCTGGGTGTTAAGCGAGCACTTAGCTTCCTAAGCTGACACTGTGCTGTGCTGATGGCACCACATGGCTGATATTTATTTACACGTCTCCGAGCTTTAGGATGGTAGCAGCGTTTAAGGAGAATGTCATTTCTGTGTGCGATAAGATCACAAAGGCTGATAGGAAAAGAGCTTTAAAGTCTAGTTAGTGCCCAGCTGACGACAGCCTCTGAATGTCATGATTACTGGGCCGGGGTAATTGTCCCACTGCTTCATCCCTCCCTCTCCTTTGCACTAGAGCTGCCTGCAAAGTAGACCTGCAGCTTAATCTATTGCAGCAGCAGCAGCAGCCAAGCTGTCACTCCAGCTTTTAGCAAAGGAGGAAGAGAGTGTATTTGTGTCTTAGAGAGAGCGAGACAGGGGAGAGGGAGAAGAAAGGACCACAAGTGTGTATGTTTTGGGATACGAGCATCAACAGGACAGCCGCCACAGATGGGAGACACACTTCACATCCTCTCTTGTTTTACAACTCATTCTTCAAATTGTTTGTTCATTACCCGGTATGTTCGGTATGTGTGTGTGTGTGTGTCTTTGTGATTTATGCCGTTCTGTATGTCATTGTTTCTGTATCTATCTGTGATGAATCAAAACAGTAAAAGAACAATTCAGATCCTTGAATTTAATGAAAAGATTCAACAAAGCTCAGCATCTGACTTTGCCCTGCTGTTAGTGGCATAGTGACAGAATTTTGAAGGATAATGCTGGTGTTATTCTCCTTTTTTTTACTGTCGACGAATCTCGTAAAAAGACCAAATCCAACTATGTGTCAAGGCCTCAGTATGCTTATAACAATACTGGTTAAATGTCATCCGAGCACGATTCCAATGCGGACGGGCTGTTTCAGAGGCTGCAAGCTCTTTTTTTGAAACATACTGAGTTCATCTCTCAATACGTTCTGACTTCCTTACTCTGTCTGTGGCTCTCAGCCCCAAGCTCCATTATTTTCTACTGAAGACAAATCTTTAAAAACAGAAATATTTGGTTTCAAGGTTAAAAAAAAGACCCAGTAATTTTCTAACACAGCTGGGCACTGGGGTTTTAAACAAACGCTACACTAAAGGAGTAAATAGAGCATTTTGGGGAACTGTTGTAGTTGCAGATTGATTCACATTTAGTGCTCTAGTAGGTGTTTCCAGCAGCAGGACTGTCTATGAGGGATTGAGTCAAAATAAACAACAATGCCCATGTTCATCATAACGAAGACGTGTGTGACAGTGTAGCTCATTAATGAGTTATAGCAGTTTTTGGACAGTAATGGAGCTCTATGGCACATAGAGGGAAGATACAATAAATGACCTTTTTTGTTATATTATATTTTTATGGGGTTTTGTTGTCAATAAGGAAAACACACAGTATTACCAGACTTATTCTTCACGCTCGGTGAATGAATGTGTCTTGTCAAAATGCTCCTTGGGACCTTCAAGATCTGTTATGTACTCATCACTGTTAAGTACTCTGTTCCTAGCACAGTGGCCCTGCTTTAGTTTCAGCCTGGTCTCTTTGCTGCATCTCATCCCCTCTCTCTTTCCCCTGTCTTTCCTCCAGCTGTCACTATCATAATAAAGCAGAAATGCTGAAAAAAAAAAAAAAAAATCATGGAATAAATGTTGTATTGCTGAAATGATAATAATATAAAATAATTTCAACGAGTTTCTTCCACTGGGGAGGTTAGGGTTAGAGTTACTTCTCCATGCTATCTAACAATGTATTTAGGAGTGTTGTATTTGATCCAGGGAGCAGCCATGTTGGCTAGTGAGGTTTCCACTGAGTTGAACTTAACCATAGGCCTTTTTATACATAATTGTGCTCTTATTGGAAAAACATGAAACCCTGGCAAAATAGAGAGAAGATAGTGTTGTGTAATGCTGTAGTGAACTTTGCACTTGAAGTTTAGTTAAGAGGCAGTTTTTGTAATTAGATGTTTTCACAACTGCTTTGAACTTAGTGTGGTAACAGACGCAAGAGTTCTGTAGGAAATAAACTGGAGGTTGCATTTCAGCTAACACCAGTAAAACTCTGGGTCCCTGTGGGGTCTGGCATAAATGTCCAGATGAATGCATAAAACTTCAAAAATGTATTTCATCATCAAATATAAACAGAAACTCCTTTCTCTCATCTTTCCTTTGTTATTCTGGTCATTCTTTGCGATGGCAGGACTCCAATAACCTGCAGAACACATGAGTCACATTCAGTCTCTGACAGGGAGACTGAAAGAGAGGGGAAAATGTGGGCTTGCTTTTACACTGCTTTCATAGCAAAAAGTAAACAGGTGCAGTCAGTTGATAAATTCCCAGAGAGGGTCATACAGGTGGTAACAAACAGTCCTATTAATACCATTAGAGTAGGAAGAGAGTGTTGTCTTCTCAAGTACTTTTAACCGAATCAATACTAGAGAGATGTAAGAGGAGGTGTGTAAAACAGAAATCCTTCTCTTTATATCCTGTTTGTGTTTATGTCCTGCCTTTTTTGGACATGAGAAGAGGATTATTGGAGCATCCAAAAGAAAGCAGCAGGGCGAATCTCTGAAAGGAATGTGTATGAATGAGCCGTATTCAAACCAAACACTGGAGGAGATCAGAAGGATTCTGAGTAATAGAGTACAAGAATGACGAGATGTTCACTTGATAACAGAGATCAATAAGATTAGCAGGAGCTGAGGGGAAGACGCAGTTGGAAGGAGACCATCTCTCATCCTGCAAATCCATTTGTGTATTATGTGCAAAAATAATCTATAGGAGAATTAGAATTAAGTATCACAGTATATTTAAAATGTCATAAATGTTTTAGTTTATAAAGATATTTGCAATTTAAAAAGATCACACAACATTATTCAAGTAAAAAGGTTCTGTTTCATTTACTTAAAATGATACAAGTATGATATAGTTGAATAACTCTTATTAATAAGATAAATATGATGTATCTTGTGTGTCCTATATCTTGTCCATCCATGTGTATAAAATTGACATATTTGTCTTTGCAAAGCATGGAAAGAACTACATATGACTCATGTCAGCTGAAGAATAGTAACTGTGTATTCATTCCTAATCAGTACAAATCTGTACTTTAGGACTGGGTTGCACCAACAAAGATTAATTTAATCTAAGATGAGTTCTAATCAAAATTTTGCAAAACTAGGTTTTAAATGAGTAAATTCAGATTTAAAATTAAGCAGAGCCCTTTTGCATAAAAGCAAATCTCCATTTATTGAACCCAAGTTGATTGATGTAAAAAGACATTATATAGAGTTCAGCTGTAGATCAGGGGGTAGAGCGGGTCGTCCACTTATCAGCAGGTCGGTGGTTTGATCCCCAGCTCCTCCAGTCTGCATGTCAAAGTGTCCTTGGGCAAGATACTGAACGCCGGTGGCTCTTCCTCGAATTAATGGAGCAATATGGCCAAATAATGGCAGCTGTGTCCCCTGTTGGAGAGAACTGGCAGTGCTGGCAGTGCTCTTCCTGTTCCTCCTCACACAAAGGAGCAGATACCGCTCCTGCTGGCTTGTTGCCCTTCTGCGACCCTGTCCAGCTCTTCTCGTGTAACGGCCCGTCACCTCGTATCTCCTCCATCCTCCTGAGACTGAGCTGGAGGACACAGCAAATCTTCTGGCAACGGCACATATGGATGTGGAATTCTGGAGGAGCTGGACTACTTGTGAAGCCTGAATGGGTTGCAGGTACCACCACATGCTACCCATAGTGTTAAGGGCATTAGCAAAATGTAAAACTAGAGACAAATCACTCAGAAAGGAAGAGGTGAGAGAAATGGTCTGTGGCCACCACCTGCAAAACCTTTCCTTTTGGGAGGTTGTCTTGCTGTTGCCTCTCCTGTCCACCTGTCGCTTTCATTTGCACCAAAGCAGGTGAAATGGATTCACAATCACTTACAGCTCCTAACTGGACAGATCGATATCCAAGATGATTCAGTGTTACCTAATTTTTTTGAATAGTGTATTTTCTCGACAAGGCAGTTGTTTCAGCAGTTAATCGTCTTCAAGTGTAAATTTAAAGTTAATGCTGGATCACATTCTAAATTGGAGTTCTAAGTTTTTGGTGCAACAGAATAAAATTCAATTAAGGGTTAGATTAAAAACTAAAGTGACATTTAAAGAGAGTTTTAAATTTAATCTTTCATCACTTTACGCTGGTTTTAAAGTTTGGTGCAACATAATTTAAATCTGAACCATGATTTAATAGGACTTAACAATTAATATTCGATGGTGCAACCCAGCATAAAAGTTGTACTTGTTGGTTTTAAACAAATTCAGTCAATCCTGCTCCAAGAAGCACAACTCTTGATTCTCTGTTTTTGTGTGTGGAGCTACAGACTTTAGCGTTAAATTAGCTTTACAGTTGAATGGAATATAGATAGATATGCAAGATTAATCTGTAAGGGACCAAAAAATATTGGTTTATGCACACTGTTAACTCCTTACTGTCGCCTCCATGTTCAAGTAAAGTCCAGTGCTCCCAGCAGACCACGCCACATGGCAGCTTCATTTAACGCCCATAAACACATAAACCAACCAGTGCTAATATGCTTGATTAATACTACCTGGCCAACCTTTTCGGTGTCATTTTAAAAACACTAATTCACACAGGAATAATGAACACCTGGTGAACCCTGGGCATTTGGGACTTCTGGAGGTCTGGGCCCCTATGGCCATTTTTAAAAATTGGTGTTTCAGCCTTGATGAGGGATATTATTTCTGAACAAAGAAGGACATTAAATAAACATTATACAGAGCTGTGGACTTGCAGTGAAGCTCACACTGGTCTGCGCCATGCTGCACTCTCAAAGAGGAAAAATTGTAAAATCAGAGCTAAGACGCTGACAAACATCTGTGTCCCGTCTGTTTGTGTATCAGGGTGGAGAGCTATACGTCAGAAAACAGCGACCTGTGGAGAAAAGTAGAAAACCTGGAGACCGCCAACAGGTGAGGCTCACACATACACACACACGCACACACACACACGCACACACACACACCAGCTTACATTAGTGTTGTTTTGCTGTTGTGTCTCTGAACAGACTGAAGCTGTTCTGTGCTGGCTCCAAACACTAATAACACAGAGCCAACATTCTGGTAACGATGTTTGGATTATCATCCCTGAAAACAGCAACAAGTGAGCAAAGAATGTGGCTTGATAAGCTGCGAGCTGAAGGATCTGTGTTGCAGCAAGGCTGGAGAAACCGAATCTCAATTTTCTTTCATTTTTCTCGGAGAATGACGATAATCATAACTGCAAGCAGGAAAACTCTGTCTGAGCTGCAGCCTTGTATTCTTCAAAGCACAAAAGCAATCAGCTGTTGGTTATACATAGTAGTATTTATGCTTTGTATGCAAAAACTTTTGGGGTCTACAGTTTATATGCAGTGTGTTACACTGAGAGAATTATAGGAGTCTAAACTGAAATTTGTCTGCCCCATAAGCAAAGTGTGGACTCACCCATCTCCGTTTGTCTCCTCTGTTATTATAACAATATGAAACCCATCTGCTATAATCCTGGAGCGGGGGGGTAGATGGGTGGGTGGGTGTGGTGGGATAGATGGCTGAGGGTTGACAGGGGGTCTGTCTCTGTGTCTGTCTGTCTGTGGCGGGCTCAGCCTGTCATTAAAGCTGCGACTTAACAGTAGCTTTCATCATGCAAGGCAACCCCCTCCCTTCCCACCACACACATACACTCAGACACTCACACTGATAAATATGTTAAACCACCACAAAGAGGAACAATGAGTTGGCACAAACTGGCAAACATGAGTCAGCGCACAGCCCGCTCACTCTCACATAAAGTCCCACAGTCGGAAAGGAGTTTTTAAAATTATGAACTAAATTTAAGCTCCAAGTTTCTAAAAACACCCAAATGCAGTTATTAGTGGTCATTTTGTTCTCCTTGCAATGGTTTCTCTGCACTGAATGTCCACTTTGGTTCATACAGAACTGGGTTAGTGCTACTAGTTGTACAAGAATAATTTTAACGCAACCTCAATAAAGCATTAAATATGCAGTAAGAAGTCTTCAGTAAAACATGGATTTTCCATATACGTTGATGCTGTCTTGGCCAGAGTAACATGAGTAGATTGATAACAATCTACTCATGTTCTCTGTCCAGTGCAAACAGAGGTTCTCGATAAGTTTAGCCTAGCATAGCACAAACACTGGAGGCAGGGGGAAACCGCTAGCCTAGCTCCCCTAAAAGTAAAAACAAACACACATCGTAAAAACCTCGAGCACAGTTTTGAGTTCATTTAATTAATCTATTTAAGTTTTCCATTTTTTTGTGCTAAATATTTACACACACAAGCATCCAGTCAACCAGCATGACCCTTGGAAGTACTGTATATTTAAAGCAGCAATAACTTTCGCAGTAAATCACTGTGGTTTTACATCAAAGTCCTGTGTGAGTGATGCTGGTTAGTATCATCCAATATAAGTTTATTACTGCTGGCAACTGGTAGTTTAATGTTACATTTTGGTGCATGTGAGAGACACCAGCATAGACATTTGGAACACTAGATGTACAGACAGTGACTGATTCGCTCATTGTTTAGAAGTGGTGGAAGAAAATTCAGATCTTTTACTTAAGTAAAAGTACTAATAGTACACTGTGAAGATACTTCACTGCAAGTTAAATTCCTGCATTCCAAACCTTACTTCAGTAAAAGTGTGATAGTAGGTATAATCAGCAAATTATATTCAAGTACTCCTTGTGCAGTGAAATGTCCTCTGCCAGTGTTTTACTGTTATAGCCAGTGTTTTGGAATAATATAATTGCTGCATTGATGTGTATGTTGTGTATTTTACTGTTGTAGTTGTTTAAGGTTGAGCTCATTTTAACTACTTACTTAACTACTACAGTTATGCATCATATTCTACAAGATTATGATATGTTTGTAGTGTGGCTTTCCTATGAGAACCTATGAAAAGCTCAGAAAAAAAGCCGTTTTCAGCTTCGTGACAATGTGTTTTCCAGCTAATCCAAGAGGCTTATAAAAATCCTTTATTTAGCTTAAGGAGGACAATTTTCAATACAGAGAGGAACACTTCATCCTTCAGTATATGGCAAACTGCACAATCAACACATCTGGAGATACGTAGTTTTCACTGGACAGGAAGGGTATGAAAATTATAATCTGAAAGTAACAAGTAACTAAAGCTGTCCAACAAATATAGTGAAGTAAAAAGTACAATATTTGGAGTAGAGGTATGAAATTCCATACAATGGAAATACTTAAATACAAGTCAAAGCACAAAGTCCCCTGAATTTGTACTAAAAGTAAAAGTACTTAGTTACATTCCGCCACTGCTGTTTAGTTTGACACCTGAATATGTGACACACTGATGAACCAGTTTATTGTCTAATTTAGTTTCTGACTTGTTAATGAGTAACTGACTTGCGGAGTGCTGGTTCACAGTGTGTTCCACAGTGATTGGTTCTCTGTCTCCACACAGTGGTCAAAGTGTGTCCTTACACCTACTGACAGCTCATACCATCAGGACCCTGCTCTCCAGATTCCACTGATGTACTGTATTCTAGTGGTTTTACTGGTGTACACTGTCCAACCCTACAGTACTGTTTACTTACTCTGGCCAGCTGACAAAACAACAGTAAATCAGGTGGATGAAGTTTACTTTAATGTACAATCAACTCAATTTTGAGAACAATACAAGAAGAGAGAAATTACCCGCAGGGACAAACATTTTCAGAAAGACGGGCAAATCTGTACGGGTGTTTCCTCCTGTTACTTACTTGAGGTAAGGCAATACCTATAAGAGGTTGAGTGTTGTCAAAGAGGCATTCAGGGAAAAGGGAAAACACTCCCCAACCAAACAATGTTCTGCCTTGACTTTCACTCCTGCATCCCCTCTTCTCTCTGCCTATGAAATGATGTCCTCTGCTGGTCTTGCTCTTTAATTTTCCTCTGTTTCTCTGTCTTTAGGTCTCTCCTGCAGCAGCTCCAGAAGCTTCAGTCACTGATTTCAGGGAAAGTCGTCCCTCGCTCTTGTAAAATGGCCTCAACTCAAACAGGGACATGCCTCATGGTAAATATGTGCTTGTTGGAATTGTTAATCTCTTCACACACATACATTTTGATGTTGTTTTTATTGGAGTGACTTTATTTACCTCTGGACAGTGTAATAATTAAATATTACATTTAACAGGAAACAATTTTTGTCATAAATTACTCTTGTTCCAGCTCCTCATTAAAGCTCTGTGAATGAGCTCTGTTCTAAAAGAGTTCCCTTCAGTTATGTATGTTTAACATCATGTTGTGTTTATTCATGTTCTCTCCAGCATTTGGCACTTTTTCTTAATGACTATTAATTACAGTAATTGTTTTGTTCCTCTCTATGCAGATGATGGCTGTGTGTTTTGTCCTGGTGTTGGGCTCCTTCTCTCCCTGCCTCTCTCCCCTCTCCTTCCTCACCGACACCTCCTCTTTGTCCTCATCCTCCTCCTCCTCCTCCTCTCATCCCTCCTCCTCACCTCCTCTTCCAGCATCGGACCTCTACACCACCAGTCAGGGTAGGTTTACAAATATGTAACCTATTATTCAACATTTTAAAAGAAATGGTCATAGTATTGATTAGTCAAGTATTTTAAAAGTACCCATAAACTTTCCTTCTATAATTGTCCTTTAGTTTTTTCGTTTGCTTGTTTTTTAAAATGGTACAAAAAGGAAATGGTAGATACCTTACAGAAACAATGGTGATTGTGACAGGGACGAAATATGCAGGGATAGACGAGGGGAAAAGAACATAAAGAAGAGATAAAACAGGAATATATGTACATATAGGTACATATGTAAAAGAAACAAACAAGGATATAGTTGTCGTAATAATAATCCTAAATATAGTGACATCATGTAGTTACTGCAAATTAAGTTATTGTTTATGGTTATAAACAGTAATAAAAATCATCATCATTAAAATCCTTTAGTTAACAGTGTAACACTGTACCCTGAGTGCCTTTCAGCAACCCTGAGAGAATTAGAATAAACCTGTTAATTTCAGTACTTGTACACAGAGAGCATTAGCTATAGTTACAGCAATAACTAACTGAGAGACATCACATTTTAGAAAAGAAATTTGAACTGTAAATACAAATCTTACTTTGTGTTGCTCTGTGTTGAGATTGGTTAAGTTCCCAGAAGTCTAATTTTTCACTGAGAATTCATCAAATTGTGACCTGGGTCACACGGCAGAACAAAAGGACCCAAGATTAATATAAAATTAATAAAGTTTACAGGGTGCAGCACTCTGTAGTACAGTTTACAAAATGTCTTTTGCTGAATGATTTCTCTCAGAGACAACTTGTAAAGTATCGACTTTCATTCCTCGCTGCATTCCACTTCCCTTAAATTCACTCTCTATAACCTTTTTTGAAAGTAGAAGTTAGGCTGTCATCATGTTGGGCAGCACTCCTTTCTGCCAAGCACCATCCTCTAAGTATTGGAAGGATTCTACTAGACTGTAACCATCAGGGGCTGAAATTGGCCGTACTGCCCTGCAACTGTCTGAGGGAGAAATAAAGTAAGATTAAATGTCTGAATTCTTGCTAGTGACTCCCTAGAGGCTACAATGTTCATGACAACCTAAAAGATAACACATCAAATACAATTGCGGGACAATTTCCTGGCAAATTGTACAGAAATGGTAATTTTGTAAAGATGTTTGTGTCTGAGAAAAGGTCATGGGGGCATTAAACTCATCACTGATTACTCTTAATATCCCCAGAAAATATCTTTTTGTTTCCACGGTACCTTGTCATGACACAAAATGTTGGTCAAAGGGGAATTTCATCTGACTATGGTACTAGAAATATCTGAGGTACATTTCACTGAAACAGTGCCAATAACTATTGAGATATCTTGCTTTTTTATAAAAAGTAAAGGAGATTTCCCTTTAATCAAATGGACCCTGATGGCAATACTTTCACATAAGTTAATATTGTATAAAACTCATGCAAACACATTAGAGAATCAAAATGATTAAAACTACGACTGCAATCAACAGTTACTTCTGTTATTGAAATAAATTATTAACCATAAGGACATAAAAGGTCAAATAAAATCTCCCAGATTATAAGGTGACGTCTTCAAACAGCAAATGTCTCGTTAGACCAAAAGTCAAAAACCCAAAGATATTAAATTTACTAAACAGGAAATTCTCACATTAAAAAAACACACTTGATAAAGAGCATGTTTTGACTTTTTCCTTGATAAGTG
>JAQQZW010000017.1:7833585-7844942 GCA_029814745.1 Zanclus cornutus | reverse complement strand
TAAAGGGATTCTGAAGTGAAAAGAAGTACATGATACATAATGTTTACTTGTGGACCCACAGTTAGGATATCCTCCTCTTGTTTGTGTTTTCAGTGGGCTCCTATAGCCGCATGTCGTTAATCACAGCACGACATATCAACAAAAGGCACCTATGTCTTATGTCTGTCCATGTCCTATCTAAGTATCCAGCAGAGTAGCATTGTTTCATACCTGTTTAACGTAATTAACTGAGGAGCTTTCTCCACCAGGGCTCTGGTCACATTGGACACACATCTAGACATTGATGCCTGGCTGATCCCTATAGTATCTCCCATAGATGTCTGGAATGAACCAGATGTGTAGAAGCCCAAAGCTGCCAACACCTGCACCTCAGGACTGATGGCTCTGGACCGCTGGGTACGTCGACAGAGGGCCTAACATGCACAAATACAGAACATCTGCAGATTTTTGGAAGACACATTTCTAAAGATAGTTATTTGGCATATACTTACCTCTCTGAGTAACTCCACCAGATACAGGATAAACTCTCTGGGGAAGCCAAATTGCGTGAGGAGGAAATTGTCTGAGACTGAGTCCAGGTCAAAGCGGTCCAGAGTCTTGTGGCCTCGACCATGTAAGAGTAGGTCACAGTCCAAGATGGCTATGGGGATCGCCATGCTGTGGGCAATAGTAAATTTACATCAATACAAAATTGTTATATTCTTATCTTACATTTATAATCAAATGAATTAATACAGCAAACATACACAGAACGCACTCATTTCCACGAATACTTTGTTCTTTGCCTTAATAAGCTGTGCTTGCATGATTTTACCAATTAGTCCTATAATTTACACATTTTGTATACAATTCTTTAGAAAGTATTGTCTGTTGTTGTGTGTATTACCCATAGAGAATATTCTAATTTTATTTCATCCTATTACAGTGCCAAAATATTCCGTCCTGGCTGAAATACTGTGACTTTCCAGCGTGTAACAAACATGTCCTCATGTTCTGAGGCTTATTATCAGTACGCAACCGACGTTAGCGTTAGTTTTCGCATACCTGAATCTAGTCAAGTTTACGTGCTAACTGGCTAACGTTAGCTTGCTAACTAGCATTTAAGCTTTCCAAATATCAGCTATGCGTGCTTGTGGAGACAATTATTAAGACACGTGGCTGACTAGCTGTAAATTAGCATTAAGCCATAATTAATTTATTTTGCAGTTTTAAAGATAATGTTAATACCTTCAGAGAACTCATGCAGCATTTGTCAACCAAAACAAACCTCAGGAACACACAACTTGACAAGCACATTCGCAGATTAGACACAGAAGGAGGCATTTTGGATTTTATGTACAGATTATCGTGTCGATGCTCAGAAAATCTGATTTATCTTGTATATAATTACGATAAGTGTGATGGCTTGTGTTTTTCAGATCCATATATTATAGACATCTACAAAAAAAAAAAAAAAAAAAATCAACGAAAGTGCAGTTGTGAAAGTGCTGCTACCCAAACACGTCGACATGGAGAAGATAAACAGAAAAGTAGCACAGTTGCTGTTGACGTTGTATTCATCTGACTTGGGCGCGTAAATGTTTGTGGAACACAGCGTTTTATGTCATTTTTATTGAATTGATTTGTGTTTTATTGAAGCTACATTGTTAAGGGTCAAGTTAATGTAAGTTTTGCTGTTCTGTGATGGTGTGAAAGTGCGTGTTATGTAGCTAGCTAGCTAACATTAGCCATAGGCTAACGCTTGTTGGACATTGAGTCACCTAACAAGTGCGTGTGCATCCCCTTTGTGAAAGTCATACGTTAAGTCATTATCGATGAAATTAAGCTGTCGGACTTAAATTTGTCTGGTTGTGTAGTGTAACGTGTCAGTTGGTTGTCAGTGTCTAAAGTTTATTATGACCTCCAAATTTTACTCGCACAATTTCATATCAACGTGGAGGCCTCGCTTGCTAACTTGTAACTGAAACAAACATTAGCCATTTGGGGGATTATGTTAACAATTGTTATACATATTATTTTCCCTGTCAATGCCGTAGGCAGAATTCTCAGTGTATCGTCTTTGCCTCCAGTAGGTAGTTGTTAAAGGGCTAAGTAGCAAAACATTGTACATGTTATTAGAATTGTTTTGGTCTAAATTTTGCTTGGTTTTGGTAATTCAGCTTGTTTGTTTAAGCAACATAAAGAATGAATGCATTCTGTTAACACTCACAAATTTTATAGTTAACATTTATTCACCTTGTCTTAGTAGTTATTTGCATTTAATAATTTAAATGATGTAAATAATTTTGGACGCAGTGGTAAAAGGAGTGTGTGCTCACAATGTTACAGTGCTGGAATCATTCCTAAGCTGGCCCACAACCATAATTACAATCACAATAATTCCTTGTTACTTATTGCTTGAGCAGTTTCTCACAGTGTAAATACAATCACAGCTTTGTGTTTGCTCATCTCCAGTGGATTGTCTTGTTTGCAGGGTCGTGACAACATGGACAGTGGCCTGAGCCCCCAGGATAAGAAAGACTTAGACAAGTTCGTTAAGTTCTTTGCCTTGAAGGTAAGAAGCCAGTATGAGTGTCTTGTTCACAGCATATGATGTGACTGCAGAAAAGTATGAATGTAGCATCTGTGACTGTGACATTTTCAAGCCTAGGATGCATTATAGTAGCTATGTTTCCCACTCTTCTTAAACGGCTTGAACATCAAACATCTTTTCATTCACCTCTAGTAGAATCTACCAGTGCAGATCCTTTTGGTTTTATTTTCTGAGGTTTTTTAGGTACTCGTCACTGATATGTCTACCTGCACACTAGTATAATGGAAATGTATTTTATTTGCAGTGCTCACAGCATTAAAAATGCCTGAAAAATATTCAACAGTAATATCTTTCCTCAAACAGTATTGCTCTGGATACTCCTGTCAACAGCTTTCCTTTGTAGTGTTTCTGTTATAGCTGTTCACAGTCTGGTTGGTTTCTTATGTCCTGTTTTAATACTGTCCAGGTGATCGTCCAAGCTTGTCTTGGAGAGAAGATCTGCACTCGCTCGTCCTCATCACCTACTGGCTCTGACTTGGTAAAATAATTCAGTCATTCTTTTACCTTCTGCTATTGTAATGATTGATTAGACTTATAGTTACACTGTGGATCTTCACATATGTGTAGCTGGTTTGGATTGCTGGTCTTCTTTGTAAAGATGTTAAAATGTAAATGTTAAAAATTTTTGTTGTTTGTCATTCTAGTTTAATTTGGCCATCAAAGACATCCCAGAAGTGACTCATGAAGCCAAGAAGGCACTGGCTGGCCAGCTTCCAGGCATCGGACGCTCCATGTGTGTCGAGATCTCCCTGAAGACGTCAGAGGTAACGGACCTCAAACTGTGCAGAAACTGTTGAAATAAAGCAAATATTCACTTTAGATATCAGCTTTTTAAACTATGGGAGATGAGTGGGATCTTTATTCTAATGTAGAGTACCTATATGGTTGTGTGAGCGTGAAACACAGAGCCATAAAAGAATGTCACCTGTGTTTTATACAGTCTGAGCAGTAAACAGACCACTTATTTTCCCCTGCGTGTTTCAGAACATTGAAAAATATACATGTATTTTTCAGTCTCCTGTGACGTGCCTATGTTGATATTTCTTTCTCTTTCTTATTCAGGGGGACTCAATGGAGTTAGAAACTTGGTGCCTGGAGATGAATGAAAAGTAAATGGATTCTACTTTCCCTTTTGTTTTTTAAATGTTTATGTTTCCTAATGGTCGTCGAATGTCAAAGAAAATGAGATGTTTGTCAGTGCTGGCAGGGAGTCTGTGCCTCTATGAAGTCGTACAAGATTAGCCCGGAAAACTGCAGATCTCTATCTGAGCTAGTGGACTCCAACACTGTGCTGTAATGGTAGCTTCACCATGTGCAGCACACTGACGAATGCTTCTCTCTGCCAAAATGTTGCTGTCTTGGCCTACTCTGCCTTGTTATTATGTTGATATTTATTAGCTCTGCCAAGGAGGTCATGTTTTCATGACCTGAATCATAGTGCAATTACATGAATTTTTTTGCACCTCGTTAGATTGAGATATAGATAGAGCATTTGGCCTTGGCAGGATAAAAACCATACATCTTAAAATCGCTTGTTGTAGAAATACAATGACTCCATGTCAACAGTCCATGTTAACAGGTACCGGTAATCCTCTGTGGTTGCTGCTCAAACTTCATACAGAAGCAGTTGTTATGGAGCACTCAGGAACAGGAGTTTCATTGGAGAACCGAGACAATTGTAACAACGTTTTTTTCTCAAATTAAGATGTGGCTTTGGAAAATAAATACACACATCTCAAACAAGTAATTATACTCTTGCTCACATCCAAATGTGTATCGTCTGCAGTAAACTCCACCAGAGATATTAAGGAAAGTATTTGTGCTATATGCTTCATAAGAACAAAGAATAATTTAAAAGTATATAATAAATGCACAGATGAGATGATGAGGCTTCCGATACACACAACCATATTTTGACATATATATATTTAATAGTTTTAGTAAAATATCCATACATAAATAATGCAGCGCTTCATAGAAGAGTGGACTGTTGGCCTTGGTGGGGGTCTGCGCTCTCTGTGTTCCTTTCTAGTTTACAATACCTCTAAGCTGCTGAATTTAATGAGTGGATATGCTTTCTGTCTCTACTACAGGTGTGATAAGGATATCAAGGTGTCATATACAATCTACAATCGTCTGTCTGTCCTTCTGAAGTCTCTGCAGGCTATCACCAGAGTAACACCCGCCTATAAACTGTCTAGAAAGCAGGGACACGACTATGTCATATTATACAGGTGAGTGGACTCTTCCTGTCTGGTTAAACAGCTGGTTTTAATGGTTTAATCGGTCTCCAGTCTGTCTGCAAACAGCTGAGCTGGTTGTATCTGTGCTATTTTTGCTTGTGAACACTGGGTCGACTAAAGCTTTTTCTTATTAGGTCGAGTTTTTTTATATCTAGAAAATTTGACTTGGTTTTCATTATAAATGCCTTAAACATCTTTTACATTATGTTGGTGTACGACGTGTCAGCATCTGTTTTTTCCTCTCATGTCTAGAATTTACTTTGGGGAAGTCCAGCTGAGTGGATTAGGAGAAGGTAAATATAAACAGCTTCTTGACTGACGTGGTAAATCACTGAAAACAAGACTCTGGTCCAAAGCTCAGGGCCTATGTACATTACTGTAGACATTAGTAATATTTTACACTGTGATGTGTTTATGTGTAAAACCTTCCAGCCTAAGTTGCAGAAGGACTTGTCTCTTTTTTGCTTTCTACTGCTCGCCACATAGCAAAGTTTCTGAACTGGCCACCAAATGAAATATAATTATAAATTTTTGATAGTCTTTCAATTTTTTTTCTATTTTTGATAGTCACATCTTAACATAAAATAAACCACCACATGTACTGTGCGTCCTTTAAAGTCATTTCCCCATTAAAGGGATCACTTATTGCAACATATGAACTAGAAGATCATGTCTCAAACTTTACTATGAAATACATTTTAAAAATATGTAATGAAATCACTGTATTAGCTTACAGCTTAAAAAATGTTTAGTGACGCTTGTTTGTTTGTGTTGAAGGCTTTCAGACGGTGCGTGTTGGAGTCGTTGGCACCCCTGTTGGCACAGTCACACTTTCCTGTGCGTACCGCACCAACCTGGCATTCATGTCCAACAGGTAACTAACACACTACATGTGAAACAACACAGTGTTCTAACCAAGAAACCAATTTGCTTCTTTTAATATTTGATTTTAATTTAAGATGCTTTTACGAAGATAATGTCATTTTGCTTTGGTGCTTCGTGACTTTGTTGTCTGGCCATGTCAAAGTGAGCAAAACGAGTCAGCTGTTGAAATGTTGTCCTCTGCAGACAGTTTGAGCGGTCCGCTCCCATCATGGGGATCATTGTGGATCACTTTGTGGATCCTCCCTGCATCAGCCAGCGTCCTGCAAACATGGGACAGCCCTGCAACTACAGGTGGCTACACAAAGCTGTGGAAATGAAAGCAACCAGTTATTTGAAAATGAAAACCCTGACATTAACGGCCCACAGCTCCACTCAAAGTTAAATGACCACCAAACACACAGAGACTCAGCTGCTGCGGTTGAGCCTTGGCCTTGTCACAAATAGTTAGAGCTTTCAGGTGACGTTATTCATCGTTTGAACGTCACACAGGATAAATCAGCTTTGCTGAGTTACATCTGCATTTTTACACCTATGACTCAGCTGTGTCTTAATGTATAAATTCTATTTAGTGCACAGACTCTGTTGGGTAATTTGGCCTTCAGATCTGTTCATCTCTCCATAATATAAAACAGTATATTTATGCTGTGAAGACAAAATCTAAAGGTTTATTCTCTGTCTGCTTTCCTGATGGAGTTTTCAATATCCAGTAGGATATCAAAAACTTAAATAATCTAAATTATAGTGTGTGTGTGTGTGTGTGTGTGTGTGTGTGTGTGTGTGTGTGTGTGTGTGTTTTTTCAGAGCTCCAGATGAGGAGGATGGAGGACCGTTTGCGGGGGTTCAGGATTCACAGGAAGTCTGCACCACCTCCTTCTCTACCTCCCCTCCCTCTCAGGTCAGAGGACTCCTCTTCACTGTCTCTGTCTTTATGCTGTGTCTTCTTCTCTTCATTATCATACCTATTTTTTATTTCACTTTCTCTTTTCTCTCTTTGTCTGTTTTCTTTCCTCTTGTCTTTTTATTGTATGTTTATCTGTGTGCGTATGTGTCTTGCATTATCTCAGTGTGTGTGCACACTGAGCCCTTCGCCCTCTAAACTGTCAAAGCCCGTCCCCATGGACAGTCTGCAGCTTCCATTGGCTCCTGGACTTGTCACTCAGACTGTGAGTCTATACTGGCCACTGTGAGAGTGTGACTGTGTGTGAGACACCTTGAAGGGAACAACACTGTTGCTCACTCAGATTTCTCATTGGGTTTAGGTGTGTGTTCCTCCTGGGTTGCATTAGATTTTTTGTAGCATCATCTCTTTTGACTGTGTTTGGAGTTCCATCACTTTAGCCAGAGCTTTTTGAACTGTAGCTCCATTTTGCTGCAAACATCAGACCTGTTTCATCATAAGGTCTTACCATTGTCATGACATGCACCACAGTAGGAAACCATGTTAATCTTTGACATCTCAGTGCATGACTTTGATGTTCTGACAAGACAATATGTGACTCCAGTGCTAAACCTGAAACTCTCCATGTTTTGTGACTAACATTCCTCCTTCCTTTTGTCTGTCTCTGTCTCTTTAGTTGTATACTTCCAGGTTATTGTATCAGCCTCCAGCTCCAGCAGGAGCTGCTGAACTTTGTCATCCTGCTGCCAATCCAAACCAGGTGACACACCAGTCAGTCAATTCACTTCCAGACTTGTAGAGCCTGACCGATGGCTGATTCACACATGTACATCTGATGCATACAGATATACACAGATCAACCACAACATTGGAACCAATGGAAGGTGAAGCGAATAACTTATTGTTACAATGCAATGTTCTGCTGGGAAACCTTTGATCCCAGCATTTATGAGGATGCCACTTGCACCCTCCCAAACACCGATGCAGACCAAGAACACCCTCTCACAGCAACAGCACTCCTGGAGGGGGGGAATCAGGGAGTATAGAAAAGGGCGTCCTGCCAAACCACAAAAAACTGCTCAGGAATGGCCCATGGAACATGACAAAGAGCTGAAGGTGTCGACCAGGCTTCTAAATTCCTCAGATCCTAATCCGACTGAGCATCCGTGAGATGTGCTGGAACAAGTCAAAGGATCCCTGACAAACACCCTGGTGCCAGACACCACAGGACACCCTCGGGTGTCCATGCCACGATGGGTCTGTTCCACAGTAGGACCTCTGTGGATCAGACTTGTTCTAGAGGACAGGTCGACGCCTAGAGCTCTTATCTAAGTTTCTTGGGCCATTCCTGAGCATTTTCTGCCATGTGGCAGCCACTGCCATCAGGAAGTGCTGTTGCCATGAGTGAGTATATGTGATCTGCAATGGTGTATGGGTGGTGTAAGTCAAGGGGCATCCACATTAATGCCAGAGCTCAAGGTTTCCCCAGTAAAACATTGCATTGAGACGAGATGGTCAGTGGTATTCACTTCATCTGTCACTGGTTTGAATGGTGTGGCTGAGCAGTATATCTGTGATATGTCACCTGATAAGCGATAAGTGATAAGTAAAAAAAAAAAAAGCACAGAAATTCCAAATCCAGAGACGGTATTTCAATATGGGTAAAATCCTCTATCATAGTATACAGAATGTCATTTTAAATCACAATGATGATCCGATCATTTTTTTGGAAAAGTCAACTGAGAAACTTTTAGTTAGTAAATTAACTGTATGTCTATTTTGAGCTAATCTAACAAATGTAAAACGTGTCATGGTATGTCATCACATTGAAGAAACAAAAGCTTCATTGTCCTGAAGCGCTCCTGCTCATGAGCCTGCACACTGTCCCGTCAACACAACAGGATATTTAATGCTTAGACGCCTCTGTATGAATGATGATGGCAAATCTTTGGATTTTTTTCACAGTACACATCATGTCATCACCCAATCAAACCATTACAGTGTGTCCACCAGGGAGCACTGACAATTGTGACACGTGCTGTTCAGAACTTACTGTATCTTAGGCGCAGAAAACAAATTTAAGGGATGTCTTGGAAAACAGCTAAACTTGACAAATATCTTGTTATCAGATTCCTTTTTTTAGACTCAAATATCAATTTCAGCTAAAAAAAAATATATCTATCGGACTATAATCCATATTCCACAGAGGAAAAACATACAGACTATGTGCATGTCTTTTGTAACATGTTTTTATATATCTTTTCTGTTTAGATTTATAGTCATTCTACTTAAACTCTGCTGTTTCCTCCTCCTCAGATGCTGCATGCTGGGAAGGAGGGTGGGGTTGTGTTGGTTCCCGCGCAGCCTGCTCATGGAGCTGATGCCCATCTGATGGCAGAGCACGTCCCCAACACACCTGGCAGCAGGTAATCCCCTCCTGACATCGCCTCATCTCAGCATCTACATATTCACCAGGATTTGAAGGGATTTTATTCCAACTGGCTCACTTGGTTTTCTGATTCCTGCTTTGCATTGTAGTTGTGATCATTCTTAACTGGCATGATGGAAATAATGGAGCAAGACATATAGAGCTGCATAGTTTTTATAAAAATGAGCTCTTTTTACCTCAAAACAATAACTTAGTGTGGTTGGTTTTAAAAAGGCTCTGAAAAGAGTCTTCGGGTGTGAAGTTGAGCTTGACATTTCCTGTGTCCCCTCCCAGTGGCGACGATGACGGCCTGTCGCAGAGCGGAGAGGGAAGGAGGGACAACGGCAGGAGGAGCGTTTCCCCCTCCGACCCTGTGGAGTCCCTCAGTGCATTCACAAGGAAAATCGGAGCCTTTGTGAATAAACCCAGCACACAAGTAATTCACACATCACTCACATGTTGGCTCTTTATTCCTTCCCGCTGAAGTGTTTTGTTGTGACATTAGTTTAAATGTCAATGAACAAAATTGTCCGAATTGTCGCTGGAAGAGACCTTTCGCACTGGGTGTGGGTTTGTCTCTTTATTAGCCTTTTGGTGCAATGAATTCCACTGTGTGTGTTTTTGTGTGTGTAGATAACAGCAGCCAGTCTGGACCTTCCATTTGCTGCATTTGCTCCTAGAGGCCTGGACTCAGAGGAGAACGATCCCATGGTAACTTAAGTTTTATTCAAATAAAGATAATGAAGATGAAGAGTTTTTCCCTCATACAACAGAATACGATGATGTTGAGTCTTGCGTGTCCAGGTGTTTAAGGTTGACACAAGTGTCTACAGTTGTAGTATTTTCTTTCTGTATTTGTGTGTGTGTGTGTGTGTGTGTGTTCAGGTGCAGCCTCCAGACTCTCCTCCTTGCCCGTCACCCCTGCAGGCCAGCCTCCATTCTCAGGGCTCAGAGGGATCGGGGCCACAGGATGACTTTGTCATGGTCGACTTTGTACGTCATTATTGGTCTAAGC
This sequence comes from Zanclus cornutus, assembly GCA_029814745.1. Classification (NCBI taxonomy): domain Eukaryota; kingdom Metazoa; phylum Chordata; class Actinopteri; order Acanthuriformes; family Zanclidae; genus Zanclus; species Zanclus cornutus. The sequence continues at coordinate 7,834,880 of JAQQZW010000017.1, read as the reverse complement.
TCCTCTGTTTGCCTGCTACTTTTCACGCTTTCCACTCGTGGTACAACTATATATATATATGCACAATATATTGCTATATGAAAAAGTTGAAATATGCATCATGAAACTGAGAGTAAAGGCTACAGTTGAACTTACAGTCTAGACTGCTACCAGAAAATGATGTCAAGTTTGTGGGTTAAAATTGTCCTGATTCTTTCTCCAGAAGTGTAAAAATAAGTTGGTGTGAGACGTCTAATATTTAGCCGGCTGAGGTGTTCGTTCCTCCCACACTAATTCACTTTCTTGCTGAGAGTTAGGTTAGAACATTGGTATTACTCACGTGTCCACTTAATATGAAGCTGCAGACAGCAGGCGGCTAACTTATGTTAGCATAAAGACTGGAAGCAGAGGGAAACAGCAAGCCTACCTCTGTCCATCGGTAACATAAAATCTCCCTGCCAGCATCTGTATAATGCGCTATGATAGGTTAAATAAGTGGATATGAGGGTGCTGTTAATGTAGTTTTACTTTCAGTATTAATATCTGTGAGACTATGAGCTGACTCTTCTAATCCTTACTTTAGAGTTTTCTCTACTGCAGAGTCTCATTTGGAGTTTTGCTCAGATTTAGATGTTATTCAGCATCAAAATGAATTGGAAAATGTGAATCTGTAATTGTCTGAGAAGTTGAAACAGTCTCCATCTGTCTGCCTCTTATTATAGCGTCCAGCCTTCTCTAAAGACGACTTGTTGCCGATGGATCTGGGCACTTTCTACAGAGAGTTTCAAAACCCTCCTCAGCTGGCCAGCCTCTCACTGCACATCAGCTCCCAGTCGATGGCCGATGACTTGGTAACATGCTGCTTGTTTTGTAGTCATTTTTAAAATGTAGGGGCGGGACTTTAAAAAAAAAAACAAAACAAAAAAAATCTGCAAGGTTTGGAGCAAAACTGAATGTATGTTTACCCTAACAGGGACTTGTATTTTCTGTCTGCAGGACTCACTGCCAGAGAAACTGGCTGTTTATGAGAAAAACATTGACGAGTTTGACGCTTTCGTGGACATGCTCCAATAGAGGAGTGAAGAAAAAGGCTGACAGGAGGGGATTACATGTGAGAAAAGACTAAATGGATGATGGCGAATGAAACTGAAAAGCAAGAATGAAAGGAAGAAGCAGACTGGAGGCTCTGTAGTTGTTTGTTCTGCTAGAATCAGTCTAAATCACCGTGTTTTAATGTGAAGCTCCTCATTTCTGACACTTCCCTCTCTTCCCTTCCTGTCCAGCACGTTCACCTCACTTACCAGCTTGTAAGATCG
>JAQQZW010000017.1:7716763-7728294 GCA_029814745.1 Zanclus cornutus | reverse complement strand
GTGCTTGACCTTATTATGCTCAAGTTCAAAGGCTCAGTTGGGTCACACTAACCAGAAATAACATCAAGACTTTATAATTAACTTTTATAGTAAAAGTTTAAAACCTGGTTTAAAAGTTGGCAGTACTGAGCAGTTTAAACTTCATTGTTGATGGTGAAAAACTTCTACTTTAATGACGACTGATGTGTTTCGGTCACTGTTGGACAACAACTGTAGCTAGCAACGGCAAATATGTAACCCAAGCGAATTCAAATTTGTTTATTTCAGGGACATATTTGCATACAGCAGTGGTGGTTTTATTTAGGAGTTGTTTTCTTTGTTTGTAATCAGTGTCATTTATTTGTTAATGTTAGATCTGATATAAAACTTTGGTTTAAATCACAAACAAAAGTTTTACCAAACCAAGGTTTTATGTAGAGCTGCTTTTTTATTATTTAAATCAGTTTAATTTAAATCAATTCAGTACAGCTATGATTGGTTTACTTTCAATTTTGTAGCTTCTCTGGAGCTTTCAGTCACATCTCACAGTCTTCATCAACAGATGGAGTTCATCCAGATACAACTGATGATCTCCTCCATGTATAACCTGACCAAAGTTAAATTTAAGATAAAGTTGTTGTAAGGTTGTTTTGTCCAACTACTATTCCCAAGGCCAAGGATAAAGTTTCACACTTAAGTTTAATGTGAAGCCTTTTTCCTGCAGTGTACTGAGAGACAGAAAACCTCACATCCTAACCTAGGACACTCGGACTTTTGTGTGCTGTTTCCCACGACTGCATGAATTTGTTTCTTTGTCTATCTTTGTCATGTCTGTCCTCTCAGACCAGTCCGATACACAACCAAAGATAAAGACATGACTCCGGGGTAAACCCGCTCATCTGATCGTGGCCTGAGATTCCTCAGCTTTCATTTCCTCTTGATTACTTTTACACATCTGGAACTCAAAAAGACAAAGGCAGAGGAAGAGAATTAATGTTGGAAAACAGTGATTTTTCAGCAAAGGCGAGCGTCCAAGAAGTTCTCCAAAGGTGGAAAATAGTTTTAAGAGTTTCATAGCAGGACCACAATAATGCTTAATGTCTGTTTTTCAGTCTGGAACAATCCATGTTTTCTGATATTTTGTTTTTTGAACTTTAACACAGAAAAACATCTGCTAAATCTACTCTTTCTGGGTAAGAGTTTGACATCGTCCTTGCTGTCCTTGTTCTCCTCCTCTCAGCTCCAGAGTGTTACCCAGGAGGCCATCGGACTTTGCATAATCCCTATCGGAGTGTTGACTTCGACTCCACAGAGATCCAGAACACGGCCATCCAGGACCTGATCTGTGACCACTCTCTGTCGCCGGGCTGGTATAGATTCAAGATCAACAACAAGCCGGCCGAGATGCCCACCACCTGCGTTGAGGTAAGGCAGAGTGCTGCTAAAATAGAGGTTGAGTTTTCATCATTGAAGTCCCGCATGTCCCACCTGTGTCTCCACTCTTACTTGATTGTCAAGATTCTTTTGCCAAAAAAATAGCCTCCTCCATCAGTGCAATCATCTAGCATCCAGCAGATTGGTTTAACAACAGCCTTCAGTCCAGGTGAGGGGTATAATAACCCCCTCGCTGCAGGTAATGACTGTTTCTGTCGACGCTCCCCTCCTGCAGATGAATCGCTGTGGTACACAGGCTCCGGTGTGGCTGTCCCTGAAAGACGCCTCCCTGCCGCGGCCCGGCGAGGTTCGCCAGCTCTCCGCCTGTGCCACCTGGCAGTTCTTCCATGGCAGCGCCAAGGACTGCTGCCTCTTCCGCATCCCTGTCACGGTGCGGAACTGTGGCGAGTTCATGGTCTACCACCTGCAGCCCACACAGGGGTGCATGGGTTACTGCGCTAAAGGTGAATATGATGGAGGAGCCATTGCCCTAACAAAATCTAAGCTGACCTCAACATGTTTTCAAGTGCTCTGTAAAGGAAAAAGCTTGCACATAATTGTTTGTTTAACTTCATAACCTCAGTCTTGGGGATTTTAACTGGATTTTTGAGACAACATACATTGATATTTAAAAAATCTAATAACAATATACCAGCCAATATTCATTTTTTAACATAAATACTTCAAATACAAACATGCAACAAACATTTTTGATAACATCAACCATACTAATTTATTAGATCTATCTTGATTTATATTTGTTATAAGAAGATTAGTCGACGCTTATTAAATCTTTTTACAAAATCCAATGGATGAACTTCAATTTCCTGGTGGTCAGCATGAAAACAAGGCTGTTTTTCTTAGTTCTTTTAAAGGAGCCAGTTTGGAGATTCGTACATTGTTAATACTGGACAGTAACAATATCTTATACTACTGAATTATGAAAATAATACCACATATGATTGTAATAGTCAGAAATATATAAATACTATCAATATGAAATACACTATTACACAGGATATGTATGCTTTTTATGGGTTATGTGTTGTTTTCTTGCTAACATATTAAGTATTCCTGTTTTGGATTATTTTGTTATTAGGTGTAAATGAGAGAAATGAAACTTTTTGTTGCCAAAAATGTCAAAATAGAAAAACTCACCACATATCTATTCAAAATCAGTAGATCAACAATATTTTTTACATTCCATATCATGTGAAATATCTACCTACAGTGAAAAATAGTCAACGTGATGGTCTAATTTTAATGGAAGAAGCAAAACTAAAGTAAATATAACTGTTTGAGTGTATTTGGGTTTTTGGTGCACCGCATTACTGAGAAGAAATCTGATAAATGTCATGTTTCAGTTCCTTCAGATGTGGGACCCAGATTCTGCCCACCAGGTGAGGTAGAAGTCAACGGCCGATGCAAAGGTGAGACATTCTGAGAACGTTGGCTGTCCACTTAACTCACTAAACAACTAAACGACTACTGCTGTTGATCTTAGTATGGAGAAGTTTAAACAGTCAATGTATTGTACACTGTACTACAAACATTTGTAAACATCTGTACTGCATGTCCATCTGTTGGTGAATCCTCTCCAGCTAGCAGGTTATTTAAATTAACATGCAGAGCAACTTGGTAGTTTGGCTTTATTAATTCTGTTGAGGAATAATAAGGATTTATTACTTAATTTTATTAGTGTGAAAAAAATATCTAACTCAAGGTCCACTTACTAGCTTTTTCCAGAACTTTTTACAGCATTCCCTTGTCTTTCTCAGCAGATGGAGATGGCTGAATTCTTATCTGCCTGACTTTAGTATAGAGCTTCGGTCACATGATAACAGATTGTTGAATGCTGAGCTGATTAATTAATAATGAAAAGAATCGTTAGGTGCAGCCTCAGTCGTAAAGCGCATATACAGTATAAACACTTGGGAAGTCTGTGAGATGTGGTTAAAAACTCTGGAAATAACTGTTCGGACTGATTTAAAGCACTGCTACTAAAAGTTTCTTTTCATTATGTTGATTATTTTTGCGATTTATCATTTTGTCTCTAAAATCTAAGAAGATAAAATGAAAGTGAAAAATTCCCATCGTAGTTTCTTCATGCTCAAGTTTACATCCGGAAATAACTTATTTTGTTGACCAACAGTCAAAAACAACAGTATCAATGTTGTGTCTGATCACTGTAGCACTGCTTTACTCCTCTGTCTTTGTCTTCAGCTACCATCCCGTCACTGCCGTCCCGGCCGGTGATCACCCCAGAGCGCATCGGCCAAAGCATCCACTTGAGGTGCTCCTTCATCCCGCCGCCGTGGAGCCAGCCACTGGGTTTCCAGGTGGTTTGGGCCAGACACATCGGCCACAGCATGAAGGCTGAGATCCGGCAGGAATCCACACTGAAGCCCTTCTCTCTGGCAGAGATGGATGGCGTTCACTTCAGGCTCGGAGAAACGGTAATTTCTGCCAGACCGTGTTGAAAGTTTCAGGGAGCACATGTGAAGGCTGTGACCCCTTGAGCAGGCAAAGTAAGCCATGGATCATGCTGACCTCTTCTTACCCGGGTTCAGCCTTACAAAGCAAAGGCAGAGAGGCAATGTATGTCATATTCTGTGAAGAGAGGAGGGTGGGGAAGTCAAACGAGTTGCAGGTTGGAACAGCCTCGCTCCACATGCTTCCCATTTAAACTCTCCATTCAGAACTTCACAGCGAATTCTGGGAAGTTATTTTTACATGAACTGATGCACACATGTACAAAACGCTGTTGCTTATGTTGTTTTTACACTGTTCTCTTATCAACTCAGCTCTTGAGGGGTCAGCTGTTCATAGGCGTTCACTTGGCTGTTTCCTTTGAGTAGCACAGAAAATTATGTTCAGTTCCAGTGTCCTGCTTTGAACCTGCCTCCTGACAGAAAGCTGGATCCATCAAGCTGTTTGTATGATGTGCAGTGCCGCACACAGGGTTATTAAGATTTGGGAGGTGTGAGCGTTGGCTCCCCTGCAAGCCTCTGCAACCAACAGTTACACATAACACCCCTCTGTGCGTAGATCCATTGTAAAGTTCACACGCATCTTTCCACAGTACATTTCAAGATTGAGAAACACCAATCACTCAAAGAAAAGATGCTCCAAAACAACTTTGAGTCTTTTTGTTCTTATTTATCCGATTGAAGCTCAAACCTCCTCTGGAGAAAAAGTCTGTGAATGGTGATTAACGATTGGGCCATCATTTAGCATCTGTGGCTGACTCTTGCTATATGTTTCCAGAATGTTTATTAGACTTGAGAGTAGTTGTTCCTTTTCAGCCACCACATGTGCTGTATGTGCATGTTGGTGGTCAGATGGCCATCAGCTGTATTCCTTTACCAGAAGACATGAGGTGATATTAAGCGTTTGATCAGACAGCCTTTGTTATTGCAAGTTCAGATTTGTGTGTCAAGGCCGTTAGTCATTTTTGTGAACTAGGAGCTTGGAGAGGAACTGCACCTTACATTCAGCTGATGTTGTCTCTGCTTGGACTGGACCAGGAATTCTTCCAGAGCACATAGAGTTTAATGCTGCTGGTCAACAAGCAGAGAAATTGAAGATGTTTGTGCTTGTCAGGCTGAATTATTGCTCATGAAACTAATTTTGACGAGTGGGGAAACAAGATAGAAATCTAAACAAATCACAGAAATCTGACTGTTAATGGAAACTGATACAAAAAGCTTTTTTAATGTTCAAAGTTTGGCAAAGTTTCCTGGTTGAACACTTTTGGTTGCTTATTAATGGAGATGCTTTCTTTTAGCTGACGTAAACCTGAAACATTGATTGTGTTTCTGCATTGGGAGTAATAATTGTCATAATTAAACTTATTCATCAACAGTCTGCTGCACAGCCTCATTTCAAAATATCTAAACCCCAGGGACTGCTGACGGCTCTCATTTCCTGAAGGAATTATTTGTTGCCAGGAAACATTAGGTGATTAAATTTTTAACATGATCTGAAACTGAGGTGATGTCACTCTACAGCTGTGGATCATTGTGCTGCTATATTTGGACACCAGGGATGTATTAGTTGTGTCTGGAACGTGTTGCAGAGGGCTGTATTTAACTCATGTTGATGTAGCAGCTGAGTTGGGTAAAAGGTCATCTTTGTGTTTTTAACCATGAGAGTGAGTTAATGTTAGTGCTCTTAGAGCCGCAGATCAGAGGAGCGCTGCACTGTGAGCTACACAGGGAAATGTTTTGATAAATCACAAATAGTATGTCAAGCATACTTTGTCCATCTTTCTCATGACTAACAAGCGCACATTGTAGAAACTGAAGACTCTCTTTCACTGGGAAATCTCATCAAAATAGGTCTTGTTCGGTTCTGTAGAACTTAAAAATGAATGTGTTCTACAAATACGTAAAATAGCCAAGTGGAGAAATTCACTTGTTACAGTAGGTCAAGAGTCAGAAGAAGAGGGCAAAAAGTGATTAAATGACAGAGAAAGTGCAAACATGACCAAGATCGATAATTGCACAGGATTGCAGTCAGTATAAATATAACTGCACAGAGGGATACAAACTCTATTATAGCTTTATCTTTCACTACTCTTATGTAATTTTATGGATTAAGAAAAGCATCAAGTGCTGTTTTCCTTACAGTTCTCCTGCAGCGTGTCGACTTTCAGAGCTAACTCAAGCCACAGCAGATCAACTCCAAAAGAAAGTGAGAGTTTCTACGCTGGACTGAAGGTAAACATTCTTGTGTTCTGTTTTAACTCAAACACACACCAAAAGAGAATGTATTTGAAAGCCACAGTGCCATTTAGTTATACAGCAGCAAATGGAGAGAACCTGGCAGAGCTGAAACCTGTCCAGCCAAACTCACTAAACGCTCTTTCTTCTCTCTTTCTCCTCAGTTTTCACCAGACACGCTCCACATAGCAGAGGACAGTAAAGAGCACAAGGTGACCGTCCATAGCACGGTGCCCATCCCCTGCTATGGTCCAGACCATGGTCACCAGTGTGGAGTCCCTCTGGCTCTGAGTGTCCACGACCCAGGTCAGACCTGCAGGAAAATAGGAGATAGTGTCTTTGTCGTCATTCTTCCTTTCTGGAATAATAATAAGTATAATACAACTAAACTATCTTGTTAAGTTGCTTAAGTAAGTAGGATGAGCTTTCAGCAACCATCACAGCTGACCAAATATACTATTCTTCTTCTTCTTGGGTTCTTCTTCTGCTATGCTCTGACTTGCCTTTTACATCATCACATCAAAGCCAGTTCAAGAAGACATTATTACAGTTCTGCAGGCAGCTGTGTGTCGTCCGTTAACACTAACTCACTGCTGTGTTGATGTCCACAGACAGTCTTGGACAAGAGGCCTCAAATGTGGTGCTGTCCGCCTGCCAGGTGCAGCTCCAGCCTGATGCCTGCAGCAACAGCAGCTGTGGCCGTACCACCTTTTTTGTCACTGCTGTCACAGATTTCACACGAGATTGGAACCGACCAAGTCTGATTAGTGTTTTACCTGGACCCAGTGCACCACGACTCTGGAGAAATTACGTCCCAACATCCATGAAAGTGAGTTAAGTTCAAGGGTTTTCAAGAGGTTCATGAAAAAGTTCAAGTTATTTTTGAGGGTGTTATAGGGATTTGTAAGAGGTTTTCACTGGTCATTGAGTGATCCTTGAACTGGTTTTAGTGGACCACAAGCGAGATCAATGAGTATTCCAGGATATTCCCATCATCCTTGAGGGGTTTCCATTGGTCTTTGATGGGGATCTTGGAAACCTTAAAGAGGTTTCAGAGAAAATTGGACTCTGAGGCATGCAAGTAGCATGGAACTCAAATGCTCTGTGTCCCTTGCAGAGCTTCTTATGGGCCATTAATCCCTTTGTAGATTTTGGGAAACTAAAGATGCTGAAGGGATCCTTGAGTAGCTTCCATAATTTATTTGGAAATAAAAGGGGTCTTTGTGGTACCAGGGGTTCTTTTTGATGCTTTAAAAGTAGGATGGATGGACGGATGGATTCTTGATATTAGTTTCCTGAGGTATGTAAACTGCAAGGGATATGGTCCTTTCAGGATTCCAGGAGTCCTTGAGCAGTATCCTGAATTACTCAAGAGGGCATTAGGGTCCAAAAATAAATGAGAATTAAAGTAACAGCAGTGTGATATAATCATTAAAGTATTACTTTAATTAGATAGTATTAAAAAGACAATTCTAATTACAGGTTTCTCTTTCATACTGTTTACATATACACACAGTTATACAGTGCTTTATAACATTGGAGGGAAGGTGGGGGTTCAGAGCCAAAAGAGTGCCTGTTTATTGCTTTGACATGTTTAAATAGCGCTGTTCTATGCAGTCATTAGTTGCATCCACACAAGCTATTACATTATGTAAGACATAATGTCAGCCTCTAGACATCGTGTCTCTGAGAGCCCTGTTGCAGAGGAGTTTTCACATCTGTGTTTAGTGAAAACATCAAAGCCAACGGTCAGAAGGTCAGAGGGTGGGGCCTCCCCCCCTAATCTTTGCTCTCCTGACCTCTGCCTCCAGGTCACTGTCCAGGACGTTCCTACTTCCATCTGCTACTCTCTGACTGACCCACATGTCATTACCCTGGATGGCAGGTAATTTACCTCCTAATCTGTCATCAGTAGACGTCAAATAGTAATTTGAGTTTCAGTTTGGCATGGTAGAACACAAGATTAACCCAGATATTGATATATATTGTTGTCCTTCTGTCAATCTCTAATGTGCAGGCGTTATGAAAACCACCAGACTGGCACCTTCGTCCTCTACCGGAGCCTCGTCAGGGAGTTTGAGGTCCACTCTCGCCAGTGGGACTGTAGCAGCCGTCACTACGCTGTCGCCTGTAACTGTGGTGTTGCAGTGCGTGAAGGGAATGAGATTGCAATCTTTGACATGTGCAACGGCCAGCCGCAGGAAACAAGACCACAGCTTACCTTGAAGAACATAGGTGACAGGGAGGGTAGTCGAGTCAGGGTCCTGGAGTCCCACCAGGGGAAGAAGGTCACCGTAGGTATCCGAACATTTTGACACTGGTACAGATTTGTCTGAAAAATCATTACACGCTGTTTGCTTCCCACAAACATTATCGGCTACTTTCATGTTTGAATCATACCCTGTCAGTTGCATAAGGAATCTTGACTGTAATTATGTCCATCATACTAATGTGATCATGAACACACCGCTCTTTCAGGTTCTAAATTTTTACATTTGCTCCATGAGGAGATTATGTTAACTAGCAACTGGATATGACTCTCCCTTTGTAGTTGATCTTTCCCTCCGGAGCCTTTGTTAGGGCCGATGTTGGCGATTGGGGGATGAGTCTTTCCATCCGGGTGCCCAGCAGTGACTACAGCAATACACAAGGCCTGTGTGGCACCTTCGACCGCAATGGCAACAATGACTTCCACGGGTCTGATGGTAGCTCCTTCGGCACCAATGAGCTTCATCATTTCATAGAGGACTGGAGGTCAGTCCACAACAGCAATGTAGACAAATAAAAATTAAATTAAAATTAAAAATGTGGTTTTTTTAAACTGTAAATTCATTTAGCAAAAATGGTTGATTTTAAAGCCTCTACAGAGCTATTTTTTTTCTTTCATATGTGTGCTAGGATAGCTCCTGGTGAAAGTTTATTTGACAAGACACCTCCTGGGAAGATGCAAGAGGTCAGGCGGCCCTTCTGTCAGTGCCAAAAAGGATACAGCACTTCTCATCATGCTGGGAGAGGGATGAGCAACTTGTACAGTCCATCCGCTCACTCAAACTGCATAGCATATGATAATGTGGATTATACATCAATGTTCCCCTCTATTGACACAACAGTGGAGTACATCAAGAGTCCAGAAAGAGAAGAAGGCATCCTTGATATGTCTGCCTTTAACAGTCATCCTCTGGAAAGAAGGCAGCTTCAGTTTCAGAGTGAGAACAATAAAAACAGTGATGGTGATCTTGAAATGGAGGGTGAGTTCAGGGAGGATCTTCTTCTTTCTGTTGACAGGCCGAAGCGACAGGCGTCATTTGAATTCCAGCCTGTCTTCACTGCTCAGAGCCTGAGCCAAGCCGATCTGGAGAACTTGGCCTACTTTTTCCCTGAGGATCACCTGGCGGAAGCCCGACCAGAAGTGCAACCTCAGTGGCCCACACCAAGTGGCCTGACTTCGGCCAAAGCTCTGGAGGTGTGCCAGATAGCTTTGGCCAACTCCACTGTCGGTGCAGTGTGTAGGGGGTTTCTGGGACGCCGCCTGGACGAGGCAGTGGACCTCTGCATTCTGGACCTTCAGCTCAAAGATGACCTGGGCTGGGAGGAAGCGCTGCTGCCATACCTGGAGAATGAGTGTGAGAGGAGGCTGTTGGAAAACCGGACTCAGAGAGCCTTAGAGGTGGGTGGTCCACCAGGAGTGTCCAGGGAGGTGGTGACAGCACTGCGCTGCCCCAACTTTTGCAATGGAAATGGAGAGTGCACAGAGTGGGGCTGCCAGTGTTATCCCAGCCACAGCTTTTACGACTGCAGCCTGGCCATCAGTGAGTATCCAGGGACAGTTGTTCCATCCTTAATGGGTTTAGCAGGTTAATTACTGTCTTAACTGTGCTCCACCTACACTGCCTTATCACAGTGTATAACTGTAGAAACTTCTTCAGAAAACAACATCTTTGTTTTTAATTTAAAAACCAGGTTTGAAAAGCTCTACATTAATCACTATGCGGAAATGATTAACTGGTAATTCACATTAGGAAACCATCATTTTTGGTTGAAAAAATTTATACGTCTCTGGTGAGCTTGAAGAGTTGACCATAACCAGATTAGAAGAAACTCTGTTCTGTTTTGCTGCTGAAATGACTAATATTCTCCCTTTTGATCAGCTTGTAATGTACTTATGAACAAACTATAATCTGCCCTCCAACAGGCCAGCCAGTAGAGTTAACAGATCTGGAGAATGGTGGACTGTGTGACATCCGAGCTTTCAACTGTCGCAACATTCGAGTCTTCGGTCTTGGCTTCATTGACTCACCGGACCTCAGCTGCCATGCCACTAGACTGAAGGTGAGGAGAGGCAAGGTCAAAGGTTGAGCCATGAGCCCTCAGTATGAAAGTTTTGTTTTTCTAAATATTTCCTCTGAATGTGTTGATCTGCCTCCACAGTACATGAACGGAGGTTGGGTTCCAGGGGAAAAACAGAGAACAAAAGCCACCTTCCTCAGCTCCAAGGCTTTAGACTGTGTTGTACCATCTCTGAGCAACACTGCTGTCAATACAGAGGACTTCATGATGGACGACAAACCATACGCACGCTGGGAGATTAAGGTAATGTCTCTGATATGAACAAGTCTTTAATTGTTTTTTCATTGATGGCTGTTTTGTCAGAAGTGTTTTTCAGTGTCAGCTCTGCTCTTTCCTGTCTCAGGTAACCAATGATGGCTCCCAGTACAGCCAGGCCAAGGTGCTGACAATCTATGATGGTGTTTGCCAGGTCTGCGAGGCATCTCGCTCAGGACTCTGTAAGTTAAAGGTAACTCACAAACAAAAGTGAAAAGTGTTTTTCTCCATGTTGAGTTGTTCATCTCGTCCATACTGATGATTCAGACATTTGATGATCCATCTGATTGATTTCAAGGCGAAACAGCGTGGCTGGTATTGTTTTCAGCTTGTTTGTCTGTGTGTGTTATCATAGCAAAATTAGCTCCTAGAGACCCATACTGCAGCAGGAAAATACCAAAGAAGCAGTTTTGAGTACTTTTCCAGGTGTTTATATGTCTGTGTACAGATTTTGTCAACCTGACAGCATCACAACCGTGGAAGATGCAGTCACGAAACTTCACAAGTTTAGTTGCGATCAAATTGAAGGCAGAGTTTGAAGATCAGTGTCGTCCAAACCTATGACTACTGAGTAGAACTCACAAATATGTTAAAAGTTCCACCTTCTAGCGATGAGGTTTGTGATGTACAAGAAAGAGAATGAAATAAAGATAATAAATTTCTGCTTAAAGGCTTGACAGCTGCATGGAAAATACTTGCACCTTACACTGTGTTATAATGTGTTTTGGCAATTAATCATCATTATCGAGGTTTAAAGTCATAGGGGCAGAAAGTATTATTTTCCGGAGGGTG
>JAQQZW010000017.1:7100016-7110934 GCA_029814745.1 Zanclus cornutus | reverse complement strand
TGAAATCTTAAAACAATCAAACACAATAAAACGTTGAGTTTGAAACCTTTAAACAAACACATGTTGTGCAGCTAAACATTGTTTAAATCTACAGAACTTTATTTAAAATTTTAGTGGAGATTCCAAAATTTCCAGTATTCAAGCTTAAATTTTGGGGACGTGTGCATAAATTGATAAATTAAGCATGCAGAATATTTGTGTTTGATAGACTGGTGCAACCATCAAAACCATTGAGTCTTATATCTTAAATGCAGCCTAGAGCAAACAAGCTAATGCAGATAATATGTAATATTGTTTTTTTTTTAACTTTAAGCTACTTAAAGAGTAAAAAATTAAATAAATGTATGTTAAGATTTTGTTTAAAAAGCCAAATTCAACCACATGTAATGTCTCTCTTCAGTTTATCATCTTCGAACACCTTTTTCCCGTACCTGCTGTGATCTCCTTCTCTCCTACCAGGATGTCTTTCAGTGAGAAGGGGGTCGAGGCGTACTTGTTCTTCTTCCAGAAATGCCTCTTCCTCTTCCTGGTAACCAGGCTGAGAGGCTGGTAGCGGTCGGCCTCGCTCAGACTCGGGACGGGGATCAACCTCCCCGTGTCTCCGACCTGCTTCACAAAGTTCTTAGTGGCTGCTGCAAACATTTCAAGTGATGCATGCGGATCAAACAAGATTAAAAAATATCATCCCGCCTTCAGAAACCACCTCCAAAGAAGATCACAGTCTCACTCACACTACTTGGTCCATTTGCTTGTTTTGCCTTGTGAGCTCAGAGCTGCTGAGCAGTGTTCGTCTCAATGTGGAAGCTAATTCTTGAATGTTCTTTCAAACTCGTGAAATGTTAAATAATGCAGGTAGTGTGTAAGGTAATATGGGACAAGGTGTGTGCCAACTTAATGGGTCACTGTAGGCCTGTAGCTTCCTGTCACATGACAAATGAGGTGGAAAAAAGTAAATTACAGCAGCATTGTCTTACACGTTTCACCAGATCACATGATTTTTTTGTATTTCTAACTGCTGACTAAAGCTTGAGCTATGAATAAAAGTCTATATCCTTTCCTAAACAGTAGCTCCATGTTCTTCCTTGACTCCTAAACATCAGGTTTGGCCACAAGCCTTTCTCTGAAAGCCTGAAAAAATGGTCTGAATTATTTTTTTAGGGATGTCTCTGCGGTTTTTGTGAGATCTAATGTTCTTTCACTGCAGCTTTTTTTAGTTTGGATAATGTCCACCTTTTCTGACTGGTGGCCTCCACTCACAGTGTGTGCGTCCTGCATGCACAGTCATGGGCTGATCTCTCCTGTGGTTGCATCGCTGTCTAGTCTATACATCCCGAAATAGCTTGTACATTGGAAGGTTTTGAATGCCACAAGTAAGAAGCTTTCTTACCGCAGGAGCTGAGGCCACAATTAGTTTTCTATACATTACACTCCCTGTAATTTTTACTTTTTGGCTAAAGGAAGCATAATTTGAGTTTAAAAGAATCATCACACTGCAATTTACACTTGCATGCAGCCTTGCCTTTTCTTTGAAATTTCGGGAACACCATTTGTACATTATAATGGGTTGAACCTCAGTTCATGCAGCCTTTTTTGTGTATTAAACCAGACCATTTAAACCAGGTTTGCAAAACCATTATCAAGTGTTGTGAGTGCCGAAACATAACCACAAAATAATGATGCTGTAATCACTCCAAGCGGATATTGCTGGTAGAAAAGCAAATGAAATACATTGTTAGCGACTATTTTACTGATATCTTTAATATCAACATTGCTTGCTGTTGCAAAATTATATAAAATAAAATATATACTTTCTAGGGGACAGGGTTGCATGTTTATTTAGGTATCGATCCGCCCCAGCATGGCAAACAACCTCAAAAAGAATCTACTTGTTCAAACACATTGACCTCTGCAGTCAACTCCCAACAGGGTGTAATCTGACAATAGCGTAAATATCTTTACAAATGAATAATTAAGTGCAAAATGTTAAGAGGCCACTTAGATGAAGAAATGTGTGGTTGATTGCTACCTGAATCATTCAGTTGTCTGTAGCTCTAACAGATAGAAAAGATGACCTTGATGCAGAACAGAAACAGGGAAGATGTAGTTAGCGGTCAAGACCAGACAGAAGTGTCAAAGTACAGATTTCAGACCAGCTTGAAGTACTACATCCCTGACAGGAAATACTTATTCTTTTTAACGGTCTGAAATGACATGATCAGTGTCCGATGTCAGGAGGAAAAAGACAAACACTGTTGCAGGGGTTGACATTTGTGATCTTTGGTTGAGAGGACGTCTTCTCTAACCACCACTTCATCACACTGCAAAAAAACAACAACAAAAAAATCTGAATGTACACAAGCTGAGCTATCATCTGACGAAGGAACTGTCTTCCCATCTGCTCCAGTTTCTTTCCCCTGTGGCTCCGCTCTGCTTTCTGACTCTTTAATGGGAAATCAGTCTGTTCCTCAAGCACCTTAAACACTTCCTGAACCAAGTTGTTCAGCAAAGGAAACAAGTGAAATCTCCTCCATCCGCCGACAGAAATGCGACTTTACGAAGGCTCTGATAATTCGGTTCAAAAGAAAGCAACATGTTAAGAGTACAATGCACTGTATAGGGATCATAGGTGCAAATGATGGCACGGAAATAAGTCCTAGTTTTTGTTTTGTTGTCTACCTCCAGGACATCGCCTCGGGGACAGATGATCTGCTTGACGCACCGACTCGGCAGAGGTTTGTCCTGGAAAACACATCAAATGAATGTAACATGCACATTGTAAACCGCTCAAGCTGGAGTGCACAGATTTAGTTCAACAAGTCCAACTTCAGGTAGATAGAAAAATAAACTAAGGGTTGCTTTGTTTTCAATAAAACAGGTACAACTCTGCCATTCATTACAAATGTCAAGAACTCCTTAGTTTTGGAGTTCAGTCCTCACTGGATAACATTTAGTGGCCTACATGAGCGAAAGTCCCTTAAACTGGAATTATACTTCATGCATGTAAGAGATTATACACAGGCTTTGTTTGGACAGCATGTGCGTTTCTTTTATATTTGTAAGACTGGGGTAATAATTTTACGTGTCCACTAGAGAGCATTATCTTGTTTAAAGAAAACATAGAAGAAACAGGGGAACGGAAATCAAATTAACCCCTGTGACAGTGCAAACAAACCGCTATAGCCGTCAAACACAACAACGACTAGATGTGCAAAATAGGTGCTTGAGGAGGTAGTTAGTTTCCTTTGCCCCACGGGAGACGATCAGTTGTGTTAGCAATACGCTAAAATATCTGCCCAAACTATTTAATCTTAAGCATGGGGCTAAACCTGCATTAGTGGATTTTTTTGGCCACTTGGCGGCAGTGCAACAAGCTGTAAACGCAATTCTGGCATATTTCACCATTTAAAACTTATTGGCTAACGTGTTTGCAAAGGCTCTGGAAAATTAAGTAAGTCCAATATTAACTCTTGTTTTATTTCTGTTTTTATCTCAACCAACTCCTGAGAGAAATATGTCGCTAAATCTAGCAGCTGTTCCACTTTCTTATCCAGTCGCTAACTTTGTTTGCTCCCTTTTGGCGTTGGTACTGTACAGTGAGTTTATCTGAGATTTTTACTAAAAACAGCTAATTCCTACAGCTGGAAATGAAGTTGATGAGTGCTGTGAGACTGAACCACAGCATTAAAATTGCATTCCACAAAACCAAACTAATTAGCCCGAAGATGCTAAAATCCTCTGTCCAGCTATAGAGAGCTGCCAAAACAAAAATTTTAGCAGCTTTAACCAAATTTGACAAACAAACTTAAAATTTTCTTTTCCAGCAGCAGACGTAGAAAATTGGAGTTGCAGATATAGAAAATTGCTCATATTAAAAAGCAGATTTACACCAAAATAAGAACTAACAGTGGGGGGACTGGTATGCAGGTTAAACCACCACTGGTGTAGAAGGAAAAACTCATTTTGTGTGGCCTCTTGAATCATCAACACATGAAACATTTATTTGTTGAAGTAAAGCAGACAATATTCTTAACCACAAAGCAGTCAAGGTGAAAGGTAAACAAATGGTTATTCCTACACGTGAATGTCTTTTTTCATGTCTTTTTTTCAACAGCATCATCCAGCTCATCTTCTCTCATCAGTCATTTTGGTTGGACAAATTTAATGCAGCCTTTAATTAACTACATCTTTCAAGGCAACTGCAGGAGCCCGAGGAGGAGGTTGGCCTAGAAATAAAGCAAGAAAAAATGATGATAGAGGAGGAGGAGAGTGAGAGAAGGAGGGAGGTTGTTTCAGTTTGCAGTAATCGCTCATCCAGGAGACTGTTCCACTCAGGGATATTTGGATTTTTCAGTCTGGATGCTGTAGCTCGGGCTTGGACTCTCTCTGACTTCCTTGTCTGTCTTGTGTGTGAGGACGCTGCATGTCTGGCATGCAGACATGGACCCCTCGTTACGCTCTAGGATTACCCTCTGCCTGGTCATCGCCTTGGCTCAGGTGATCACTGTGACCTGTCAAGAAGATACCAAGAAAGGTGAGCGACGGCCACCCAAATCAGACTGCTCCTTCTGTCCTCTGATTGGTTTTCTGTGCTGATACCTGATTTGTATCAGCTGCTGACAGGTTTATGCAAAAATGAGACACAAAAGGGTCGTAAAAATGCTTTTGCTTGATGATACCAAGTCAGTGAGATGTTCCTCTGCTTCTGTGGGCTTTTGTGTTGAAATAAATATCTTTCCCATGCTAATACGTAAACTTTAAGTTCATAAAATCCCTCAGGAAAAGTTGTTTTTGGTACTGCTATAAATGCCGGATGTATATGATTTTTTTCATGTTTTAACCCTCGACAACAATATTTTCCTCCAGATTTGCTCTCTTTTAATGAAACATCAGGTCCTTAAAACATTTCCCACTGTAATTTCTATGAAATTGACAAGTTTTCTTCAGTTGTGTTTGATTTTCCCACTATGTTCCGGGTTTATGTTTTCATCTTTTTCAAAATTTAAGAAGTAGTTTGGGAAATATCGTATCTTATTCGTGTTTAGTTTAGTTTATAAGTGAATTTGAGCTGCTTTGCCTCCCAGCGGGACCACACTGGCCTGCGTGGGAACTAAAGGTTTAAATCACACCCACTATCTAACCCAGAAAGGCTTATTATGTCTTAATTATACACCACGTTCCTTTTTGTGAAGCCCCTAAGTGATGATTAAGACTGCAGTCTTGACACACAAAATCTGGTGAAAGTTGCAAACTTTAAGGCGTTAATTAGAGTTGGTAAAAGCGATTGCAATCTCCAATCTTTTGGAAGAAACGTGACAGCGATTGTTGATATTGAGGGTAAATTGGCCTCACACCGCTGAGACAAAATCTCCAAATCAAGATGATTTCTTGAAGATGGAGATGTGGCTAAACTATAATAAACTGTCCCAATCTACGTGATCCTAAAGGTCAAAAATATCTTCCCCCTTTAAGGATGCAGTACACACTTAAGCATGCGCAGCGCTGGCTGGGCTATTTCAGTGCGAGGTCGAGGCCGAATGATGGGGTTTTGAGTGCCATGGCTATAATGATGTGGCCATAGACAAAAGCAGGCCACTAATTTTGGTCAGACTTCAGGCCAGAGGCAGACAAGACACACCCAGAATGAGGATGCTGGGTATGAAAAATGCCTCACTTGCTTTCATCCAAGTTCACCTCCAATGAAGCTGCAAAAGGAGAAAGGCTTTACTGATAGATGCCCACTGATACTGAGGGTTGTGATTTTTAACTGCAGTACTGCTTTGTCAAGGCAGAATCTCCAGCTGTTGACTGACAGCTGTGTCACTGCAGCGAACGTCGATGAGGGTTTGTAATTCTAGCGATAAAAAGGTAAAAAATCAGTCAAAATTAAATATGATAGTAGTATCGGTTGAGCAACACTGCTGTGTTCTGACACTGCTATGAAAAGTCATTTTTGTGCTTTGGGTTAATTGAAGGTTTACATTGTTTTTTTTTGACTCCAAGGTAACTTGAAGGCTCTTCAGAGACTCCTCCAGCCTCCTGCCCCCTTATGGTCTCTCTTTACCATACCTTAAAATAGGCTACCTACTGCTGCTAACTATTACCACATTAGCTGCTATGCTAATTTTGCTCTTTTCCTGACTCATTACAGAGATACACACAAGAAAATGAAAAGTAAATAAACATTTAAGAGGCCATGCGATCTATCCATTTACCAAATGAATTTCCGGTTAGTATAATTAAAAATATGAAGGAAACTCACGTATTCACTTTCTTGCAAGCGTTGATGACAAGATCCCTACCACTCCAACGTCTGGACCAGGGAAAACAGTTAGCCATAGCAGTGACAAAAAAGACTCAGTACATCCTTACAATTAGCTTAGCATAGAGACTGGGGTAACAGTTAGCCAGAGCAGTGTAAAAAACACTCATTACATCATTGATATTAGCTTAGCATTAAAACCAGAGAAAGTGGTCAGCCATATCAGTGACAAAAAACCCATTACATCCTCAAATTAGCTTAGCATAAATGCTGTGGGAAACAGCTAGACTTATTAAATCCTCAACATTAGATTAGCATAAAGATTGGAGGAAACAGTTAGCATAGCAGTGACAAAAAGACTCATTAAATCCTCACAATTAGCTTTGCATAAAGACTGGGGGGAATAACAGAGACAAAAAGACTCATTGCATTCTTACAATTAATTAAGCATTAAGTCCGGAGTAACAGTTAGCCAGAGCAGTGACAAAAAGACTCATTACATCTTTGCAATGAACTTAGCATACAGACTGGGGAAACAGCTAGCCATAGGAGACGCAAGAAGACTCATTGAATCCTTACAATTAGCTTAGCATAAAGATTCAGGGGAACAGTTAGCCATAGCAGTGACAAAAAGACTCATTAAAACCTCACAATTAGCTTAAAGACTTAAAAAGTGAGGAAACAGCTAGCTTAGTTGTCTTGCCTTCATTGTTTCAGCTAGCTGTCTCTCCGTTTCCAGTTGCTAAGGTAAGCTAAGCTAATCAGCTGCTAGCGATAGCTTCATATGTAGCTTACACGCATAAGAGTGGCATCAGTCTTCTCTCTCTAAAGTGAATATTCGTGTTTTGAAAACTTGTGTGTGTGTTTTGAGAACTATTACCTTACAAAACAGAAGTTTAATATTTTGGCTTTTTGGCTTGCTGCCCCTTAAAATGAAGCTTTTTAGTCCAACATGTCACCAGTTACACATTTGGTCGTAACCAGTGCTTTATGTGAATATTTCTGGGTGAAGAAGAACTGAAACTATTTGGTAATTCACAAGAAAAGAGGCAAAGATTAGAAGAATTCTGGAAAAATAGGTGAAAGTTTTTGCAGCAAAATACCCTTTTTTATGCTTTCCTGTCTTGTCACTTGTGGACATTTGATTGGTACAAAAGATGAATTAAATACAGTCAGATTCAGCATTTGTATTATAGTTGCAAGTGTTGTTTTAAGCTGAATTCAGATACTGTGCTTGATTAAGAGTTAGCTGTTGCTGTGAATGAAGCATGCGCTGAGATTTTTGACACTGTTGACTGGTCATTTCAGATTTAAGTGAGCTGTTCTTGGTTTGGTGTATGTGAATATGTGCTTGTTGAGTACCTTTAAATGGGAGGAACCAACATCAGCAGGCTCAGGCTTATTTATTTCTCTCCACACAGTTTTTCACAGGTTTTAAGGCAAATAAGTTTTTTTTAAGACTTAATATTGGATTTAATGGACTTTTAATTGGGAAAATCCTGCAACGTAACCAAAATAGTGATTTACGAACTTTCTGGCTTTTTAGATGTTCCTTCTGGAAAAGTTTGAAAGACTGAGGCCTGAGGAGGTGAGAGTATCGTGTATTTTTTCTAAAAAACAGTAAAAAACCCTCTAATTTTAGCTTTTTCTTTTTGACAGAAAGAGAAAAAAATAAACCTAATTTTGTGTTGTTCTTAACTGGTGTGTGATTGTTATAATTACCTAATGCATAACACATTTTCCTCAAGGGACAGTTAAGATTAAAGAACATAAAAAATGCACATTAATCATCTCCTTGCTTAAGTTACAGGTTACGTGGGCAGAATATTGTTTAATAATAAACCTGAGCTGAGGAGATTTAGCTAACTGCAAACCACAAGGTCAGAGAGCTGCACAGCTGGTTTCCCCTTAAAAAGAAGCCCTCACTTAACCACGATAATTGCTCTGATGATGTATAAGCAAGCTAAAATCCCAATTTAAATGCCTTTTAAAATATAATTTTTAATCATAGGAGTTTGCAGGTTATTCATTTTCTGCAAAGCTTTAGTATAAAAATGCACTTTTTCCAGAATGATAGGTTTAATACTCCAACAAAAGGCAGAAGCAGAAGGATAGAAACCTCTGTGGCCAAAACAACCTGCAGAATAAACCTCCAGCTTGCTGATTTTTCAGTTGTTTCTTCCTGCAAGCTGCTCCCCAGGGTGAAGCAGGTTTTTTCGTAGCAGGACGGTTCTCAGGGTGTGGCACCTCTCTGCTCTCCCAAATAAAGGCAAGCCACAAGTTCTACCCGAGCCCAACATATAATACAGCCACTGTGGCTTCTCCTTGAAATAACTCTTGCTTTTGAAAACCGGGCTCTCTCGCGGGGAGAGGCTCCACCACATAATTAGTACTCGGGACGTCACTGAACTGCCTGGTTGAAAATATGCTCACAGAGCTTGTAGCAGGTGGCCATGTTTGCTTTTTCCCACATCTTTTTCCTGATACTTTTCAAACATCATTCTTAAACTGCAAAAAATGCCAAAAAGGAACCCTTAATCCTCTTCTGAAATTATGTTAATGTTAAACATTTACTAAAACCATCTAAGAAATTGTAACGACTGGATGAATTTTCTCACACTGCTGGTGGATTTTTCCGCTTAGTTTATCAAGATTATTTACAACTCGCTAAAATGAGTGTAATACAAACTAATGGAACTAATTGAGTGTCAAAATTTTCTTTTTCTTTGAAAAAAATTTTTTTTTTTCTTTTTTTTCTTTATCTAATTGCGTTTGTTTACAGAAATAAAATAAATTATAGGCTTCTATGGGCACATTTTTTGTACCTCTTGATGGATTTTGTGTCTCGTGATGTGCCAACATGAAAACTATATGTCTCATCTTGTTTAGAGAGACATTGCTGGTGCAATGATGATTACATACTTGCACACAGACACATTTATGGACACATTTACAGCCAGGAGCTGTCAAGCTAAACCACAGTCTAGTCTCTGACTGGCTTACTGAAGTGCCTCGCTCAAGTGCAGCACAATGGCAATTTGTCTGAAAGTGTCAGTCAGTGCTAGAGGACATTAAACTCCTGAGGATACATGTAACTCAGCATATTTCAGTTTTCCATAGAGATCGACTAGCTGTCAGTTCTCCTGACGGCAGATTTAATTTGAGGCTCTGTGCAGACTGACCTGCTTTTAGAGCCAGCCTCAAGTGGCCATTCGAGGAACTGCAGGTTTTGGATTGTCACGTTTGCTTCATTTTTCAGCCCTTGAGGTTGCCGCTTGCTGTTGATACACTGAGCAGCCATCTTGGATTTTGAGGCAGGGTTGGTGAAGTTCTCCTGACTTGACTTTAAGGGGCGTTCCACTTCAAATGTTGGATTTGGAACTTGGAAATTCCGGCTTCCCAGCTTTAAAGGAACGCACCATTCCCTATAATGGTTTAACAGCTGGATACTACACTTCCCATAATGCCACTCAGTAACACCTCTCTGTTAAACTGGTAAATTCCAGGGTTTTAGTTAAAAACTATTCTGTCAGATGACATCACCAGGATTATTTTTTAACTCTCAGAGCCGCAGACGGCCTTATAAAACTGTTTAATCACAGCCTGAGTGGTTCTCAAGTAAACTCACTGTGGTGTGTTATTTGTGGAATCCCCCTTAAGGTTTGCAGCAGCTGAGTTTATGGGCCTTCAGTGTAATTTATGCCTTTTTAATTTCATGTCTTTAGTATTACAACGCTGATATTGTGAACTGTAACATGTGTGATGTTGACACTTGCTTCGTATATGTCAGATATCAATGGTGGATTGTAATAAGTACCATTTTGTGCTGCTTCATACTGCAGGGAAATGTTCTTTTCCCTCCACTTCATTGCGACAGTTAACAGTTACTTTACAAAATAAGATTTTACAGATCATAAGATGAGCTGGTTCGCTGTTATGGAGTAAACAAGCAACATTTTATTAAATATGAAATCGTTAAACCGAGCTTTTGATACTTTAAGTACGTTCTTGTAGTAATACTTCTTTACTTTTTCTGACTGTATCATTTTATTCCAGGACTTTCATATGTAATTAAATATTCTATCTAAATGATATTAATTCTATTACTCAGAGGATCTGAGTGTTCTAGCAGAATGACATGCAGGTTTGTCTCTTTCCATTAACCCTGCGTGATGGGAAGACAAAACTAAGGATGTCAAACTGTGTTATTGCTTTAATACTCTTTTGACGCCACATGTTTAAAATGATGTGATCCCCATTAAAGCTTTGAAAAATAAACATATCTACAAACAGTGTTTTCCTGCACCAGCACTGTGCACAGGTTGTTTTTCTGTGTGCAGCTGTATCCAAAGAGGCTTTTAAGGTGTTTTTTTAAATATGAGTTCTTTATAGAAGTTTAAAATTCTGCTACTGAGACAAAACAAAGGCTCTGATGCTCAGAGACGGTGCTGCAGTAGGTCTTCGACACAGGCAGGGGACTTTAACTACACACTGCATTGACTGACTCCAGCCTTCTGTTTGCAGCATGAATGGATCACGTCATGCATGATGGCCAGCTGCTTTTTATTGCACTGCTTAGTAATAGTGCAGCCTACTGGCCAAAGGTGGAAAGTGCAGTTACATTACCTTGTTGTGTATTTAGGCATGCTTAAAAATCTC
>JAQQZW010000017.1:6754919-6764984 GCA_029814745.1 Zanclus cornutus | reverse complement strand
GGCCGGGTTTTGTGGTGCCGTCAGGAGCGTCGGAGATGGCGTGAGTCGCCACCGATGGGGGGTCATTGTACCCACTCCATTCTGCCTCCACACTCTGCTACTGCTCAATGGGCGGATTAAAGAATACGCCTGAGTCTTAATCTTTGAACTGCACAGACACAGATGCACAAACACACACACAAATGCAGCTGAATTGAGCCGGTCAGGGTCGGCTCCCACGCAGCTTGTGTGTGGATGCGTTGACATCGGCGGTTACACCAGAATCTGTAGGTCTCATTTGCATCGCTGAATGCGTCGTAATGATGTTACCCGCGCTACGGCACATACTGTAACGCTTCTTTTTATAGATCCTTTCGTGCTTTTTTTTTTCCCCCCTCATAATGAGAGAAAAAGGTCAGTGTCTGGCGAAGAGGAGGAGGGGGAAAGGGAGATGGTATTAAGCCAGCTCCTTGGTTTCTTTACAGTTCTCCAAGTTCACCAACTCCGGCAAATGAGCATGTACAACAAGCCAAGGGGCCTTTTATTGCAAATCTAATTCATTTCTCTAGACAACTGTGAAATTTGCCATTGACATTAGTCATTACCCCAAGGCTAACGAAAAGATGATCTCAGTTAATAAATGATCCCTAACAAGGAGCTCTCTCCCTCTCTCTCCCATTGTGTTAATGGCAGGGGCAGCTGTTAACGGCATGCAGTTACAGAACAACACTGCTAACACAGACTCTGGCTCCACTTCCCTCTCAGTCCTTCTGCTTTCATTTGGCTGCTGGGTAACCTCCCCTCCCTTTCCTCATCTCCCCCTTTTTCCCAACTCCCCCACCCCTTCTCCGCATCATCATCACCCTGCAGATCCTGCATTATGCAGTGGCATCATTAGAGCCTAGATTTCAGTCGCTTCCGGCGTGGTTTCTGGATTGCGGCCGCGGCTCTTCCGGATGCTGGCCGGCTCGGATTCCAAGACCAGGAAGGGGAAGAGGAAGCCACTGGGAACAGATGTGAGTGACAGCAGCTCTGAGACATAGAGAGAAAGAGGAAGATGGACAGAGAGATTGCTGCGATTCGGAGGGGGGGAAAAAATGGCTAATCATCTGGAAGCGAGTCTGACCCTCCAGCTGGCCCCGGCCATCATTGATACTAAACAATGAGGAAGCTGTTCTAAGCACCGTGGACCAGGGGTCAAGCCAGAGGACGGATCACACAGCAACAGAGCGTACACAGCCTCAGCGTTGAACAATATATGCAATACAGGGAAGCAGGTCACTTCTAAGAGACAAAGAAGAAGGTCGCCAACTGTAATCAAGCACTTTGTTCCTGTCCATTCTCATAATTTGAAAACAAAACCTGCTGTTTTATTTCTAGTCTGTGATAATTGTTTCCTGAAAAGTGAAATCCAATAATAAGGTGCCGAGGCATCAGCGTTCGTCTAAATTTTTTTTTTTCATCGGAGGAAAATGGAATTGTATTTGCAAGAGGTGTCCCTACGTCTAGTGTGGGAAGCACATAATGCCATATTCACGTTTTTTTCCCCACTCGGAGTTCCAATTTATTGAAGTAACCGAGCAGAAAATGCACTGACAGCTGTAGCACTTCATTGCGAATTAGTATATACATTCTACACCCCGCGAGAGGAGCCCAAGCCTCATTGTATTTCTGTAATTGCTGGAGCCTGGGAAAACGAAGGGGCAGCGGCGAGTCGAGCAATTACAAGCTAAAGATGACAGGGTGTACTTTTAGCTTCAGATCCTGCTTGAAGCTCTGGATGAAAGTTGGGAGGAGAAATCATCAGCGAGGTCCGGTGGTGGCACGAGTGGGAGAGAGCAGCTGTTAAACTAATGAAAGGCAAATACTTATTGGTCATTGTGGCTGGTCATCAGCTATGTCGTCACTGTTGTCATTGGTGAGGACTTTTAGAGGTTGTGTTTAACAGGAAAACCCTGGCATCACACACTACTAGCTGCTGTTTAATTAGAGTTTTTAGTTTTCACTGACAGCCAATCAGGGTGAGGGTAAATATGTCTGTTACCAGGAAGAAAGTAGCTGCCTGATTCCACAGCAGTAACACATATAAGAACAATGTGAGTGGTGGATTAAAGCTAATTGCAAGCAAAGTTGAAAATATTTTACATGCAGCGTTTACTGTTCATAAACTGTGTCCAGAAAATTAATTATAAAAATGTTCTATAGTTTCAGCAAACTAGTAAAAGTACAGAAAACTTCACATCTCTCCGCGTAGGCAGGATTTTACATAATCACTTGCTCATGGCCAATGCTAATAGCTTTGTAGCAGTTTTCAGAATGCACTCAATTGTGTTTCTCTCATTTTCACGGTGGTTTCGTTCCCATATATCAAAAAAAATAAATGTTCTACTGCAAGACGTTATACAGGGTCTTGTTGTGGGGATGAATGCCTAATTTGATTTCTGCCAAGGTCCTCCGCATCTTAACTAACCTTGAACTGTGGCCAGATGACATCATCCATTTGCGAAGGAGGCTGCTGGAGTTGCATGAATTAAAGCAAGCAGTGATATTTTAAACTTTCACAGCAAAAAGGGGAAGTTAAGGTTGAAAATACCCCAAATTTTTCAATAAATCTCAATTCAGGAGTCATCACAACAAAAACGCTATGATTTATGGTTTGATTTGGTTGAGGCAACTTAAAAGAGCTTGGTTTGGGTTGGGGAAAGATCGTGCTTGACAGCTCTGGTGTCAAAGTTGTGCAACCTCATATGGTCCACAATTAGTCAATTAATTAAAAAAAAGTGTTGAACAAAGAGCAAATTTCAAATGTTTAAAAATGTCCAGAAAATGAGCAGAATACTAAACTAAATGTAAAAAATGTCACTGAGATTTTAAACAATGATGATAAGTGTTGAAACACTTCTCTTATTTCGCTGTTAAAGGCTCTGAAACAGTCTGTCTGCACTCTTTTTCCCAACTGCAGACTAACTTCTGTCATTTTAAAAAAAAAACTGACACCAGTCACCCCAACACTGACTGTCTTTAAAAGCCAAACTCCAGTTCTGAGCTGTGTCATAGCACCTTATAAAGATATAGAAAACCAGACGTGACAACGTGTACACAGTTACGAGAGGATGACTTAAACACGCTCTCCTTTGATTATTTCCATCGGTCTGCTCCGCTCCCTTTTTTTCCTCACAAAGGCAGAGAGAAGTGAAGGAGAAAGGTCTCTGGCCTGATTTGATTCCAGACCTGCAGGTGTACGGGGGGATTTCAGCCGGCTCCCCTGATGGCTCCTTTCATGATTCCAGGTGACTCCTCCATGCAGTCTTACAGGCCTGTTGCTCTCTTGCAGCGTGTGAAGAAACATGGCAGAGAACACGGTGTTTTCTCAGTCTTGTGTATTTGTCAAGCTGATGTGCTGTTTGGTGTGCAGAGCTGCTGAACTGTGAAGCGCCCGGGGCATCGAGAATAAAGAAGGACTGACGGTGTTTGAACCGGCCGGCCAGTCGTGTGTGCAGGTGAACTGCCCAAGGCCTTTGTGGACTGCACGGAGAATTGATGTCAAATGAGAGTGACTTCAGAGGTTAGTCAGGTGCATGAAATATGTATCGAGATGTATTCCAGCTTGAGTCAAACTGTCTTTGAAATCCTTTTCTCTGGTGATTGATGGATTGATTTAGACTCTCTAACTGGAACCAACTGAAGTGCGCTATGTGAAAAAATAACATCCAACAGGCATTCCCTGTGCAAAATCAACCAAATACAAACAAAAATGATAACAATCGAGCTTTTCTGTTCGCAGTATTGTTTCATCAGATGAGGCGATGCATGTTTTTATTTGCTGCATCCATAGTGCCCCTCTCCTTGTGGAGAGCTGGAACTGCAGCTGTATTTCAATTGTGTTGCATATGCTTCGCTAACGGTGAAAGCAGCCCTGGGGATGCTAACAAAGAGAGGGAGAGTACTTAGGATGTAAAACGCACAAAGCTGCAATGTAAACACTTGTCTTCCTTCATATTAGATTTTCCATCATCTTCATTGCTCCTTCTTCTGGCGAGGGGCACATCTCACACTCCGGCATTTTCATTTGCAACGCCGCCGCTCCAAAGTACATGTTCATTTATTGCTGTTATTACTTTGTCATGTCGGATAAATTGATAACATGACATAACTTGTTTGCTGCCTTGTTGCGCCGGCAGTCTGATTATGAGGTCAAGTGCGTTACCAAATGACAAGTGCGAGAGATGAGAGAGTTGCCATCCGTTCATCTCAAGTCGGTCCTTTTCCTCTCCTAAAATTGAGACTATTGCTCTGCCGGAGGGGAGGCAGAGACGTCTCTCTTTTCAAAACAAATTCACTCTCACAAATGACTTCTAGTAAAAGAAGTAAGCAAGCAGATGAAGAAATAACAAAGTCTCAGTGGATGTTTAAGAGTTTGATCACCATAAAGTAGACTGAATGATCTGTTTCTCACATCAGATGTGAGATAAAGTTCTCCAGAAAGAAGATGTCAGGAAATGTAGCAGGTCAAAAGACTTATTGACATGTTTGGGACAATGGCGAGTTCAAATTATGGCTTCCAGGTTCATCCTAATGATGGTGAAATCTGGAGGGACTTGGTATTGGTTAAGAGGAGGGCGGAGCAGAAGGAAAAGCCCATCAAGGTCAGCGAGGGCTCATTATAAAGGTTGCTAAGCTACAATTTGTGACAGGCAGACAAATTTAGTGCGTGACCCATGAAAACTGCACTTTACCTATCAATCCTAATTTACAGTGTGCTGCTTTCCTGAAACGATTGCCTGTTTCTCCTGCTCTGCTTTTTTCAGGCTATTCGAATGGTTATATTAAACTCCAAATTCGCTCTCTCACATCATCCAAACATTCAGGAGAAACATTCGTACAAACATCTGGTTGAATGTGAATCCCTGACTGCAAAGGTCTCTTTGACAACACTTGCTGTGCGCATTTTTATTAAAAGGCACTGATATATATTATTTTTATTCCATTAAACACTGAGAGGTGCACAATTTGAAAGTGACCTCTTTTAAACAGTGGCAACGAACGGTGGAAGGAATCTGCCTGCAGACGGCTGTGGAAACATTTAATGAAAAGGGAAAAGTCTCGCTCAATGGAGCACTAAAATGACTGTGAACGATGCACAGACCATGCAGACCATACCTTCGGGGTGCAAACATATCTGCAGCCCTCGGGGGACGACTATACTGTCAAAGAATCCCCATTATGTATTATCACAAAGTCAGACAGCAAAATCTTCAAAACCAACGTCTGTGATGGGCTAAGAAAGAGCTGACAAGAGAGTGCCAGCCACCCGTCTCCTCCCCCTGTTTGAGTCACTTTGAAAACTTAGCGGATCCACCTTTTAACAATCCTACAGGGATGAATCAACCTTGTGCTCCTATCTAAGAAGGTACAACCAGCACACCTAGAATTACAATGGAAGCACATCAAGGGACGGCCAAGCCTGACTGACAAGCGCTTCCCCCTTCATAAAAGCGCCAGGCTGCCTTCATTTGCATGGCAGAGTTTGGACTGGTGGAGGGAGTTAATCAGGGCTTTCCATGGTGCCATAGCAGGGGGCTCCCATTCGCACCCCCCTGTTCCCCCATGAAGCACCCTTCCTCATGAGGGCCGGCGGTGAAATCCTCTTAGTGGCAGCGAGCTAAAAGAGGAGTTTGCGCCCACCTCGCCTTGGGGACAAGGAGCAGCGCGGGGCCGGTCGCCTCCTTCGGGACTGACCTCCCTTCCACTGCCTGGCACCTCCCATTAAAACCGCTTTAATTACACAGAGATGACTCCTCCGGTCCCCCCGCCCCTCTTCTCCTCCTCCTCCTCTGACTCACACTCCCCCTCCGCCCTCCCCACGCCTATCTCTCGCTCTCCACAGGGGAGCACTCCTTGTCTCCTCTCCATTAAGATTGAGAGAGTGAGGGGAGAGGAGCCTGCAGAGACGACCACTTCCACACATGCAGCAGGGAGCAAATACCATTTTCAGCTTCAAATGTCTTTTCACAGATTGGTTTTATTTATTTCTTTTTTTTTTTTCCCCCTTTCATAGAAGACAAATTTTTGATCCGTGAAGCAAATTAAAAGTGATTCATGTGTTTGAGCATGTTTGTGTACATGTGAGTGATTTCATAAAAAATCCAAGCAAAAGTATTTGTGACTAGCTTTTAACGAATTTGGGTGAACTTTGGGGCAATCTGGAGGGTGTGAGCTCGATGTTTGAGGTCAGATGTCAAAATAAAACACCATCCGGGTCACTAACTCTCTGAGGAAAGACTAGAAAGGGGAGACCTCTTTGTTTTTAGCCCATGCAGCAGCACAAGACTTTTTTTTTTGTTTTGCCTGGAAGAAATTAGATGATAACATTTAGGTAATTGTCCACTTTCCCACTGAACACTTCAGTGACAAGTCTCAATTACACTGTGGTGACACCTGAGCGCAGGAGATCTCAGCAGCCGCCTTCTTTTCCCCACTAACAACCAACTGTTATCAGTTAATTCCACTGAGGGACGCTTGATTTATGTTTCCTTGGATAATAAAGTACAGTATCGCTAACATGTGTAAAGTGTTCCCCAAGCGCCACCTCTGTCTCCTTGATTAATGCCGATTTAATTAAGCAGCGCGCTAATTAAGCAATAAATAATGACAAGGTGTGCATTTATGCAAAGATAATAGCAAACCTTGGGTGAAGTGATACCCTGGAGAAGTTGCCCAATCAGATCATTTCTTTGGACAACAATGGACTGAGATTAAATGCATCAGGCAGACATGTTTGACCATTGTTATGCAGTGCACTAAACATGTGTGATAATCATCACAATGTGTATTTGCCCTGAATGCACTGAGAATGATAATTAATAGAGTAATAATCACCAGGCTATCAGGAAACATACAGGCAGAGAATTGGGCTGCTTTGCATTTTCAGAGCTGATTGAAATTTGATTTTTTGAAACAAACTTTATCTGCAACTTTTCACAACTCGACACTAAACGTAGGGGGATTATTTTAGCGGCAATCTTATATTATAAATCCATCGATACTTCAGAGAGTGAGACGCCGTCCTCAACAGGGGGACATCCGACAGAGCCATTAATCAAATCACACCCTACTGTCCCAAACTCCACAACCCGAGCCCCACAGCGAAAAATACCAATTTCCTCTTGCTTAGCGTCAGCAGCAAAGGCAGCACTCCTCCAGGGGCGAGTCAGCTCCTCGCCAACATCCACGTCCCACATTTCTGATCATCCGGTCACACGCCTATTTGCTGCAAATATGCCCACCCCCCCACCCCCCTCCGAATGTCAAATGTCTCCGCGTACGGACTCCTGATATGTGTATAAGAAGAGCGTTATTTACACTGATTAATGGTCCCCGGCTCTGGCAGGGTGTAAGCCACTCGTGTCCAGACAGCAGTGACAAATAAATCTATCAATCATAAGAGGGATTTTCTAATCCCAGAGCCATCAGACAGAGTTGCAACCTAAACACTTTGTAACGGCATGAGCGGCCCCCGCTTGCTGTAAACACACACTTAGCGTATAGTTAACGCAGCACTTTGAGCGACAGAGCAGCCTCTGGGTCGCTACACATGGAGGCACAGTCACTTTCAGAGTTGGACTGCCGTTAGCAAAGGAGCTTCGTAGCACGTTACCATTGTTTGCTCCGTGAACGCCAAGGAGGCCAAAACAGTTCAAGCATTTAAGTGTAATGAGGAGTTTTTTTTGTCTAACAATGGAGAACAAATGCCAGGAAGCGGGTCTAGCTAACATAATTCTAACTAAAAGTAAATATATAGCAGCCAGTTGATTGTAGCTTGGCCTTCCTGGTGTTTTCACCTAAAGTACAGGTTTAGAACAGCATGGACGACCCGGTATGACAGTAGAAAACCAAGTGGGGAACTTTAAAACCCTGATTGTGGGACAACACTATTAAAAACGGCTACTTTCAAATGATAAAAGCAGCCAAATAACATCAGAATAATTTGAGTGTGAAAAGCAAAAACCATGTTTCATTGATTCGCTAAATGCAGGAGAACCTGACAAGATTAATGTGTCCGCCAGCACATTCCTGCAGTATATAACTCTATTTAACCCAAAGGAGAGGAGTTTAGGTACGTCGCACGATGCTAAGTAGAGACATCAGTCGGCATCCTGAGTCCTCATGGGTCCATCAGCTCGAGTGTAACAGCATGGCAGTGTATTGCAGAACAAGCCCCTGGTTGCTCTCAACCATCTGTGACTGAAAACAAAGACTGTGATCACATTAAAACGCCATAGAGGGACGGGAAAATGTATCAAACCGCCGCGCCTTCCATAATCTGCTCACAGGTCTCGGCCATTATACGAATACAGGCCAATTCAATAAACCGGCAACTGCCATTTAATTAAACATTTGGCAGCCAAAATTCAATTAGGCAATAATAGCTAATTTCCAGAGATGGCTAATATGTTAGACACAGATAGGAAACTCGGGCTTGATATCCTGTGTCAATTCCAATTATTTAGAGCTCTCCTTTAAAGCTGCCTTGGCAGATTATGCAACAATTATTTTCAAAACAGTGACCATGTGTATCCCTCAGGTGGCACAAGGCAATGTTATTATTATTTTTTCCTCCTTCCAAGAATGCAAATTAATAGTTGTCACCAAGTTGCAGTCGTAGCGGAGATGGCCGTGCCGCCATTCAGTCCCACATGGAAGTCAAAGTAAGTAATGCTAAGGGAAACCTAATAAGATCTTGCAGGAGGGGGGAAAAAATGATGATTATCTTTAATCACTAACCTGCCTCTAGTGGCGCCACCACATTATCCAGCACCTTCATTCCTTATAAAAATATCTATCACACACAATACTGGGGCAATGAAAAGAAGCAGCGGCGGCGATGGGAGCGGAATGCCAATGGCCTCATTACTTGTCATAGCACATTGTAACTGGAAATTGCTTCTTTCAGGTTTTGTTTGCTCAGGCAATTACAATAAACTCTCGGCTTGACACGTTGTTTGCACAGATGTAGGACATTAATAAACATGAGCTCTAATCTGAATTATTGAACTGCTCGCCATAATTCTGACAATGGATTTGGAGCCCCTGACGGAGGAGGGACAGGAGGAGAGGGGACGGCCGGGATCCCCTGGATATTGCCCCTCTGGCTGGCCTTATCACCTGAGAAATCCTCTAATTGAATGTAGGAGCGCGTTGCGCAGCTCTGCAGGTATTCCTAAACTTGCTTCAGCCTCCCCGGCTGCCAGACACCACCTACTGCCACAACACACGGGATGCACGAGCCTGACATTTGCTTAGAAAACTGATTATACAAGAAACGAATGAGAGAAGGAGGTGATGTCTCTGAACAGCGAGAGGAATTAAGAGGAAGGGTTGTGCTTTTATCTCAGGGGAATTTCCTCCAGAAATTTTAGAACTCTTTTCGGAGTTTAATCTGATAAAGGTCAAAAGAACAAAACACTGGTTTTATCAATACAGTTAATTGCAAGTAAAAGAACAGTGCACAGGAGTTCTCTCTGCTCCTCCTGACAGGCATTGGGTTTGATATGAAGTTACTTCTTTTCTGTTTAGAGTGAAAAATTGAACTTGTCATGCAGTTATTAATGTTTACGTGTTGACCTGTTCATTAAAGAAAACCAATGCACCATAAATGGGAAGTAAAGACATTATTAAAAAGCAAGAAAGCATTTGCTATCCAAAAAAAGAACCTGGAGAGAAATCAGGTGCATGAATCATATTAGAGTTCCCTTCAGGTTTGAATGCACCAGATGAGCATTTAGAGAAAATCCTCCTGCCTGAGTAAAGTCGGGCCCACTCACCGCCGCTGTACGTACTGCACTTGAACAGATGTACAGACAAGTCTGGGTTTATTTCCACCAAAAGCTGCTTGTCCTTTTCTTTCCTCAAAGTTTCCCCCAGAAACGCTGGGGAGCCAGCTTCCCAGTGCAGTGGGAATATCTACAAGAAGAATGCAGGAATAGCATTTTTTTTTTTGTCCTCCTTTTTTGCGGAGGAATCTTAAGATGTTCAAAAGGCATAGCAGAGGGAGGGCCTGGCTATTCTGGAGAATCAAAAAGACTA
>JAQQZW010000017.1:6383684-6394145 GCA_029814745.1 Zanclus cornutus | reverse complement strand
GATTTTTCTAAACTGCTGAGTTCAGGAAAAAGACAACTTTTCTTTATATTTGTTATGTGTTTATCAATATATTGATCACTTTCTCATATAAAAATAGAAAATAGCTGCAGACTGACTTGACGTTTGTCTGATCAATTATTTGACTAATCGTTGAAGCTCCAGTTAACAACATTAAAAGTAACCCCAACAGTATCTATGAGCTGTGAGCCACCAGTAAGTCACTTACATATTTTGTTATTTTTCTTGTTTTTATTTTTTTTCCTAATATTCACTTTCTTCAAGTTTTTTTCTTTATTTTTCTATCATTGTCTTTTATTCTATTTTATGTTTTTTTTTTCTCCTGCATCTTGTAAACACAACAAGAGAATAAATAACAAACGGCGTGTCAGATTTGTCTAAAGATCGTAGAATAAGTGGAACCTTTGATCTGTGTTCTCTGACCTTTAAGGAATGGAAAATTAAATCTATTAAAATGATCAAAAGTTTGATTAGTACCTGTTGCACCAACCATAAATGTGAAGATCTCTACTCTTGTTTTATTGTCTATTAAAATTTTACTTGAATCAATTAAAATTGCATGAAAAAATGAAAAATTCTTTCAGGGAGTTTCTGTTCTATTTAACACCTGAAAAATCAGGCACGGCTTCATTTTAAGATTCATTTTCGGACCTGAAAAAAGAATGAGTAAGTTTGAGGTGGTATTTGGCCGGAGAAGAACATGTTAATCCTATGAGCAACTTGCAGGAAGAGAACAATCAATTTCCGAACTGTCATCACTAAATCTTGAGTCTTTGAAATTGCTCACGAGTGAATCACCTCATGTGGGACTTGATGTCCAGCAGCTCCAGCGCCGTGACCCGCGGCTCGCCGGCGACGTTCTGCAGGATTTTGAGCCGCGGTCCGCAGTGTTTGTAGAACTCTGTGCAGATGTTCAACAGGGACTCCCGCGGCCGGCGGAACTCCTCCCTGGCGATGCGCTCGTCCAGTTCCTCCCTCGGCATGCCCTGGCCCTCCTCCAGCAGGTGGAGGTTGTCCCTGGGCACAGACACGTGCATAGAAACAGGTTCTCAGTCTTTTTAGACTCTAAATCTGCGCTCTAGCCTCCGATGGGTCATGTAAAGTCCTCACCTTGTGTTGACCCCTCCGGACATGGCGTGGTTGGCTGTAGTGCCTCCCTTATGGCCCTGATCACAGCGGGACATCTGTGGCGCCGTCATGGGCCTGTGGAGGATAAAGTTATGAGGATTGTAAGCATTTAAAAGGATGCCATTATGCACAAAAAAAGGCTCTTAAGTCCAGCTAATGCAGCTGTTTTCTTCATTGGTGTAGGGGAGACTAAGACCTCGTGAGGGCCTCTGAGCTGTAGAGGAGGGCCTGCAGAGATGTGGCCAGAGCAGCGATGGCTGCGATCTCGTCCCTGGCAGCCGAGGCCGACTCCATCGTAACCGTGTTGCTCTTCAGCTTCTGGAGGTGGCAGGGGACCAAGGCCTCCAGCACCATCAGCATCTGGAGACTGGAGGGATGCATGTTAGAGGGCATAGAACAGCTGCTGTAGAAAGTGAGTGAAAGCTAACCCTTTATATGTTTCTGTACCTCCTGAAGGATTCGGGGGCGTAGGCAACCACAGTGACACACAGCTTGATGGCCTCGCTGATGGAAAAGGCCAAGTCCTCGTTACCATAACAGAAATCTGCAAAAAAAAAAAGCACAACTCAAACACATAAAATACTAACGTGATAGTAGGATATTTAGCACTTTCTCTGAACAGTGAAGGTTTAATTTGTGAGGGCTTGTT
Source organism: Zanclus cornutus (assembly GCA_029814745.1). Taxonomy (NCBI): domain Eukaryota; kingdom Metazoa; phylum Chordata; class Actinopteri; order Acanthuriformes; family Zanclidae; genus Zanclus; species Zanclus cornutus. Next base: position 6,392,350 of record JAQQZW010000017.1, on the reverse strand, counting down.
TCTGGGCCTCGTCTATCGCTACTACAAGCAACAAAAGACGACATTACATCTGTGTTGGTGACAATTTACCGAGAGAGCGGAGAGGTTTCTCAGCCTTAACCAGCTCCAGAGCATCCAGGGCGTCCTGGGTCTCCCCCTCCAGAGAGACCAGCAGGTCAAACAGACACTGAGCTGACACTCCTTTAGACAGACCAGTGCTGGTACTAGTCTGAGATGAGAGATAAAGACAGGAAATAAAAAAAAACCCAAACAAACAAGAGATATGTGTGTGTGTTAAGGACGCAAATACACAAAACATGTGAATACATAGATATGTGTGCGCGGTGGCCTTACTGTGAACTCCAGCAGCGGAGCCACGCTGGCAAACAGCTGCAGGATGAAAGGTTTGCGGTGGATGATGTATAACTGCCGGCAGCAGAACTCGATGCCCTGCCGCAATAGAGGGTCGCTCTCATAGTCAGCATAGACCTGTCGTTACAATACAGAATGGACAGGTTCTGTCACACTCTGCACTGTACGTTGGTTTTTAGAGGTTTTAACATCATTGTGGAGCTTCCCACTAGTGTTCCTCGCGTGTTCAAATCCAGAGTTTGGTCAAAGTACTTATGTTTCAGCATCAAAGTGCTATTTTCCAAAGCCCTTCAAAGTGTTTTCCACCATGACCTGACGTAGGTTTCTGCACCATAATAACCACTCAGTCTGAGAGAGGTGAGAGCATCAGTGTGGGAGTTAATCAAGTCCAAATAAACAAGAAAAGAATGCAGATGGAATTGCCCTTTGATAAATTTTAATCAAAATGTTGGCAAAGCAAAGTGTGAATCAGAGTGAGAGAGATTGCATTTAGGATTGAGCTCCATTAACTCTGATACATTTGACTGTGTTTTTCGCTCTTTTGAATGAATGAACTCCTGATCCGCCTGCTGGGCTTCTTACCTGCAGCATGGTTGGCAGGATCCACTGGTAACCGCTCAGGGAGAAGAGGTGGTTAAAATGAACGGCTGTGTTGATGGCAGTGGCTGTGTACTGCCTGAGGAGGGAGCTGTCCTCCGGGTGCAGCAGCAGCGCCCCGTTGAAGACGTTGAGGAACAGCATCATCTCGTCGCCCCACGGGTACTCACTGGGCATGCCCAGAAACATTTCCTCCAGCAGCTTGATCCACAGCACCTTGTGGAGGGTGTCCAGACCAAACAGCTCCTTACCTGAGAGAGGGAGGAGGAGGAGGAGGAGATGGTGATAAAGTGCATCAACTACAATGATTTCTATTCCAGTGTCTGCTCTGTTGGAGTCCGCCCCACCTTGTGGCTCGTTGAACAGCGAGAACTCCGCATCGATGGCAGTTCGTGGGAAGGACGGCAGGCGGAGGAGGTCTTCCTGCAGCAGGGAGACGTGGGACTGCTTGTGCACAGCTGGCATGTGCTGAGTGAGGGAGATGAGGAAGAGGACCCGGCCGACTTCCTCTAGTTTACGGGAAAACACCTAGAAGAAGAACCAGAGAGGGAAAAAGAAACAGAATGAGGAAAAAGAACAAACTCTGACCACATTTTCATCATGTTACCACTCTGGGGTTTTTTTTTCTCCAGGGATTTCATGTCAGAGAGTCTTAACTGTGTTATTTTTTAAACTTTTCTTACCTGTTTCTGGATCAGCTCCTGTCCCTTCTCAGGCAGCATGTGGACCAGGTTGAGCTGGGGAGAGACTGACCTCCGGAAGGGATAGATGTCTCTCACATAGGTCTGGAGGGGGTCGATAGAAACATTAGTATTAAAAACATATTATATAGAAAACGCAAATACTGTATTAATATTATCAGTTTTTAATGACATGAAGAAGAGCAGCCTTGTTTAACTTCACAACGATACATTTTTTAGATAATTCAGTGGGTTGACAGTAGTTTGCAATATTCTAAATCTATAAAGGGGCTTTGAATCCTTTATCTAATCCGAAAACCGGAAGAAATGATCAAATACATAAATGTTTTTATTTGACAGTGATTACTGGGTTTCTCAGAGCGTTCACAATGGAAGCTCAAAATAAAACTGAATGTGTCCACCTTGCTGTAATGGATGAGGTTCCACCGTTTGTCCATGAGGAAGTAGTGAGCCGATCTGGCTTCAGGAATGTTGAAGAACTCCAGACACTCCTGGTCGAGCGAGAGAAACACACAGTATTTACTTCAGCTACATCGACGTTTAGCTTATTCTAATACAGATTAAGGAACAACAGCAGCTGTGCATCTGCCGCTGTGAAGCAGAGGTTTCCGGCTTTTCAGTTTGTGACCCTTCGTCATATTTAATACCTTTATGAGTTGTTCCACTTCCAACAAAAACTGATTTACCTTCCAAACTTCTTAAGTGGTTTCCTTTGAATAACAGTTTCAGACCCACAAGGGAAAAATTATCCTTTAAATCACAATAAAAGCAAAGATTAGCGAGCAGTCCAAAGACATGAAGGCAAATTTGTTTAACAGATCGTTGTTTTGTCTTCTCTCCTTCTCATAACCCTTTAGATTTAGTGTGACCCTCTGGAGAGGCCTGAGTCCCAGCTTGATGACCGCTGGACTAAATCTTTAAATTGGTATTGACGGTAACTGTGATATTTCAAAATGAAACATTGATAATGGGATGATAATACACGTGATAATATCGTGTAAATAAAATGCCTCTTAAATCATTTCCATTCCTTTCCGTTCTCGCGTTGTCACAGTAGGTGGCGATAATGCACCTTAATTCTGGTTTTTGCCTGATAATATTGTTAGCGTGAATTCTTTGGGCCACGATAATCGTGTAGTAAAAATCTGATATTATCTGATTAAATTTTGATATCTTATATGACAGTCCTTATATGAATTAAATAAAACTAGCTCCACCTTGAGCAACTGCAACAGTAACATGCTGCCGACACATTCATGCATCTGTGCTCAAAATATGATGTCATAGAATGATTTGTCAGTCACATGGGTAATTTTTCTGCAGAAAGAGAACTTAATTAATTCTTCTTAAAGGGCATTTTGCAGATAATACTCACACACTGAGACATTACTCAGTTTCTGATTGCGGGACTTTTTCTTGTAGTGGAGTTTTTTTACTTTGTCGTGCTGGTATTTTTTACATAAGTAAGTGATCGGAATACTTCCTGGTGTCTGGTGTCTTTACCTTGAGCAGAGCTTCAAACTGAGTGTCTTCATGCACAGGAAGCTGAGTTGGGATGTCACATTCATTCTGCCCGTGCACCACCAGCGTTTTGGTTCCTGCACCGACGATGCACGAGAAAATATTTACATTTATCTGACATTTTAATGAGATCATGTGATCGATTAAAGTAAATAAGCATTCTTTAGGTCATCAGTCTCAGCTGGGCCTCAATTATAAATTAGATTTGGAGTGCCGATGGGATCATAAATTAATAAAATGCAGTGATTTTGTATCTGTAAGTTCACCTGGCATGGATGCAGTGACCAGCAGTTTGACCTCACACTGCTCCTTCTTCATGGTCTGCTTGAGGTCCTTGAAGAAGAGCCCCTCCACGTAGCCCACCACCTCCCACAGGAAGGTCAACGTGGCCGAGATGGCGTCCATTCCCCATTCACATGGAGTCCGCACAAAATACATGATCAGTCCCACCTAAGAGGAGGAGATTTGATTGAGAGAACTGATTAACTGAGAGCTCGAAGAGTACAGAAGATAAACAACAAATAAAGATACGAGTAAAGTTTTATTTGTTGCTTCACCAGGTAGTTGAAGAGGATATGTGAGGTCTGCGCCGGCAGATCTCCGATGTTTAGCAGCAGCTTCCTCAGCATGTACATCAGCTCATCCTGGCGTAACAACACAAGCAACACTAGTCATGTCACATGTACGTCTCCCATTTTTAGCCTTTAGCTCATGCTTAGCTGGGTTTGTTTCTTCAGCTGTTCACCCACCTGTCGGTTGCTCACGGTTAGTTTCTCCAGGAAGTGACGGAGAACCAGGGCCGGATCTTCTATCAGGCAGTTCCAGAGGATTTGTTGGGCAACGGCACTCACTGTAGAAACAAATATATATGCAAATACAGTATTTTACATAAAATACTGGAAAATCTAGCAATAAACAATAATATGTTTTATGTCGGGTTTGATACTGTGTGATAAAAATAGCTAAGTGCAATTTATCTCTGAGTCTAAAGACACCTACCAGCCACACCGTCCTCCCGAACCTCCCCGTCCTCCATGAGGTGCACTATCGGTAAAACTGCAGCACAGATGCATGCTGGGAAGACAGCTTGGGGCGGCTGTAGCATGTGGTGAGTTGGAGTGTGTTCTGTTGTGTTCTCTTCATCTGGTTAAAAAAAAAAAAGAAAATGCAAAAATGGAACATAAGCTCAAGTTTTATTTTAAAAACAAGTTTTGTGATAAAGGCTGTTGTCATCACAAAGTCTTAATTTTCGTACCTTCAGCGCTGGCCAGCGAGCGGACAGACCACACGGAGCACCGGCGGAAGGAGTAGTTCCTGTGGGAGTTGCTGGAGGCGCAGGATGGGCTGACAGACAGACGGCGTGATGCCAGGTTCACCACTTCTTCTGCTGGCGGGATCAACGTCCGACACGACCGGTGCAGATACAGGAAAAGCAACATGCTATCAGGGCACAGATCTTGCCAATTCACACCAAACTTCTGTATTTATATTTGTAACATAATCTGTATAATATATGCTTGTGTGTCTGGCAGCCCCACCTTCTTCCTCCTGCTCAGGCGGCGGGCTGCAGGTAGGCTCGTAGCAGGCCTCCTGAGCCACTGGGATGGCCGTGATGATGCTGGCCTCGCGGCCCAGACGCCGCTTCTCTTCCTCCTGCTGCAGGTTCTTCAGGATGTGCTCGGCCCGCTGGTGGGAGCGCGACACCGCCCGAGCGGAGAAGGATTTCTGGAAAAGGGCAAGCGTGGAGGGTGGCGTTGGATCAAACAGCAGGAAGGAGGAACAGTGGGTGCAGACATACAGAAGATTCAGAACAAGGGAATACACAAATTAATACAAAACTGACGGTTTAAATCTCAGGAGCATGTGTGCACAGCTATTCTAGGCTCATGGTTACATCTGAGGAGCATTTTGTAATGTAAAATGACTGGACAACACATTAATACAGTAACTCTCCTCCAGCACATTGATCGCATGCTCTAATGCTGTCTCGAGCATCGTGAACAACACGGTTGAAGTGTTGAATAAGAAATTATTTCAATCATGACAAATTGCGACACAAATAAATGTATTCAGACTGGAATTTGGAGAATTTACTGTATCTTGTGTACAGTAAATGCCTCACAGCATTCGCACAAGTGCTCATACACATACATATCCAAAAAGGCTGAACGCATGATATGAGAAACATACAGCAAAGTCATTCTCATCCAATGACCATGCATTACAGCACGACACACACAAAATGTCTGAATGTCTGATGCATGCTGTTATTTATGTTCTCACAATCAGAGCAAGTGCTGGAACACTTTGTCACTGTGCTGTGTGTCGCTGATCAAGATGCAACTGTCTGAAATGACCCATGAAACTGCCCCCACTTCTGATCCATGGTGAAAACCTACAGCTCCCAATGGGCTCAAAGAAAACACTCAATGGAGACATTTTCCCCGCCTGTCGTTAATGATCTGAGGGTAACAAGATGCATCAGCACAAACATCCGGACAGAAATACCAACTTACTATGGTATGGACTGACTGAATTAAAGTGGAGTACTAAAAACAAAGACAGTCGATAGATAAATTACAGAGCAGGTGCTCGCAGGTTGTCATCAGAATCTATTCAACATATTTGGTTAATCATGCTTTTTAACAGACAAAAAAAAAAAAAAAAGATAATAAAAATAAAAGGAAACACCAAGAAGTCTGTTTTACCACTTTAAATGAACATTCTAACCCTAAAAATGAAATATACTGTTTATATTTTTCAAACTAGCAGATTTCTTGGTGCAGTTGTCCACAATACACCTGTATAATAACAACAGCTGTTTTTTAAAGCAGTCTCAAGAGCATTGTGTCTGCTTTTGGTTTGTTGTTGGGTTAAGCAGGACACAAAATTTCAAAATAAGATACCCACTATTAAAAACTGATCTGGGACAAATAAACTTGATCAGGACATCTTCAGTTTGGTACTTTCACACATTCTAAAGAGGATAGTAAAATAAATGCAGTTTATACCAAATACTACAGCTTTTATTTTGAAAGCTAAGCTGTTTTGATCAGTTAACTCAGTGTGGTTTGGCCTTTCTAAAGTTAGGAGGCCTGAAAACCTCGAGTACAAGCAAAGGCAACATCTTGCAGCATTTATGCTAACATAGACAGTACTGAAAATGAAGTTGTTGTTTTTTTTACAGCCTACAACTGTGCACATGCAATAGAACTGCTTTCACTCACTCTCTACGCATAATTCTTTGCTCATCATTCCATCTCTGCTCCTGGCCTATTCATCCATCTCCTCTAAAGTTCTACTGCATTTCACTGACACAAAGTGACATGTTTATCTGTTGTCAGATATTTCATGGGAGGAATAAGGGAATTCAAATTTCACTGGGGTCCTGCAACTCAGTTCAATTAAAGATAAATGTCCAGTCTTTCCACTGCAAATAAAACCTTCCAAAAGACAGAGCAGAACCACAAAACAAAGATTAAGTTCACTCTCCCTCGTCCACAGCGCTGAATTGTGGACTGACAGACTTGGATGCCTCCCATTTTTCTAGGGGGATAGAATAAATTCCAAGCTTGTTTATGCTGTTCCAAAAATCAACTTAATACAAAAGGGGAGCGGAGGACAAAGACATCATTTACCGTGCCCCCTCAGGCAGATAATTGCAAAGATGGTGAGCACCCTATGCACACAGGAACTAAAGCTGTAGACACTGACAATTTGATATACCAAGAGCTCTTGTTGTCTAGTTCTAAGAATCCTGCTGCTGAGCAGCCATTGTTCATCAGCAGAAGAGGACGACTCTTGACAGGTGGAAGCTTCTCCTTGCTGACAACATGTGTAATGTCCTGGAGGAGCTTTATGTCGAGGGTATTTCTTCTATGTTATGGCACCAGCCACTGCCCCACATGGGGACATTGTTTTGCATCACACATATACCAAAAACAGAACATTATGGGATCAGATGACTGATTAGGTGATGTAATTTACAGCTTGGATGCTTGGCTTAAATGACTCTACTACAAAATTTGGAAATTACATTATTTTTACATTCCTGACATTTTAGATGTTCCTGCTTATTTCCATTTCAAAGACCACAGGAATAACATCTATTCAGTCTGAGAGGCAGTTGCCTTTTAGGTTGCCTTCCACGACAATAAATGAGTGGCAAACAATATCAATTAGAAAGATCCTTTCCTAAAAGAGACAGTTGACACCGCCAGGGATAGACATGACATGGTGGGGATCAAACCACTTATTAACAAATGCATGTTCTAGCTATTATAGAGAGTGTTTTCTGTTCTGGGCAACGAGCCATCACTGTTCCTTTCTTCAGGAGCAAGTACCGAAGCCCATCCGTGCCTCAGTCTATGTAAACATGATTGTTCAGGGTGGCTGCAAATGTACATCAACAAGTCCATCCTTTGTCACATGAGTAGTTATTCTTATGGTACAGGCATCCATATAAACCAAATTATAGAGTGAAACCTCATGTTATGGCATCAGACAACTTTTAAACCTCAACCAATCAACTCTAAAGCACAGCATACACAGCAAAGTCTAACTAACCTGGAAGGAGCTTTGACTCTACCACAGGAGAAGCTAAAACATGTCCCACATTAATCACAGCCTGATTGAATGAAAAACATGCCTGGGAAGCAACCCTTCCTTGACAGTTTGCGTTCCTGTTTTATCAGAGACAAGCTTTTGATCATGGAGCCCTCGCATGTCAGAGGCAAAGCTTGGGAATGCGCATCAGTGAGTATGAAAAGTACAACATAAGGTTTACATGCTCTCAATGTGGTTCTCATTTCAGCAGTTTGGACTCTGCATGCCATTCTCTGACTCTGTGAAGTGCAGTAACATCAAAACATGCCTGTGCCATCAAAACATCCCCTTTGAAAGCACTAGAGGATATAATGTGACACGAAGTTTGGACATTTTTAAACATACCTAGGAACTTTTAGAATTGTGCCGTGAATGGAAAAGGTGACGAGAGTAAGTCAGCATGATGTAAGGTGATTAAAACAGTCTGGCTATGGCTAACGCTACAGACTTTTTTTCTGGATTTCACTGTTTTGAGTTGTCAAATAACCACATGGGATATTTTTATAATATAAACACGAAACCCAACTTCCCTCTTCAAAATGCAAACCGCACTTTTAAAAGAAACACTTCACTGGCAGTAGTTTATAGGTAGCCTACATGAGGCGGATGTATTGACTAAATGTTATGGACAGACACTGTTTCAAATCACAAGCAGACTACAAGACCATTTTGATAACCTCTTTGTGCAGTATAGTTTGTTTCTTACTAAACTTTCGCAATTCAGAAGCAGCATAAAAGAAAGTAATGTTACGTCAAATTTTGTTGTCTAACAGAACTTGCGCAAAACTCAATTGTAAAAATTGTAAATTTAAAAATCCATCGCTAACTGCCACAGCCTTCTATGCTTTCTGAACGACTTTAGACATTTTTTGAAGCACAGTGGTATTCTGA
>JAQQZW010000017.1:6353450-6365554 GCA_029814745.1 Zanclus cornutus | reverse complement strand
AAGTGCGGGGTGAGACAGCAGCAGTGCAATTCAGCTTTGTCGTCCAAACTAGAACGTGATTAATCGTTACAAAAACAAAGGTTTTATCATTAATACACTGTAATGTAGCACCATCATTAGAATATTGAGTGTGATATAGATTTGAATGGTTATAATTGTACAGTAGTCATGAAACAATTACTTAATTAATTGATAATTACTTGGAAATTGATTAAGTCAAGCCAACATTCACTGCTTCTGGCTTCTAAAATGTAAAAAGGTTGTTGTTTCATATCGTTGTAAATTGAATATTTTTGGATTTTATATTGCTGTTCAGCCAAAACAAGAAATTTAAGGAGACATCACATTCAAGGTCTAAAAAACTGTGATGACCATTTTTAGCAAAGCAAGCAGTGTGGCTCTTACGGAAAAACAAAAAAGGCTCATTAATATTATGAGCTCGTGAGGTGACGTTCATAAATAACTTTGGTCAGTCCACCACTTTGGTCCAAGCTGAAACATCTCAAAAACAAGTGCACGGCTCCCTGAGGATGAATCCTATTGACATTTATGATCAAACCAACTTTTCCCCTGGTGCCATCATGAAGTGTTTGTTTTTTAATGAAGCGTCCAGTAAGAATCTTAAGGTTGTACTTGTAGCTTAGGGTTGGTGCTATGTGAGCAAACTCAGGCTTAAATATGCTTTACACAAAGGACAGCCTCAGATTGGCGATGGCATTACTCTCGATCACTTGCCGAAGTTTGTGCTGCTGATCATTGGTTACCTTGATGCGTCAAGTTCTGCAATAAATGCCTCTGCGTAAGACATCTGTCGTCTCCTGACCTCATTCCTCCAGCTCATTAGACTTTTCACATTTCCCTCAAAATGTATAATGTTATCATGTTCACCATTTTATCCAGTTTTGTTTAGCTTGTTAGCAAGCTAACATTTGCTAATTAGCACTAAACACAAAGTACAGCTGAGGGTGAAGGGAATGTTGATAGTTTTGCAGGTATTTGAATATGACAGAAGCAATGCGATAATTAGCATAGTTAGCATGCTAACACTAAAGAAAGATGATGAGCATGCTAACATTATACCAGTTAAACATGTAAGCAGTGTCATTGTGCATGTTAGCCTGTTGACTTTTGCATTCACCTCAAAGCACCACTGTGCCTAAGCACTCCCTCACAGAGCTGCTAGCATGGCTGTCTAGTCTTAGTCTTGTTTTATTCTGAAATTTTGTAAACTGAACAAATAATCATTTAACACAAAAAAGAAAAAACATTGTCAGATACATTGATAAGAATTATAATTTGTAGTTGCAGCCCTACTGCACAGAATATTGAATTTCTGCAGGATCAATCGTAGCAGCATTCAAAAATAATGCCAGTCAAACCTTGATGCACCCTACTTGTGCATTTGTTATCAGCTCATACGCATAGTTTTTGTCTGTCAAGATCTTCGTCTGGTCCCACTCACACACACACACGCAGCACGTACTTACTGTCAGTAATGGGCTCCATGCAGAAGCCCAGCAGTGCATGCAGGAAGTCCACAATGTTATTGAGAGAGTCTTTGCTGACGTACTCGCGCATTGTCTGTCGAAACTGCACCTTGTCCAGCTTGTAAAGGCTGGTCAGGCAGTTCTGGGCCTGAAAGGGAAGAATTGCAGCAGAATATATTAGAAACAGAAACATGAGTCACCATGCATCATGAAATATTTGCTTCAAGCAATGTTAAAGAAGCTGGCCTGCTTTGTTTGAGAAATAAGTCAGGGAGTAATAAAGATGATTTCTTTGCAGGATGTGCCATTTTATCACTTTTCATTGATTCTATGAAGGATATCAGCTGTCCAGTCAGCGTTTTATTCATCCTATTCAATTTAATTTAATAAGAAAACATATTGATCAGCATTGAAATAGAACTGTAGCTGCTTCTCACTTAAGTTATAAACTCTTCTGCAGGATTCATTTCAGTTTCATAAAACTTTCATCACACCAAAAGAGCAACACGGTTAAAAATTAATAGAATATGAATAAACGTCACACAACACAAACTGACTGCAAACTGCTGACTCGTGGAAACTGCGCACAGGACACACAGAGGAGGGTCAGTTAAGGTAGAGACACGAGTCTGACCTGCATCCTGAGGCGATCTCCAGACAGTCCGCGGTGTCCCTCTCCACAGCCGTAGGCACAGCCCAGAGACTTTACTATCTTTATGAGCATGGTCAGAGCCAGGCGGTGGGTGCTGAAGCCGGAGCCCTCCTCCTGTTCATGGTGAAGGACACAAACATAAACACACAGGAGTTTTATGTACATATGTTTAAACATCCACCAAGCTCATAACCACTGACACCCATTTCAAAGGATACAATCACAACAAACCTTTTTATCATTATCCTTGTTATTCTTCACATCATCCTTGCTCCCCTGCCCACTTCCTCCGCCACTGCCTCCTCCTCCACCACCTCCGCCTCCGTCTCCCCCTCCACCCGCTCCTGCCCCCGGGACCGCCCCGCCTGCCTGGGCGCCTCCACCGAGGCCCTGACCGGCTGGGTCTTTGGCCCGGGCCTCCTGGTTCTCCTTGTTGTCGGGCTTGGAGAGTTTCTTGCCCATGCCGGGCACCACGCCCAGCTGCAGCAGGCAGTCGATGATGTTGAGGGCCACGTCGCAGATCCTGGAGCTGATGTCGTGGCTGAGGACAGCATAGAGAGCCCGCAAGACGGCCTGAAATGCAGAGCGGGAGAGACGAAAGGTAAAAATTGTTTAGATCCACTACAAGTTCCCAGAACACAAAGTGATGTTCCAAGAGAAAGGAGGATATTTGACATCTTCTACAATTAGCAGGAGCAAGACAGAAAACAAAGCATCAAATTCAGTTTGGATTCCCACTGGTGTCGTTGTTGTTTTAGTGGAGCAGCAGAATGACAATAACGTCCATTAGCTGTATTGGCCCAGAGGGATCATTTACTGAGGGTTTCATTAAATGACAGAACACTCACAGTGAGGTCCAGCATGCCGTTCTTGAGCACAAAGTTATTGGTCCCCTCGATGTTCTCCCCTTCCTCCAGACAAGAGTAGTTGATGCAGGAGTCGGTGAAGCTGCGCGGCAGGTTGGCGCAGGCCAGCGGCTCCACGGGGATCTCAGGGACGGTGACAGGGGTGCAGAGTTTCTTCATGTGCTCGGTGAAGAAGTCAGCGTAGCCTACGTTGAAGGACGCCACCGTGGTGTTGAATGCCGCCATGGTAATGGTGGAAATCTGAGATCGAACTGTGGGCGGGAAAAGAAGGCGGTGAGAGGAAAGTACATGATGAATGTTGTCATGCACTGTGATCACAGGAGGCAACCATGACCCTGAAGATATTAAGGTTTTAATAACTTAATCAAAGGCTTCAAGTAATAATTTAAGGCTTAATTTAAGTGCCTTGCCCCTTCGTCAAGCCAACAAAGGGAAACTTGAAGTCTAAAATTTAATTTAAGAGGACCCTAGTTTATATTGAGGGGTGTGTGTATAATGTTAAGGATGGTTGAAGCACTTTATGACACCTTTTCTAAGGTTTATGTTTTAGTTTAGGTGTGACATTTTTTTACCAAAAAACACAAATGCTTCTCTAATTCTTCCTCATTTTTTGGGTGAAACTCTGCAGCCATGCCTGTTAAATTTATTGTAAAAACCAACATTTTGTTGGTGTTCCTGCCTTTTAAAAAACAATAAAATAAAATAAAAAACAAAATTTATGGGATAAATACGAAACACACTGTCTTTGAGAGAGCAAAAGGTCAGAAAATGCACTCATGACAGATCTTGTAGTCTTTTTTCTTCATGATATGAGTGTTAACAATGATAAAGAATAACCACACTAAGTGCTTATTAAAAGCTGTAAATTTAGAATCAGGCTCAGCTCTCCTCTGTAATTATCCTCTGTTATCAGTCAGCCTAAATAGCATGCGTGTGATGATGATGGTGATGATGATGGTGCAGTGTGGAGCAGAATCTGAAGCCAGCACGTTATTTGTATGTAAATTAGCATTGTAACAGGAACATTACTGTTATATAATCCTGTCCTATTTCTGCTCTGCTCGGCAGGCCTCAGTGGGGCCAGCAGCGTCTGCTTTGTCAGAGCTGATGGATTGAAAAATGACTGAAGTTTTCATTTGTGAGCTGCACAGAGCATTTTCTATCATCTTGGTACTGACCTTTATCACTGCAGTATGCTGACTTAACTTTTTTGTTTCTTATTAAAAATTGCTCTTTTCTGTTTTTATGGCTTGGTTTTACAGTCAGTGTGAGTTATTTCTACAAATATTTTGTAGAAACTCCTTCAAGTGCAGTTTTATTTGGAAATGTTGGCGTTTAGCTCATTCCAGCCTCTTTCTAGCACTGAATTTGCCCTTTTCTTGGTCACGACTTGCTTTCAGTTGGTCGTGGACTTCAGATCGTCTCAACTAACATGCTCTTGACCAACGCTCTCTCTCTTTTCCCTCTCCTTACCCTCTTTGACGGTGTTATCGCTGTGGCTGTTGGAGTGGTCGGGCATGTCTCTGAGCAGAGAGTGGTGGGAGTGAGAGTGTTTGGCGCTCAAGCTGTCGGCGTCTGCAGCCGTGTCGGTGCTTCCCCTCCGTGTGAATTTGCCTGGAGAGGGAGGCAACTGATAAATATACACGCATGTAGATCCAAACACACAAAAACAATTGCAAGGCAAACCAATTTCAAGGCCAACTGTATAAAACTTTAACATGTACTCTGTTGAAGCTTCAACTGCAGATTAAACATCTCATATTTATGCTGTATGATAGCTGTTGTAGAAGTCCTCATTCCTGCATCCTATGTGGCATTTTTAGAACATTTCTTCCTGTGAATGGAGCTAATTTGAAGCAGCAGCTAAGCTGAGTGGATACATAACAGTGTGATGAAAGGGGCCAGTGGGTTCATGGAAGGGAAGCAGCTTCTCTGGATAGGAATAATATAAAATGGTTGTGCCTTAAGCGGATTTTAATCACACTTCTCAGTGCGAGCTAATAAGGAATACCAATGTTAATGAACTGACCTAATTCACGAGCTGACAGCCGGATCCAGACAGAATCCTGTGACTCACCAAACAGGAGCTTTGGGGAAAGGAAGCAAGACTGCGAACTGGTGACATGCGATATATTCTCATGAGCAGCGCTAATGCCTACCCATGATGGTGGCCTGCCAGCCCCCGCGGTCAAGAGCCCGTCGGTCGTCGCCCAGGCCAGAGAAGCTTCCGAAGGAGAAGGTGCTGCGGGTGGGTGAGACGTCCAGGTGGTCATCGTGGAGCAGGAAAGGAACCCCCATGCGGCGCTGACGCTTCTTCCCCGTGTGGTGGAAGGGGATGGAGCCCTTTCTCTCACGGTCCTCACGCCGGTTCTTAAACTGAAACATATGGTAAAAGTTCTCTTAACACACTATCAGTCAATGTGCTCGTGACCTGGCTAATACTGCTTTCCTTGTCCTGGTCACATAGATATTTCTTTTCTGGTTTTAATCTGCTTAAGATAAAATTAGCACGTTAGCATGGACAGGGGACGAAGTTGACGTCTGTCTCTGACCTTCTTGAAGATGTTCATGCCCAGGTCAGAGGCGAGGTCAGGGACTGCCTGCCGGCGGAGGTTGGTCAGAGAAACCTTCGCAAACGTCTCTGTGCTAAGAGATTTTCCCTCTTCGTTACATTTTAGACTCATATCCTGCAAAACACAGCAGAGGATACAGATGATGTAACAACTGGTGCAGTATGGACATCTCATCAAGATTCTTGCTGCCATTACCTGGGTTTTGTGAGTGTTGACTAATGAAGGCGTGGCAGCCACCATGGAGCTGCTGCGAGGGCGCGGAAGGGGCGTGACCAAGGGTTCAGGGGCACGTTCAGGTCTCTCTTCCAGGATCTGCCGCAGGCGCTGCAGGTAGTACATCAAGGCCCAGTGCACACCCTCCTCCGTCCAGTGAGGCTGCAGCAGGCAGCGCAACACTGCCACGTCAAAGTAAGTTGCGTAGCGTGCACGTTGGGCCAAAGAGGTTGGCAGGCCAGCAGGGGCTGACGTCCTTGAAGAAGAGGAAAGCGATGTGGATGTTTTTACTGGTTTAGCTGCTTTGTTTAAAAAAACCTGGCAAGTCATCACTGAGAGAAGGAACACAGAAACTTTTCTTTAATAACAAAAGTAATCTAGACGGTAGTTGTCTGTAAACTACAGACAGAAACTGCTAGCAGCTAATGCAACATTACTTTTCCAAGGTGCAGAATCACCATAATATCAGCAAATGTACACTAAAACAACAGCCTCAGGTGTAACCCACAGCTTAGCCAATGACTCTGTGTTAAACTTCTTGTTTGCATCACTCAAAGCTTGATAGGAACTGTAGTACCAAGCTAACAGACTTATTCAACCCAAGACTGTGGTGATGAATCCATTTCACTTTTATTTTTTACTGA
Organism: Zanclus cornutus; assembly: GCA_029814745.1. Classification (NCBI taxonomy): domain Eukaryota; kingdom Metazoa; phylum Chordata; class Actinopteri; order Acanthuriformes; family Zanclidae; genus Zanclus; species Zanclus cornutus. The sequence goes on along the minus strand of JAQQZW010000017.1, from coordinate 6,359,119 downwards.
CATGCAAAATTATTGCTTATCTTGTTAATAACTAATATAAAAACAATCCTGTAAATAAAGGTTGTGAAAAGAGCCCAAGGTTCAACAGTTTATCTCAATAAAGCCAAGTCAAGAATTTAAATATATCATTTATTGTTTTAATATTGTCTCATGCTTCGACTTCCACCCATGTTTTTGGTTTTGTGCATATATGGCGTGAAAGTGCCTGTATGTTGTTTTCAGTAAATTTTGTAAAAATGACTGAAGGGTGCAAAGGGTGTCACACAACTAACTACAAACACAACAATTATACTATGTCACAGCCTTTCCTCTGATATTAGCTTGTCATCAACTCCCGCCACACTGCTTCATTAATAATGCATCAAAAGACGTTGGTAAACAAGGGCAGAGCCCCCCTCCAGCATCATTGGGAGAGCAGCGCTGAGAGAGGGAGCCTAAGCCTACGTGAGTCCACTATAAATAAGCCTGAATGAAGGTCAGCGGTTGGTGAGCTGCAGAGCGTACAGAGCACCGCACACTGTGGAGAAACAAATTGATACCACGAGGGAGGGAGCGAGAGATGGAGGAAGGCATTTAATCTCAGCCGCTGCAATAAAGGGAGCCGGAAGAGATGGTCGATATCTACATGAATCACTTACAGAGGGGACAGCGGAGAGAGGCTGTATCATGTTTCACTGTCTAGCCATCACATACACACACACACTCTCTCTGCCTGCTGCTGCTGCTGTTGTGTCAGGTTGCTAAGAGACCCAGTGACGACAGCCACCCCAGGCCCCCCGACTCCATGCGGTAGGAGAGATGCAGCAGCCAGTGGTTGCCATGGAAACTGCCTCAGCATCAGCAGTGCTCGCGATGCGGCGCCACAGGATGAGTAAGCTGCATTAATCACAGGATTCGATGGCGGAAATGATTTTATCGAAGCAGCACTGTGCCAGGGTGTGAGAACAAGAGGATGACATACAGAGAAAGGAAACATGAATTCAGAGACTATTTTAATTAGATCCTTGGGTTGAAATCTGCTGGTAAGCCCCACCCCCGTGTGGATCCATCCAGTAAGAATTTAACAACTTAAGAGTGAAAGAAACGACTTCTTACAGTCAAATCCACTCAAATGTCAAAATTCTATCTCGCTGTACGCCTAATTTACATTTTACCCACATTCCTTCTCCAAACCTTGCTATCATCCTATCCAGCGTGTCACACACAACGGCTTCCCAACACCAACACTCACAAGAAAGCAATTAATCCTCATTGTTGAGTGTGCTGCAAAACAACAGGGATAAATCTCTCCCCTCCTGCATTACCATGTGACTGCTCCAAAACCCTTTGGTGTTTGAGCGTATGAGGATATAACTAGCTTGGGGGAGGGGGATTTGGGCTTATTTTGATTTGCAGGCAGTTGCTGGTTGTGACGAGAAGCACTGGAGTGACTCGTTTGGTAGTCAGAACAAGTTGAGATGAGCAACGGATGGCTTATCAACCTCTCTGCGCCGTCTCTCGCATCACCCTTACTCTCCCAGCTCACTGATTGGGTGATTCAGGATGATGACAGCCCAGCCAAGATAAACTCAAAAACAGAAAAATGCCCACACAAGGATGCAAATGTTTTGATCTGTATGTTTATCTGGGGACTCCACAGAGCATGTTTTCCGCCAACAGTGCACTGGATTTAAGCTAGTAGATGTCCAAAAATCAACATAATTTCTATTTATGGATTTTGTTTTGCATGTTATTGTGTAACCAAAACTTTTGTTAACAAAACCAGACTCTTGTTAAAGTGAGCTACCGTTTGCTGCCAAACAAACAGGTCAAACCGGCCCCGTTTGTGCCAAAGCAAGCACAGATTGGGCTTCAGTCTGGCAGGGAAGACTGAACAGTTCCGGGCTTTCCGTGGGCAGACCAAATCAAGCCAGGCCATGTCATGCCAGACCAAAAGCACTGCCAGCATTGGACATGTAGCACATTACTTCAGCATAATTACCCTGGGTTTGTGGGCAAATGTCAGATAGGTCTAATGCTCAGGCAAGACAGGATGGATGTGTGTGTTTGTGTGTGTGTGCTTGTGTGCGTGCTGACTGAGTAGACAGCACTGCTTCGGGCAACGCATTACACAGGGGAAGGAGGAGCTATTCATATACGCTAGCTCTCACAAGCTATTGGAGCGAGCTGTGCTGTGCAGTGTGTTGGACAGAGGCCGCCGCAGGGATAAATGTTTAGCCATCAAGGAGATGATGGCACCAGCCCTGTGTCAGCGCAGGTCACGTATAAATCACTACACTTCCGCACTGCTTCAGCCCACAGCTGGCTTCTTGGCAACATCACGGCCAAATGATTCATTCGTGAAAGCTTTGGTAAAAGCAGTGCAATGTTATATTGATCGTTATAAATCTGCAGTGATGACTAATATATGGTTTTTGGCTTGTTCATGTTGCATGAGACAACCTCTACGTATCTCTTATCTGTGCTCAAAAAAGACAATGTTATTATTTTCACATTGTACATTAACAGCAGACAGTGTTAGTGCAGTGTATTTAAAATTGTCTGAAAAATTTACTCCTTGTTTAGTAATAATAGTATATTAAATACAAGTATTTAATAAGCCTCTGTACAGCTCAGCTGCATGTCTCCTATACTAAAGAGATATACAAAATTGTATTTAATTTAACTTGTAAAGTACTTTTGAACCGAAACAAATACACTGTACATACATTTTTAATTAACATTCTGCTGTCTTCTTATCAGCAGTTTATGTATTACTGTGAAAGTTATGGAATTCCTGATGTGTTTTCATAAATTTGGGTCCCAGAGACACCAAATTTCTCCTTTGGGTATCAAGCCGAAACAGTTTGGGAACACCTGCTCTCATGTTACATGTGAATTACAATTATTTCTTTGTTTTTTTTTTTTTTTTTAGATATTTTAATGTACTCCATTATATTTGACATGTTATTGTCCCTGCACACCTGCTCATTAGGGTAAACCTCAGACTGCTTTCTTGCATATTTCATGCATCCGTGAACAATTTTGAGAAACAGAAGGTTCGCTACAGCAAAGACTGCAGAAAACTTTGTCATGCATAGCTTACGTTCTCCCTTCTCAGTGCTGCTACATTGCTATTCTTGATAGTATAGTGTATCTCTGTTGTTCTGTATTCATAGTATCATGTTGCTCTTGCAGAGGTTTTTCCCTGATGTTTTATCCCATCAGAGATGGGTGGCCTATTCTGCATAAACTGCAAAGCCTTTGAGACAAACTTTTGGGCTGTATGAATAAATCTTACATGAGTTATTATGATGTATTTTGAATACTTTAACTATTGATCACAACAATCTCTGACTAACAAATTTCCAGGATGCCAAAACCCCAAAAGGCAATCTACTGTATAAGCCCTTGCAGCACTTCTGTAAGTAAGTGTGACACCAAATAATGAGGTAATAATGAAGTTTTCCCTTTTTGGAAAATGAGCACATGCTTAGACGAGGAAAAATGGTGGATGAAAAGTCTCCATCATTTTGGTTTATCATATATCCTTGTTCCATTTACACTTGTTATGGCATCTCTACCTCCTCCGACTTAACAGCAAGCCTGAACAGGCATACAGCTTCAACATACCAGATGTTGCTCCCAAATCTAAAAATCAATGGTGAATGCATGACCAACTGCAACCCATCTCATTGCTTCTACTAGTTAAATTGATTAACGTTGCTCACTTTTTCTTGGAAGGGCCTTTGACCGGTGGGGGTTGTTGGGAAGGGCCACCTTTCTCGACTGAGTTACCAGGACGACAGCTCTGCTCTCCAGCCGTGGGGGAGGAGGAATCTGATTGAGCGGCTTCGCAAACCACCTGGAAGCCCTGTGGGTGGGAGAGAGAGATGGACAGATACTGTAGATGGGGATAAAACTGGCGGAAAGATGGACAGACAGTTCCTGATAATTAGAGGCGCTGTGGTTGGAGTGAGGTTTCTGTCATGACCCTGGATAACCACGCTAATGCTCCCACATGGCAGGTGCTAATGAATATTAGCATCCAGCCTCAGGGGGATGTTGAAAAGGGGGAGGGGAAGAAGCATCTTGCCTAAACACATTTAATCAACATGGGAGGCAAAATCTGACAAGATCCGAGCTAAAAATGCTCACTCACCATGGGACCTGGGTTGCCAGATCCACAGGGGCTGCACTGGTTGTTGACTGGGGAGTTCCTCTTTGCTTTGGAGACAGGCGTAGCAGATTACACGTCTTAATTATGAACACAGAAAAATAGATGAAGTGTTAAAACTCTTATCAGTATGTCTGTAAGCAGGGATATTTTTTCACCTGTCACAATGTTTCTGACAGGTTTGATGAGTGCAGTAAAGGCAGGGATGTCAGGCTGGCGGTGCTCCCACATCGGCTGCCATATTACCAGCCCGCTGGCCAATCGGAAGGTAAGATCCGACTACTAAAAAAAAGAAAAAAAAAAATTGACATATTTAACAAAAAAATTTATAGAGGATACTGCTTGGTATATTTGGCTTTCCTCAACAATCCACTCATCATGCAATCAAATAAAGAAGCAGCTTTCACAACACATTAAACAAGTTTTATGACTTGAAACAGACATTATCATGTTGTTGGAATTTTTCACAGTGTACTGCTGTTATTACATGATCACTTACAAGATACACTAATTTACTGTTCAGTTGGGAAACAGTGCAATCCCAAGAGTAACCTGACCCCTGTACTGTATCTGTTTGCACATGCAGATCAATAGCCATAGGTTGACCCTGAGAATGTGTGTGTGTGTGTGTGTGTGTGTGTGTAGGGTTTGATATGGGCCAGTCAAGATTGAATGAATCAAGATAGAATGAAACTGATTCAAACAGTTGCAAAAAAATATTTCAAAAATTACAAATTTATACAATTTCCCTAAAAAGTTCATTCTTTGGGTGAGAGAAACGGATAAAACTGCAAAATAAGAATGTACGGTATTGATCCTATACATTGTTTTTCTCAATTAAGAGTCCATTTCAAGGCTGTGCACATTTGTATCATCAGGCGCAGACCTTTATCCGATGAATAAGCGGTGCAAACAGGAACACAAACAGCTCCACTGTGGCCATACTCTTGTGGAACAGCTTGGTACGAGCGTGCTCATCCTCCTCCAGCAGGGAGCCGCTGTGCTGGGGTCCTGACCCTCCTAGGGCAGAGCCGGAGCAAGAACCGGGAGCCCCCGGGGACGATCCCTGGTTGCCCACGGGCTGGAGGAAGGCGCTGCTGCTGCTGCCCGCGGACCAGCCGTGGCCCAGGCTGGGCTCGTGGTTGCACTCCTGGGCAGCCTCCAGCAGCATCCAGTGCAGCGTGTGGAGCAGCTTGGTCTCCGCCACGCCCAGCTTGTCCTGGTGGCCTGTCCGTGGTCAGAGGTCAGAGGTCAGGTGTTAATGTTGAGTGCTGCTTAGCGAAGTGATGAGTGGGCAGAACTGTTTGTTCAAGGTGGCTTTTAGTGCATCATCATACTTTGTAATATAAGTTCTGGTGATTTTTAACTTCAGTTAAAGGATTCCAGAGCTTCTACGAGGGTCATTAAAGGTGGACCATATTTTAGACTGAAAGAAAATATTAAACCCAGATGAATAATATCATTTCTTTCTTAATTGTGAAGCCATGATCCAACAGCAACACAGAAAGACGTG
>JAQQZW010000017.1:5656517-5668645 GCA_029814745.1 Zanclus cornutus | reverse complement strand
TGTGCTCTTTCCATGAAATCTACTTTTATATTGGATATTGCCAAGAATAAAGACATTACTTTGACACAAAATTGTGACCTCTGCATTAAAATAGCATTTATAATATTTTACAGATGAAAAATATTGATGCGTAGGGAAAACATAAGTGGTCCTAAAACACAGCCCAGAGAAACCCCCTCACGGACCCTCAGGAATTCAGCATGTTACTTTGTCAGTGTATTTCCTTATAAGAAATCATCAGTATTTGATATTATAAAAAACTGAATGTATTATACAAAAGAAAACTAAATTAAATTAATTTGAAATAAATCATTATGTAAGGATAAAGTAAATTTAATGTTTTAAACCTGTACAAGCGAAGGAAAAAGCAAAACAACCAAAGCGTTATTCAAATCCCACTTCTGTGTTCCTGCACTCGGCAATAAACACAGCTTTAGACAAGAAAAAGCCAAGAACCCAGGGAGTCATTTATGAAGTAGGAGTGCATGAAACACATTCATCTACAGTGTCCAACATGTTCTTACTGCTTTGTAGGTGTTGTAACAAATGTACCGCCTCAATCATCCTCACTCTGTTAATCTAAAATGTACTAACTCTGTATATAATCCACATCCCAGCTGGTGCATTTGATATAGCAATAAAAGTGGTTGTAGCACAATGTCTATTTATAATAGACCGTTGGCCACAGGTGTTTAAATGGCTTTTTAATGGCCTCCGAGGCTGCAGTGTCGCAGTAAAACACTCAAACAAACACTTAGAAGCAGAGAGGCAGGTGCTGTGTGTGTGTGTGTGTGTGTGTGTGTGTGTGTGTGTGTGTGTGTGTATCTGTGCAGTGCTGTACGAGCCATGTCTCCGGCACTTTCACACGAGAGGAGAGCACCTGTCACATGAGAGCATATAAAGGATGGACAGGTGTGTGTGTGTGTGTGTGTGAGGGAGGAAAACACAGAGACACTCGCATTAGTGCTAAACGGATGAAAGGGACAGAATAGATGCTAAATTTAATTGGCTTTTTTTTTCTCAACTGCAAGTTAAGAAAATTATTTTAAAGCAAAAATATTTTACTTTTTTTTACTTATTTTACTGAACCTGATTTGGTTTTTACTGAATATGCAAATGGGTGGTGGTAAACGTGGCTTTGTCCTTTGAAGCAGAGAGAATGGCATGTTACACCCATTTACTGCAGGAAGAAACAAGCTGTTACTGTGGCTATTTGCGTTGGCAATAATTTGGTGACTCAACCGATTTAATTTTAGGTCCACTGCAGTTATTTATTGACATCAGAAGAAAGCTGTATGTTCTATTCAGATGGAGAGCTGCTTGTTTGTGCTATTCAGTATCACAGTCACTGGATTTAATGCCAGACTGGGCGGTACAGTTTGGTGACGCAGGGTCCTTTTATAGATTTGGATCATACCTGGATAACTGTGTTGATATTTCGATGCAAAGTCAGATGTAGCATAGGTAATGTTTTGTTCCTCACCCATGTAAGCATTGTGAAAATAAAATAATCTTACTATTAATTCAACCTTTCACTTCAGCTTCAAGATGCATTGAGATTTAGTGTTTTGCTCAATAGCTCTTTAGCAGGTCAGATTTTTGTGGACAAGCTGCTTATCCCCGTCATCTGAGTTGAAGGGCAAACTCTTTCAGCACTACTCACCTCTCTGCCATCTTATACGTGAAAAATGTGTGTGTATATGTAGTTGTGTCGATATGTACAAGCGCATGTTTCTTCCAGCTTAAGCACATGCCATGAGTGTGGAGCAAATGTAAAGGTTGCGACCTTGCAATGCTTGTTTAGTAAATTCCTGTCATGGTCAACGTTGTTTGTCACTTCCGTTCATTGCTAAGTCGAGAGGATTACACCAAACTCGCAGGCCTCTTCTACCTCGTTGGTGAGCGAGAGAAAATAGCAATGGAGGGCGTTTAAGGCGGTTAGACTCACTCCGGAAACATTCACACTTTAGCATTGAGTCAGTCCCTCCTACAATGTTTCTGTCTCCACTTTATCCTGTTGGCATACAAGACCTTGAACAAAATGAGCAATTTAACATACAGGGAGTGAGCGATTAAAGCAGCATGAAGAGCAACTAATTCATTGAACAGATTTAAGAGTTTTGGTGTATTTGCAAATTCTGCTATTCTACAAAACAGACTATATTTTTTTGAAAATATGGAGACATTTTTCATTGGATTTTGGATGATTTACATTTGGAAGATCAGCTAAAGTTGATATTTGTGGGTCTGTTAGCTTGGTAATTCAGTGGAAACTTTATGGCAGTATCCCAAACGACAGGCACCAAACTGAGACACCAAATCAAAAATGAATCGAAGCGTTTCCTGGTAGTGCAATTATAATTACGATACCACAGCAACTTCTTGGGACTCTTACCCAACAACCATTGCTTTGTGCATTTTTAGCTTGTCTGTTTCTTTTTTTTCCCCCTGTGAGCCAAAACATGTCAAAAACAACAGTGTAAGCTCCCCTGATTTATCCTTGGGATGGGTTTAACCAGCAGCTGGAAAAAGTGCCACCCTGGCAAACTTGAGTCGATTTTGCCACGAAGCACTAAAAGATAGTCTTTTAAGAACCATAACAAGGGCATTCTCTATTCTGCCAAAGATCAGGGCAAAAGAGTCAAAGACATATGGAGCTCAGCTGATGAAAAATGTAAACCCTAATTCTCTGCAAGTAGCCTGCATCTAAAGCCTCAGAAAGTAATGTTATATAGTTATTAAGGATTTGTGCCATGCAGTGAAAGTTTTGCTGCAAAAAGATTAAACTTTGCCCTGTAAGACTTGCAGATAAGGGGAAGGAGGGTGACAGTTCATGAGGGGATCCCCTCTGATGACCTCATCAGGCAAGGTTGCTGCCATCCCAGGCAGACAGATGGCGTGGGAGTTGTAGTTTTTTTTTTTTTTTTTTGAAGCCACATCGCTTCACAGGCAGCTGGGAAGTGTTGGTGGCAGTGTTGGAGTTCCTCCTCCCTCGCTGCCGGGAAGACTCAGAGATCATCCCAGAGTGCCAGCTCACCCCTTTCGGCAGCTCCAGTGGTATGGCCCCGCCTCGCTCCGGCAGAGCACATGTTAAGTGATGAGAGGGCATGAATCAGAGAGGACAGAGACAGTGAGAGAAGAAGTTCAGTCCCTGAGTGGCTACTGGAGGACTCTTGATGTATAGACTGAAATGTGGACATCATGTGGCTTTCTGATCTCAATCTAAGTGTTTAAAGAAGAGGAAATATTTCATCCTTTATTGAGCGTGTTTGGAAAAATGAAGTAAAAATTTCAAGTGTCACCCTACAGTACAGGTAAGGAGGATGTTTCCATTAAGTTTGATACCACAAGCTAGAGATGTAATTATAATTTCAAGCAATTTATAAGTGGAATAGAATAAAAGTCATTTACAGTAATAGCAAAATGTAAAAAAGGGTATCCAGAATTTGGAAAATGGGTTGCCAAGTTTCATCATATGAATGCTGGGAAAAAAAGCCTTTTTATTTTGTCAAAATAATTAGATTTTTTTAAAATATAAATTACTATTGTCTTAAAATTGTGGACTTCAGTTCTCTAAGTCTGCACAAATCAAACCCAACTCCAAACAGGAAACCTCGCCATTTACACTCATAATGTCAATCCCTGTGTCATCATTAAAAACAACCACAGGATCAAACTGTGTTTACAACTTCCTTGCCTGTACTCTCCTTCTCATTGCTACTGTGCCTGTGAGTTGTTGTTGACATGGGGTTTGAAATAGCTGCGGTCCAAGTGATCCACCATATGTCCTCAGGGGTCACTCAATTTGGAACATCCCACATATGAGTGGTTGTGTATATGTCACGGATCACTTTGCAAATGTATACAGGATATGGGAAGTCAGTATTGGTGTATTATTTTCTTCTTGTAAGCATGAGTGTTACCACAGAATGAGCTGTTGCACGTGTTATTGTTGTATTTCATGGAAGCAAATCTAGTGTTTTACAGTTTGAAATAGTACCCTGGCCTATAATTGAAGTACAGACTGTATCTCCCACTGTGTGAATTGCACTGTACCTGACCTCTGTTTATGCAATCATGCACCACAAATGAGTTGTGCTATGTTTCCTTTTATCAACGTTTTAACTTTTTTTGGTATTTTACATTGTTGCACCGTGAATTTCCAAAAAGACGCGTCCTGAACTGACATGCGTCCAAGAAATGTCAAATGAGTTTGTACACATTTTTTGAAACAATAAACAGATGGTGATTTTGTTCCCCATAATTACTTTTTTCCAAGAAGGGGCAATAACTTTCCCTTTGGACTTCAAAATGAGGCTTCGGGGGCCTTTTGCATGGCATCCAGTGTTATTGTAGAAGTTTAGAGACTGTTTTAAAAGTTGTCATAGGTGAAGTTACTCTTTATTCTTTCATTTGGAGTACAGTCAGGCCAAAAGTATTTCAGTTTTGCAGTTGAGATGAAATATTACCCTGGCAACAAATTAAATACACACACACACAAAAAAAAAACAGACCACAAAGCTACACCAATGCCACATATAACTTTGTATAGGCTACACATTAAGCATTGCTGTATAAGAATTTAGCGGAAACTTTAAATGTGTACCATGTAGGCAATCAGTCCGTTTTTGCTGGCATGATTCAGCAGCCAGAAGTCAACTTGAGGAAGACAGCTCATTCTCTCCCTGTCCAGCTCTGGGCTTTTATATTGGCACTGCTGCTCTTCTCCTTGGCTCATACAGGCTGTTTCAGTGTTGGACAAAACCCACCCTAGTTCACGTCAGACCATGTGGGCCTGCACTGACGCAACGTGACAGGGGCTTTAGCCCTGCAAATTGGCTATTAATAGAGCTGGAAGGGACTGTGTTGCTGGTGGCTGGGCTACATGCTGAACCTCAGGGTCAAAAAAGACGGGTGCAGAGGGGGGTCACTGTGCTTGTGGTGTGAGAGATCCTATCCCGTGTAAATTTTATTTGATGTTTGGAGCCAATGAAACCTAATGAAACCAGTTTGTGCGTGAAGACTAGATGATTTAAATCTCCACAAGCAGGTTTTATATTCATCTATATCATTTTTTGTGCCAAAAAAGACAAACATGTCCCTTTTTCCTGTGTTTCGATTCTGTGTCTGGTTCAAACTGCATTAAAACATGGAACTGCTTTAGTAATTTCACTACATGTGTCTTTGTGTCTCTTTCAGATGTTGTTCACACCCAAGGTCCCCTTGATGGAAGCCTGTATGCCCGGGTTTGCAAGAAAGACTCCCTGGAGGGAGTTGTCACCATCAATGGCCTCCCAATCCATGAAAACCCCTTGACCAATGCAGAGATTCCATTACAACACACCAACCATCCCCTCCAAACCACTGACCAGACCCTTCCTGTGACAGGTCATGCCTCCCTTCCTGCCGTCGACCACACCCTCTCTGTAAGCAGCGACTCAGGCAACTCTACCGCTTCCATCAAGACTGATCGCACTGACGAGCACAGTCAGTCCGTGCACAACGCTGTGAACCACAACAACCCAACAGCGACCCACCCACCGCTCAGCCCACAAGAGAAAAGAGAGCTTGACCAGCTTCTTAGTGGTCTTGAGGCACCAACTCAACGGCAAGCCTACTTGTCCACGTCTACCAGTCCAGGAGGAGGCGTCCGACATCTGGTCCCTGCCCAGGTGCACGTCAACGGGGGCCACACAAGGCTAGTTGCCGCCCCTTCAACGGAGGAGCGTGAGACAGATATTCTCGACGACGAGCTCCCTAATAGCCAAGAGGGCAACAGTGTGGACAGCTTGGGCACGCTCTCATCCCTTGAAGGGCAGGCAACACCAGCTGACCTCTACTACCAATCACAGACACCCATCAGCAGACAGAACGACGGACCCTACCTTGAGAGAGGTGTTCTTGGGGAAAAACTAAGCGAGATGCCTGTGCATGGAGTACAAACTCCTACAGTGATGCAAGAGAGGTCTGTGGACTCTGCATCGCCACAGGGGGGATACAACAACTACCAGAACGGAGGAGGGATGTACCGTTCACAGTCTTTTGGGAATCCACCAGCCAACAGCCCAGAGACTAACCCTAAACTGATGCCTAGGGCTCCAGAGAGAAGCACCAGTAGCCGGGAGGCTGTTCAAAGAGGTCTCAATGCCTGGCACCAGTATAGCCTCCCTGATGATCCGTTTGGCCCTCCTCTTCAGTCAACCCATAGCCTGCCCCACTTCCACACCTCAGCCTCGCAGCGGGACATTGAGCAGTCCATCGAGGCACTCAACATGCTCATGCTTGACCTAGACCCGATCAACACACATATGTCCAAGTCCAACAGTGCACCTCATGGTGAGAACACCCTAAATTCATCCCAGGTGCCATTCTCCAAGACCCTTGCAAGACCCTCTTACAAAGCAGACTCAGCCATCCATGGTTACAACAACTCTGGGTCTGTCAACAACTTTCATCAGCCCATGCGGTCGACTGGAAGAGTCTCAGCATTGTCCAACCAGAGCCCAGTCATGGACTCCTCAGTGTATTCTCCCCAGAGGACCAATGCTGGCTACCAACACCACAACAACACCCCAACACACACCCCAGAGCCCTATCTCCACTCACGCCAAGCAGCCCACCACTACCCCACAGATCCTTCCTCTAATCTCAACCAGCAGGTGCCAGTGAAGCCTGTGAACTCTTACCCAGGCGGTGGGGTTTCCCACTCTCCGGACCTGCAAGGTTCATCTCCTTATCCAGGCTACAGTGCCTCTTCTTCTCCACTCCCCGCACTAACCCCCCAGCCCAAGGATACATCTTCTTCATCCCTGCCCAGAGAACAAGATGCAGAGGAGGAGACACTAAACCTGGAGGGCCTGGTGGCTCATCGCATCGCTGGTAAGGAGTTATTGTCTAAAGAATTAATACTTTAATTAATGAGGGAGGAAAGAACTGTCTGAAAAACTCCACTTGTCATTTTCCAATGTTTCATGTCATGTCATATTTGAGGATTTGTTTTTTATGTGCCACATTTCAACAAACCTAATCAAGTTTTTTGTAATAATAATAATACTAAGTTTTAACTGATCGGAGCCTGACAAGTTGGTTTCCAGCTGAAAACAAAAAGTAGCAGGTTAATCTTGACCTGAAGTGGGAACCAAAGTGGGCATGTTATATATTTCTGGTGGTTGTGCATTGTGCAATACCCTCCATTGCTGATGCATCCTTGAAAACAATGTAGAAACGTCCACAAAGTTCCAAGAATCTTGAAAACAACCAGTTCAAAAACCAGAGCTAGTTTGATGACAAAGGGGCCTCTGTAAGGGTTTTGTAGCCTTCTACGTCTGAGATGTTGTACAGATTAGATATTCAGTGAATCAGGGGAAGACTGCTCTTTCATTCAGGCAGCCTTCATCCGATGTGTCATGTCATGTTGATTTATCAATGAAATATGTTTTTATTCTTGAATAGGAGATGTAATGAAGAGGTTTATTAGAGGTTAAAAGTTAATTCACAGACATGGGTCAACAAAAGAACACACATGCTTAAGATATACTTAGCAATTATATGACCTGCAGCTGTGTTCATATACCTTATAGGGAAGGGAAGAGTGTTGACTTATCTGTTTTTTGTTTTGATTTGTTTTGTTTGTTTGTTGTTTTTGCATGGGTTAGTTCATTTACTATGAATTTACTGCAGATACTTCTCCAAAGCCTATTATGTTTTTGGGTTTTTCTTTCAAGCAGCCATCAGTCTCCCCTTACTTTCAGTTTTGTCCATACAGTATAAAACCAAATTGCTGAGACTTCACTTCACACTTAAGTAATCTGTAATAACCCAATGATATTGCCGCACAATCATAATGTAACTTTGTCGACCACTAATGCATACATGATGTTGATTTTGGTTTAAATCAGGTCAATTTTTCTAACAATATTAATTCATGGAATACAAAATTTTTTATGAAAAGAGTGAATCACAAAAGTCAAGAATCTCAAGCAGTACTGAATGCTTTGAATGCAGTTATTTTTTTTGTAAATAGGCTAAAATTACTTCTGTTGTCCTGAACATTCTACAACTGCAATGTGTGTGCATCTTTAATGCCGACATTGCTCACTGGATTGGACACTGAACTGTTTTCAGAGTTTATTCAGTAAATTTTTTAACTTCAGCTGGAAACTTTTTTGGTCTAAAGCACCAAGCAGCATGTGAGCAGTGCAGCTTTCAGCAGTTTCTGTTACGGATTCATCATGGGGTGCCGCACCAGAGGAATGACCTGTAGTCATAAAATTAGCCCTGCAGTTGAAATAAAGCAGAGCTGGTGAGAGTGGAGATGGGATGAGAGTAAGAATAGCCAAGCCTTTAGAGGCTCCACCTTCCATGCATTGTCCGCATTCATATTTACCTTTATGTGAAACCATGTGGCAACTCTCAGGCGCCTCCCAGTGGAACAAAGTTGTAAATTCCTCCTGTTTTTCACTATTTTTAAACAGTAAATAATCATCAACTCTATAGCATTAAAATCATTTCACATTGCAGCTATGTAAATTAATTTGCCGATGAAAAAGATTCATCTCATTTGATAAATTTTCATTTTCATCAGATCCATTTCTGTTCTGATTTTTCTTCTCCTTTTTTGTTTAATTCATCTCCCTGCTGTATGGACATTCCTTCCCACATTTGCCTCTTCCTCTGCACTCCTCTCACCTTCCTGCTCCACCTTTCTCCTCCACCTCCTGCCCTCCATCCACCACCCTGACCTCCCTCCCCTGGGACAGAGTACAACGCTCGTATTCGGGGCATCAGTGAAAGCATGACACCACAACAGTCTGACCGCCACCGCTCCTATTCCTTCTCTGGTTTGTCCTGTTTCCCTCGCTTTTTATTTCCTGACATTGTTTTATTTTTTTCCTGCATTTTAGATGCTTCCGCTGCTTCCCAAACATTTTTCAGAATCTTTTAATATCTCTTATGATTACTTTCTTCTTGACTTTTCATCAGTTCCAATTTCTGCTTTATTTCCTTTCCTTATTCCGCTGCTTTTTTATTCCCTCCCCTTCACTTCTTTACAAACCTCTCTCTCTCTCTGTCTGGCTCTCTTGATCAATGCAGCTTAAGGTTATGTCTGGAATTTACTTCATAAAGTGGAGAATAAACGCACACACCAGCTAATTATATGAAAATGGTCATAAAGAAGCTGAGATTCAGGAAGAAAACGATCCTGTTTTACTCAAATTATGGGATCATTGTTTGACTTTTCTTCACAAAAGATGCTAAATATTCCTATGATGTTGCACAAGCAATATAAAAAGCTGTTAAAATAAACCCAGTGAGTTGCTAGTTCCACACAGTGACTAATTTGGGGTGTTTCAGGGGTTCGCTCCAGAGGAATGACCCCGGAAGTGACGCAGGAGACCGGTCGTCGTCGGACCACCAGTGAGGGACAGTACCAGCGCAGCCATGACAGCACGCCAATGGTGGAGTCACCAGACTTCGCCCACAATCTGGCCCTGAACCCGGGAGGAAGACCCAGAGAGGTTAGCATTCTGTCTTAACGGTGTGAAACTAGGCTGGATCAGGTGCAGTTACATTCAGCTATGGGCACACATGCAAAGACCAATGAAAGAATTCATTTGACTTAAATGCAACAATGTATCTGCACAAGCATTGCTAAAATATCAATATCATGTCCTTGTAATATGAACGAAATTAAATCAAGCTCTCTCTGCTGTTTAGGAGACCATAAAATTAAAGCTAAATTTTCCAGGAGAGCTCTTCTTATGCACAGAAGTGTAGGATTCTCTCTGTTTACAGTCCAGGGTTGTGATGCGGAAACATTTTTACATCCATGCAGTTATTTTGCAAGGTTTTACTAATAAGGCTCAGAATGAATCTTTAAGATCAATTATTTTATTTTTCAGCATCATTATTCAGTTAAACCAGTGGATGCAGTATCGTATGTTAATCTTGGGGATTGTTTCTTTGTCTTTTTCTTGTCTTTGTCACGTTTCTGATGTCTGTGTGTACCCGCCCCCTCTCCGTCTCTCCCAGGGTCCCATGCACAGCTACCGGGAGGCGTTCGAGGACGACGAGGCGGACAGGTTTTCCAACAGTCCCAACTTTGGAGGCGGTGGTGAGAATTCCCCCCAGACCCCCAGCTTCCCTGTGTCGCCACAGACTCCTTACTTCAACATGTGTAGGTTCAGCCTGCCTGCAGGCCGGGGGCGCTCTCCAGTCCTCGAAACACTGACTTTTGACCTTCTTTTTCTCTATATAAACTATAAAAATGATGAAGGTAGTGAAAAGACGGGCAAGAAAAGCACAGAAAGAATTACAGTAAGAGAACATCCAAAAAAAAGCATTTTTTGATTAATTTTTTTTGTTTAATCGTAGCTTAGTTGTTCAATAGAAACAAAATGCAGCACAAAAAAACTGGTTCACACCCAAAAATAAAAGGAGCAAATAACTAAAAACTAAGCAAACCACTGTATGTAAACATTCAAATGTGCAGTTTATTTTCAACTAAAACAAACCAACTAATAAACCAAAAAATACTAACCAACAGCCTTTAAATAAATCTCACAAGGTGAACTCTCAATAACAAATAAAATGGAGTTTCTCCTCACAGTTATTAGCCTCCCATACGGGTTCTTTTACCTCATCAGCCGCGTCACTTTCTCCAGCAAGATTCTGCTGATTATTTTCTGCAACATCTTCTCCGTAACGTCCTGCACGGACGACCCCCGTCCACACTGAAGCATTAGCACCGTTGCTCCTCTGCGTCCCTGCCTTCACCTGTAGGGCCGCACACTCCAGCTTGACTTCAGGACACTCGGGCCTGCCCTCTTGACCCCAGGCCTCGTAACTCAGCGGCTGCCTGTCCACCCACAGCCAGCCCCTGGGAAAGAAATGCAGACCGATCCAGACTTTGTCCGTGGTGTCATTTTTGTCCAACTCTTTCTTGATCAGCAGCATCTCTGTCTGCGACGCCACGCTGGCCAGGTCGTGGTGATGCTCCCTGCAGTAGTCCAGAGCATCCTCCCAAGTCTTTTTCTTCCGCACCACCACCGCGCTGTAGCAGAGGAAGGTTTTTTTAAGCTTTGGGGTCCCATCGTGCCAGGAAAAGAATCGAAAAAGGCCGTAGTCTTCATTTGGTCGGTTCTTTGGCTTACCCGTCGCCCAGAAAAATCTGGACACCCCACCGCCTCCCGACCACGTCCATTTATCAGCGTCAGTTGGATTCCTTTCCAGTCCTATCCAGACAAAGTCGCATACGTCCACCGCCTGCCTCCAGAGTCGCCGCATGTCGTGTCTATTACTGACAGGAGCCAGGTCTGTGTGAAACGAGCGGCAGTACCTCTGAGCTTCATGCCAGGTCGCTGTTTTCCTGATGTAAACATACTTGCCGAAAGTTGCAGATGAGCTCAGCAGGAGCAGGATGCAGGTGAGGGTTGGATGCATCACTGTCATGTGTCGAAGAATGGCTGTGAGTTCTGCAGCGCGCTGAGGACGCAAAGAGGTTTGGAACATGCATATGCTGCAGTTTCTCGACCCTTTGTGTTTTGCATAAGGTGGACCTTCTCCTTTACTGAACCACTCTGTGTTCAGGGGGGGAATGAGAACACGCAGCAGCTCACCTCAGCTTTATGAAGATCTTAACGTTTTCAGCTTCTGAGTAGAGCTGCAACGGACATTAACAACCATTAATAAGGGACAATTTTGATAATCAATTCCTCATTGAAGTAATTTTTCAGTCAGAACTTCAATCATTCTGTGGTTCCAGCTTTCTTTAAGGATTTGCTGTTTATCTGTTTATGTCTTAGATTAAATATCTTTAGCATTGGAACTGGTTGATCAGAAAAAACAAGAGGTAAAGTTAAAAAAAAAATCTGATTTCTGCAACTTCAGAGTACATTGCACAAACAAATTCTGAATTTGCTTCAGGCAAAACAGGCAAAGTGTTGCTTGACTTGACAGAAAACAACAGCACAGAGCAGGCGTGTGCAAATCATGTTTGTGGAGAACGAGGGCTTATAGTTTGTCATCTTGTCATGTTTTTCCTCGGAATGCAAATTGAGACCGGAAAAATGCAAAGAGCCGTGTTCTGCGTTACTTGATCCCAAACACACAGGGGCGATATATGTATG
>JAQQZW010000017.1:5469374-5480649 GCA_029814745.1 Zanclus cornutus | reverse complement strand
CTTTCGCTGGTTAGAATGACAGAGCCACTGCCTTAAACATCCGTAACTACAATGTGGCGTTTGAGGAGAGCATGTTTTCTGACCTCTGCAAAGAGGCGAATGGATTTGTCATCAAGCTTTTGGTGGTGGACAGACTGTAAGCATCTTCGTGACGCTATCCTATCTTTTACCATAAACACGTACAAATGCATGTCATTTTGACATATCACTCCATTTAGCAGTGGCCAAACTGGAGCATGCTCCTTCCTCATATGCATATTTTTCCCCTCTTCCAGGAGGCCCAGTGCCGTCGAGTGCCTTCGCCATCCTTGGTTCAAGGTGAGTTACCAATTATCAAACTTCACCCAGCTATAAACAAGATTTGTGTTTATGTCTCCACTGATGTTAAAGGTGACTCCCCTCTTTTTGTCTTGCAGTCACCAACAAACAAGAGCATCAGCACTGCAATGCTGAAGCAAATTATGTCTAGAAGGCGATGGCAGGTAAGCCGCTGTGATGACTAATCAGCAGACAAGAATTTAATATGTTGCTACGAAAAACACAATAAAAATCAAAGGGCTGATTCACTGAGAGTGAGTATTACTAGCATCTCACTAACGTAAAAAGAGCTAAGTGTAAAAGCCAGAATTCATTTTTTTTAAACCTTTTAACAAATGAACTAACGTTATCAACAGAATGTGAAGAAGAAACAGTTCTGAAGTTATGCCAAAGACATCCGAGTGCAGTATCGTGTTGCAGAGATATCTACTGAAGTTAGCATGCTAACCAGCTAACCTAGGCTCGTTCAGTCTTGAGCTTAATTGCTTTGGTGAATTATTGTAAAACGCACTTCATTCAAATTCTTCAGAAACAAATGAAAATGGTAAAATGCGTCAAAGTCACTTTTACTTGAAATTATTTAAAGTAAGAGTTTATAAAACCCTGTGTTGATTTGCTGATTGCAAACTTGTTTGAGGCTGAGAAATTTTTTGTTGACTCAAACTGGAGTCTTTGCATATAAAGTAGGGAAATAAAATATAGTAATAAACATTTTTAACTTTGTCCTCCTTTGGCATTTTCAGCGTTCCCTCATCAGCTACAAATCCAAGATGGTGATGAGGTCGATTCCAGAGCTTCTGAATGACTCATCCAGCCACGTCTCCATTGCTGTGGCACGGCATTTAAAAGAAGGCTCCCCCCCGCCCTCATCTTCCTCAGACTCAGATGCAGATGTGGATGAGCTTCCCTTCATTCCTATGCCGCTGTCAATGGTCTTTTCTGGTTCCAGGGTCTCCCTTAATGAGATCCCGGGGGACGAAGATCCCAGCATGTGGCCCAGTGTTGCTGCTAATGGGACAAGAAAAAGGGACGACATGGAGATAGCAGGTGCAAGAGGAAAGGCTAACAAAAAGGTGGAAGATGAAGAGGAAATCCCAAGTGAGGATAAAATGGAAAAGACAAAGCGAGCTCCCCTTAAAAAAGGTTCGAGTGTGGAGTCAGACGATTCACAGACAAAAGCCAGGCGAGCTACCATGAGGAGAGGCAGCTCTGCTGATTCAGCACTGCTTCTCCACATTGAGCCAGAAGAGGAAAATCCCGACAATGATTCCAAAGCAAGTAGCAAGAGCCTCAAAAAGGCCGTCTCTATGGAACTACCCAATCGCAGTCCGAGCCCCGGGGCAGCAAAGTTAAGCCAGGAGGATTATGCCCTTAAACTGGAACTGATGAGACAGCGGTTGCTCAGGGGAGGAAACATGGACAAAAAGATGAGCGGCCTACGAGGGCCCTTGTTTGAAACACTCGGCATGGAAGATGAGAGGCAGACCGGGTCTCTTGATCGCAATTTGAGGAGATCCAGAGCAGCGCCATCAACACTCATCAGGGCAGCGTCTTCTGAGAGTCCTGGGGAAGACATGCCACAGACCAAAGTTTTTCGCAAAAGCGCCTCCTTCACTCAGGGGGATTCTGAGCCCCTGCCCCTGCACCGCAGGTTTGGAGCCCCCTTAGAGATCCCATCGGTGGGCAATGGAAGCATAGAAGGGAAGAAGCTCCAGGAGGCAACCTCAATGTCTGCACTTACAGCACAAACAACACTGGAGTCTACATCTGCCTCACCTACAAGGACTTCCTTTGTACTGGACCAACAGCAAAAACAAAACCATGTGAAAGAACAGGAAGAAATGAAAAGTATGAATGAGACGAATGTGGATGGGATAACAGAGACAAGGACCAAAACACAGTTTGAAATGGCAGATAAAGGGGAATCTGAGTCTAGATCGCCCTCTGTAATTACTCCTATAATTGTGATAGAGGAGGATGATGAAGAAGAAGAAAAGAAAGAAAATCAGGAGTTACATATTGATGAAAATGACACGAAGAGAGACGAAGAAACATCACAAAATAGTAAACCGTCATCTGCCAATGCAAGTGCCATTCCGGCTGTTGCTGTGCCTTCTCAAACATCTGACGAGGCCCAGTCTAAACATCCCAGTGCGACAGCCAAGCCAAATGATGCACAGTCCGCAGATACTCCCACTTCATCTGAACATGCAGCAGTTTATGCCAAAGTAGCGACTGCTGACCGATCTCTGGGTTCTGTTTCCACATCATCCAACTCTGATCTTGCTGCCATCCCCCGCCAGCCTGTGCTCAGAACAGACATCAAAGACATTGACTCAGAGGAGGTCTTTGAAGCTCGGTTTAAGAAACGAGAGTCTTCTTTGACCCGCGGCCTCCGAAAACTGACCAGAAACAAATCAGAGGAGAAATCCCCTGTACTTAGCCGGAAAGGTGTCGACGGGGGTGAAGAGGTTTACAGGCCGGGGCCAAGGGGAGCACCGCTTGAAATGGTTTCCAGAGGACTGCAGGAGAGATCCAAATCTGTTCAAGATTTAAGAGAAGATGATAAGGAACTAGGCCTTGGTCTAATGGGGAGGTTTTCCTTGCGGGCCAAGAGGTCAACATCCGTTGATAAGAAGGGTGAGAAACCGAAGGAGGAAAAACGTCAGAGTGTTCAGGAAACTGCTGCAAGCAAAAGGGTTTCATGGGCTATTGGTCGCAGTAAGTCCCTGGACACAAAGGAGCTGAGCAGTGGAGGGGCACAGAAGCAGCTGAACGAGAGAGAACAAAGAAATCCTGAGGAGTCGTCGGTTTCTGCTATGAGGCGCAAGTTTGAGTCTAAAGTGGCAGGAATCTCTGCCAAAATAAAGAACCAGTCAGAGGAGAGGAAGGATAAAGATGCTGAGGGAAGTCAGAAAGAGCTGGCGCAAAAGGACTTGAAGAAAGTCAGTGATTCCCCTGTCCTGGCAATGCGACATAAGTTTGAGAACAAAGTGGCAGGAATATACACGAAAACCCGCAGTCAGTCTGAAGAGAGAAAAGGAGATGCAGAGGAGAAGAGGACACCCCTGTTTACCCGCCATCGTCATTCCCAGTCTGAGGGGCGAGGACTCAAAGGAATGGGCATCCCTGAGAATCAACTGGCAAAACAGGCTGGCGCTGGAGCATCCAAGGAATCAATTGAATCCACTTCCAGCATCCATTCCGAAAAAGCCTCAGAGAGTGACCGGCGATCGCGGTGGGACAGGTGGGGACTGACGAGAAGCAAGAAAGACAAAGCGTCCTCCCAAACTGATCTGCCTTCGTCCGTCCCCAAAGAGGAGGGTTTGTCAAAAAGCCAGCAGTTCATCCGCTCCGCTTCGGATTTTGCCCCCGTGTTCCACATCAAACTGAAAGACAACGTCTTGTTGGAGGTCGAATCTGTCACTCTCAGCTGCCTTCCAGCTGGAAGTCCACATCCAGAAATCACATGGATGAAAGGTAGCTACTTAAATGGTCTCAAAACATTTTGTCTGGTTAAGCTGCTGTTTATTTACTTACATTTTTTTGTGCATTCAAGATCGGAAACCGCTGGAGGTGGATGACAGGATCAACCTGATCTCCCACCCAGATGGCAGGCAGCTTCTTATGATCATGAAGTCCAGCCGGAGGGACGCTGGAGTTTATGAATGTGTAGCTACCAACCCCATAGCCACCATCACCACCTCCTGCACATTGTCCATTGCTTGTAAGTGCCTCATTTAGCTTGTAGTCATAGTTGGAAATGGGAAATTGCTCCAAATTAGATCTCGAAATGAGTTCTCTTACCAGAGGTACAACTGCTGCCGACATACAGCAATTATCATCATAATGTGATGTATTTTACATAATTTAATTTTAATAGTGGGAGGAATTGTATGAATATTAACACGGTTGAAATGAATATTAATGTCAACAGATTAACTTTACAGTAGATTAACTTAATGGATTTTTAGTTTTTCTCAGAGTCGTCGTGTAATGGGAACAAATGATGCTTCCTGCGATTTCCAATCTGCTGCAATCAGGTCACATTCAAGACTCCAGTCATGCCTTCGCACAAATAGTCTGTAATGAGAACAACAGTGCTTAGATTCTGCCAAATGCAAAAATAATAATGAGACTTCTGAGGCCTCAGTGGAAGTTGTATTTCTCAGATTTAGGATACAATCGATTGCAATAGAACTCTCTCTGTTATGGCTATGGACATTCAGCATTACTAATCTCAGCCACTGATGCTATTTGTCCTCCCCTGATAATCTATCAGTAGTGTGAAAAATACTTCAGACAGCTCATCTCGCCTGAAGCATCGGCTCCGTCGTTCATGCCGGTTCACAGACCTAATGGGAAATACATTTTGAAATTAAGGAGTGACACTGCAGGTGTCAAGTTTGGTTTGGTGTAATGACAAAACTCAAAGCAGCATCTGGATTGTTTTTGCACCTCTTCTCTTTCCATCTTTGGTGTCTTGAATGTCAGAGTGTGTAAGTTGTGACATTTCTGCACACATAGATGAACATAATGTATCATTGATTGTTATAACAGAATTGTAATGTTAACTATACAAAATTCATGCGGCTCTAAACACAGAGACGATCTTTGATCTTTCGTCTTTCACATGAAAGCTGCAGTAAACATCTGTCAGAGGAAATGTGCACGTTGATCGGAAATAACTGGAAGACCTGAGTATTAAGCAGAAACAGTGGAACGGCCCACACACCTTTAAAATCACATTTGGCTACTGAAGCTGCTATGATCTGTTATGTGTTCCTACATGCTTGTCTACACTCACCGAATATGCCCCCCACCCACCGTCACCACCGTGCCCACCCGTCCATGTTGCCCTGCTTAAGGTGTGCCGAAAAGGCCAGGGACCCCTGAAGTCCCCCAGACTTACAACAACACAGCCCTGGTGCTCTGGAAGCCAGCAGACACTAAGTCTCCATGCAGCTACACACTGGAGAGAAAGACAGACGGTGAGTGAGTACTGACCTTCATAAAAACCGTGGAAGTACCCTTCACATGTTTTATTATTCGCCAGCTTTCATCCCATGCAAAGAAATATCCTCTTTGTTTGTTTAAAATAAGTTTGCTTTGCTGCAATTTGGTTTGTGGGTGGTTGTGGTGGTTTTAAAACCACATTCCCTTTGTGTACTGTCGTCAGTATAATGTGGTGCAACCACACGAGGAAAAATGAAATTAAACTCAAGGTTTCAAGCTCCTTGGAGGTATCAGTGTTTAAAAAGCTTTTACAATGTTTGGTTTTGCACCGTATGTGCAGAATGCTCTGGGAAATAAGTTTCCAAATCCATGGACGCCACTTAGAGAAAATAAGTCAGTCCACCAGGAGTGACTGTACCAGTTCTGCTATCGAAGCTTTTTGTCATTATGCGCGATGAATCATCCTTATCTCATAATGAGGTGGATGAAAATAAAGTCCCACTAACTTGGAGTAGAAGACTCAGAGTTTGTGAATATTTATAAAACTTTTTGGTCCGATAGTTTTCATTCTAACATGTTCTGCTTCATCGTTTCATTCCAAATTAAATCTTTGCAAGGCAGCACTGATGTAGATCCTCACAGAATAGTGTGTCACCAGCTAATTTACATTTTAATTCAGGTCTGTTTGGCCGTGCCTGCATAAAAAATAAGACGTCTTATGACAAATAGTTTTTCAGCAGACAAAGCTATCATGAACTTGTGGGCATGTGCATAACATTTTTTATTGTGTTTCATCATTTCAAGCTTTATTTTGTCCATGTGTATTGTCCAGATTATCACCAGTCATTTGACAGTTTGACAACACCGCCATCTTGTGTTCAGTGTATAAACTATAAGTAATTTGCCTTTCAAAGAGAGCAAAGTAGAAGATCAGGGAGTATTTCTAACTTTTGATCATTTAATGTTATTTTCTCTCAAGAATAATCTTCCATCTTTTCATAATTTCCCTTACATATAAATCCAATATTTATACTCAGATATATGAGTATAAAGCCTTTGGTTGCCTAATCTATAACTCTATAACTCTATGCTCCATTCATGTAAAGCTCATTTCTTTTCCTTCTGTCCCGCAGGTGATTCTAACTGGCTGACTGTAGCCACCGGAGTTGTTGACTGCTACTACAATGTCACAGACCTACCAGCAGGTGGCACGTTTCGGTTCCGTGTCACTTGTACCAATAAGGCAGGACAGGGACCGCACAGCAACTGCTCTGCTCCAGTCAGCCTGGACTCAACAGGTATTTAATACACTGTCAAAGCGTAAATTACTGCACAGAGTTAAGGGAAATGGAGCTGGACCGGATTGGACTGGACAGACAAAACTGGCTGTGTTCTACAAAAGCACACTGAGTGGATGCGTGTTGAAGGTTACAGCATAAACATACGCTGAAGTCCGTGATATTTTTGAGAATTCTCATCTAGAGACTGAACCATAAAGTCGTCACACTCATCGAGCTACGATAACAAAATCAAGGTTGCAGTTTTTTTTTTATCATTTATAGTGTCTCACATATTGTTATGTAGCTCAATGAAATGTTTAAAAAGTTTAAACAAATTAATAAGAAAGGTGACAGTTTGAACGTGGCAGATAACAGCTTTAATTAGAGGTCATTACTTAGAAGCATATCTACTGAAGAAATATGTATTGAGTAAGTATGTGGTTGTATTTCACAGCTGGAGGAGCTTCACCTGCCATAGCCGTTGTAAAAACACTCCCAGCTCCACCTGAGCCAGTCGTCACTTCCACAGTGACCGTGCCTCCACTCGGACCAGTCCAGAACAACACCCCAAGGAAAACTGTCTACACCTCAACCTCCTCAAAAGACGCAGCCTCCCCATCGTCCTCCAAAATGGCAGTCACTCCCTCCCCTCCTTCCTCTCTGCCTTCCAGCCCGACGGCAAACACCTCATTACCATCTGCAGGCGCGACGAGCGAGGACGCTCAAAAAATAAGCTCAGCTCTTCCCTCCTCACCCGCAGCCAAAGCACCTCCACCCTTTGTCCTCCCCAAACCACAGAGTCCAGTTAACGAGGTGTCTCCGATGACCCAGACCCCGCCAGTATCACCGCCACCCCCTCTCGTCACCCCGCCATCGACGCCAACCAAACCAGCAGTGGCCTCTGTGCCCACATACGTCCCCACCACCACCGTCACTGCTCGCGTTGCCCCAACTCCCGTCTCCTTTTCCCCACAAGTGCTTCAGACCTCCAGCCTGAGCCCCATCGGTGACGGGGCTGGTACCCCCACCAGAAGCACCCCATCAGGACGCAGTGCGCCCTCCACTGCTCTACGACAGGGGGTACCACAGAAACCTTACACTTTCCTAGATGAGAAAGCCAGGTGAGACACACGGTTATTGTTTTGGCCCGAATTGCAAATGCTCAACTGATTATTTTTTATTTTAGACTTGAATAATTTGCGTATTGTAGGAGCATTTTACTGTCAAGATTCAATGTCGCTAGTCTGTAAAACCTGCAGCGAAATCTGTGTTAGGCAGACGTGAGGAGCTGCTGATGCACACAAAATAAGTTAATTAATCCTGCTCCTAATGAATTGTTTTATTGCCCAATGGGCTAAATGCGTTGTCAGAGTTTCCACCATACTGAAACTGCAATTCAGGGGAAATCTGTATGAGTTTTGTGTCACTTGCGTGATTAAATTTAACTTTATACCAAATGTCTGCATAAAAATTTGGCATTTAGAGGTTTTAGTTTGATGATATTTACTTCCTTACAACCTCCAACCTCCTACTTTTGTTGCAGTTTTCTGTTTTAATGGGTTTCAGGGGTCGCTTTGGTGTCATCCGAGAATGCCGCGAGAACGCGACGGGCAAAATCTTCATGGCGAAGATCATTCCCTACAGCCAGGAGAACAAGCAGGGAGTCCTGAAGGAGTACGAGATCCTGAAATCCCTTCACAACGAAAAGGTCATGGCTCTGCACGAAGCCTACGTCACGCCGCGCTACCTGGTGCTGGTGGCAGAGTACTGCACCGGCAAAGAGCTGCTGTACAGCCTCATAGACAGGTACGAGGGTCGAGCTGTCACCTCATATTGGGGTTTGCAAACTCACACAGACTTACGTAGCGGGGAGCTATGAAGAAGACCTTTTCCTTCTTGGATGGAGTGACTAAGTTAAATCAAGGCTAATTGTACTTGAGTGAGACTTTTCTTTTAAAGGTGGCAGGTCGTTCCTCCATTCATTGAAGTTATAGCCTCTCAAAGCTCGTCTGTGTCCATTGGTTTGCTCTTCTTAGATTGGTCCTCCACTGGCACTAACAGCAAATCTGAATGATCTAAAAACTCTCCTGTATCAGTGGATCTAAAAATACCTCTTGAGGATTTGCCCATTTGAGAGCCTCCTGTTTGCCCTCGACAGGTTCCGTTACTCCGAGGATGACGCGGTGTGTTACCTGGTCCAGATCCTCCAGGGAGTCGAGTACCTCCACAACCGGCGCGTCCTCCATCTGGACCTGAAGCCCGACAACATCCTGGTGACCAACCTCAACGCCATCAAGATCGTGGACTTTGGAAGTGCTCAAAGCTTCAACCCCCTCAGCCTCAAACACCAGGACTCGGGTGCAGGAACTCTGGAGTACATGGGTGAGGACAAGAACGTTCTTCTGATGTTTGGATATTGTTCATTTGTCTTCAGCTCCAAAGTTTAAAGCAAACTCACCAAAGATCCACTATTAATGCAATCTTTATTTTTTCTAAATTTCAACCCTCTTGACACGTGATTCAAGCTCCTGAGATGATAAAAGGTGAAGTGGTTGGTCCTCCTGCTGACATTTGGACTGTTGGAGTTGTCACACACATCATGTAAGTGAAAGATCCCTTTGCATTTCACGTCACTTGTCTTTATTTCGCATCCCTCAAATGACTTTTGCCCTTAAGACCAGAGTTTGTGGAACACTTAGTGTTTATATTGGAAAAATTTGAAGGGCTCCCCAAACATCCATTTTATGTAAGAAAAAATATGCTTATTAAAAAAGACATGATGGATTTCATGACATTTGACATTTAGTCAAAAGCTCAGTCAATAAAAATCACTAATTTCATCATTTTAAATTTTAAATTTAGTTATTTTGCTCCTGAACCTTGTTTCATTCTCGTGTTTGCGACCAGGCTTAGTGGTCGACTGCCCTTCGAAGATAAAGACCCTCTACAAGTTGAATCTAAAATCCTGATAGCAAAGTTTGACCCAACAAAACTGTACCCAAATGTGTCCCAAAGTGCCTCCGCCTTTCTCAAGAAGATGTTGAGCAGTTACCCATGGTGAGCGCCAAAACCTTTTCATCTTACTCCTCCTTTGGGAAAGACTTAAAATGTCAAGTTCAGCGTATTTGTACTGTGTGTTTTCAGGGCCCGTCCGACTACACGAGACTGCTTCACACAGGCCTGGCTGCAGGACTCCTACCTTATGAAGCTGAGGAGACAGACCCTCACCTTCACCTCCAGCCGACTCAAAGAGTTCCTGGTGGAGCAACAATGCCGTCGCACAGAGGGCGCCACCAAGCACAAGGTGCTGCTGCGCACCTACCAGAGCTCACCCCAGTCCCCGGCGTCTGGGCCTGCACCGCATGTTCCCAGCCCACAGTGACGTGACAGCGAAGATGCAGCGCCAACACACAAGTCTGCAGAGTTGGATTTGCCCTCAGTAAAGCAGAATAACTTTTTGCATCTTAACAGCTGCATGAAGAATGTCAGCCTTCCTAGTGAGGCACAGGTTGAGGCAGAGGGGACGGACAGACAGCTGGATATGGCTAAAATATCCAAAGAGAAGACGGGAGTCCACGTGTTACTTTGCAAGACTTCAACATTCAACACTAATGGAATTCTGAGATGAAACAAAAACAAATATAAAAGGCTGTCGTGATGACTTATTGAGGTTCAGAACTTCTCATAAACTGTTAATCCACTGAAAGGACACAGGATGTTCTTGTTTTTTTGTTCTTTTGATTGATTGCACAGTTTCTTAGTCACATCGTGAATTCTGAAATTGCACATTAATATTTGGTTTAGATAAACTTTGATCTCCACTTTGCACGATCAGCCTGTAACACGTGTACCATTAGCGTTTCTACAGCGCAACCTTGTTTATGTCACTAACTTTAGTAGTAAATAACTCATGTGAATGTACCATGATTTAAGCTGCTAATTTATTTTTGCATTTACTTACACATTTTAAAACTCAAAACCAAAAATATTAGCAGGTCAACAGTTAGGATCATAAAAATGTAGATTTTGCACAAGATCAGTTCTACAGCATTTTGACCCCAATTCTTTGTCAATAAATTGTAAGTATTGCAGTTGCACAAAAACAAAGCATGTTTGTCAGAGCTGTAACTGAGTTTACCAAGGGTAATAAAGAGCTGAGTTGACACAGCTGTTTCCTACGCGAGAACAACAGTCCATTAGCTCCTAAGTCCAACACCTTAAACACTCAGCCATCCTCGTTTACAATATCCTGTCAGTCAGAACTGAATCTAAATCAAAGATAAAGTAACTCTGTCACATATTTTTGACCTCTTGAGTTGTTAGCTCTATGATGCAGCAAACATTAAGAAGTAAACAACCAAAATCGCAAAAAATCTACAATGATAATCTTTTACCGCTATATATACAATGTGAAAACCTCAAAGAAAACATGATAGATACGGATTTTAAAGTGAGTGATATGTTATCTTCAATCTTGACCGTAAAATAGAAATTGATAAGTTACCTCTGAAAGCTTCAGATGTCTGAAGCCAGCTTTACCTCCTGTTAGGAGAAAAGGGCAGAATTTTATCATCTGGCTTGTGCAAAATTTGGAAAGATATCAGACTATAACGAGAAAATGAGGCCATCATATGATGAGACCAGCAGTTTATTTACATTCAACAACTCTGGCAGACCAAAAATGTATAACTTTCAACTAAGCTTTTATCTTCAAAAAGGCA
>JAQQZW010000017.1:5389596-5399695 GCA_029814745.1 Zanclus cornutus | reverse complement strand
AACAGCACTGTGGAAACCTCCAAGGAAGTTCATATAACTTCAAGCAGAGAGAGAGAGAGAGAGAGAGAGAGAGAGAGAACGAGAGAGAGAGAGAGATTGAATTTTTTAAAAACCTTCATTTTAAAAACATTAAAAAAGGAATACATATTGTCACCATGACAACCAGCGCAGAGCAGTACAATAACACATAGTCCACAAAATAATTCAGCAGGTATCTGAAAAAGTTATTTAATCTGAACATAACACCACTTACTGACAAACCTGTCCATGTCACCCTTCCCCTTAAAGAACCTAAAGTCCACCCAGACTCTGGCTTTAACCAAAAACCTGAAAATGGGAACCACATCCTGACCTGCTCTATTCTCCAGTCTGTTATTCCTGCTACTGTAAATGGAGAGTTGACATCTCCTAAAATCAATTCAGTATCTGCCATTTTAGGGCATTGGTTTTCCGGTAGCTGACACCCAGAATAAAGGCAGACTTGGACCAACTCTCCCCACAATGTATGAAAGTATTCCCCAGTGCATCGAAAAGGTGACAGAGTCTATTGCAGTCACAACAGCAATGAAACACAGTCTCCACATCACCACAAAAAAGACATGTACTTGAAACTGCATCATTAATAATAGGAACAAACATCTGCAGCAACGGTACAGTGGAGAATCCTTCCCTGTGAATCCACAGTCTTTTTTTTTTAACAGAAACTCATAGAAGACCCTCCATGCTGGTTTGATGCCACTGTCCATCTGCAGTTTCTGTCTCCACACTGTGTCCACTCTCCCATCCAGTTTACCTTTGTTCAGCACTTTGACACAGTATTTATATACAGCTTTACCTTTCACCGTGTACAAGTCCATGAATTTACAGTCTGTCACATTTAATAAAGGTCCTGTAAAACTGTCCAGATTGGGAGCAAACCCTAACCCCAGCTAGATCCACAATACTCCTCATTGTAACAGCTCCAGTGATACAGAGCATGCTGCTGAGGCCTGGTTTTGTGTTGTCCTGAATGTCCATTCTGGCTCCATTGATCAGGGGCTCTTCCAGTAGCCAGTGCAGTGAGTTTGTAGGCTCCAGTCATCTCCATTGAAACAGGTTCCAGGTCTTAAAAACAGCTTTACAAAAAATCAGATGTCACATAATTTAAAGCACTTAGAGTCCATTATAACCAAAGCAGTGTCTAAACCAAGGCCATTTATCCTTCTTAAAATACAGCTTGTCACATCCTTCCAAAAACAACATCTTTTTGACCTGTAATGTACCTCTGCACATGATTAGGATTAGGATTATGGTTAGACTTCAGGCAGCTCTTCGCAGAAAGATCTAAACAGCTCCTCGTTGTCTATATACTTACTACTGTAAAAGCTCTGAGTAAAAGCCCACTGCTTGTCTCCATATCTTGGTGGAGTCTCTGAATTCCTGCCCTGTTGCAGACCTCAGAGCAGGAATTAGCCTGCTCTGCCCGTTCTTCTTCTCCAGACCAAAAAGGAACCTAGACGGCGCATCCATTAGTGTGACACTTTGGAACTTTGACTGGACCAGTGCCCCTTCAATATGATCTCGATTTCCAGTAGATTCTGCCAAAGCCTGCAGTTCCACAGTCTCAGTCTCTAGATCATTCATAGATCTGGCAACGTCCCATTTGACATTGAAAGTGTACTGCTGACAGAGCCGTCTTATCTCCTTTTCTTTACCTTTCCACAATCCTAACACCGTCTAAAAGATTTACAATCTGGTTTGCTGTTCTTAAAACCCCTCCAGAAAAATCTAAAAACACTCTTAAAATTGTAGTCCCATATCAGTGCTATATGAAAATGCCAAAATATCCCTAACCCTCTTCCCTGCATTTCTTGTCCTGTTAATATTCAGCATGCTGATTTTAAATTGACTGGCAAGAAATAAGAAGAGCAAACAGAAAAAACGCATTGACCTGCAGTCTGGATATAAAATCTTATTCATCATCATCATCATCCAAAACTAGCTCCTGTCTGACTTTTGAAACAATTTTCTTGAGTCTGGACACTTCCTCATCAGTGAGGCATCCTCTCCCCCTACTGCTCATTTGCAGCCAAGTAGAGTGTGAGAGCAGCTCTTTGTCAGAAAAATTATCCTCCATTCTGACCCATAATAGTGAAAAAATGTGATAAGTAATAATGATAGTATATGACAATACGTAACATATGTTCAATTATATAACAACATGATTAAAAAAAAATAACAATAATAATAATATAGTTTTGCTGAGGGTAACAACAACAGTTGCAGTGAGCATCAAGCAATTAATTACAGTAGTCCAACCTGGAGGTAACCAATGCAGGGACTAATTTCTCTGTCTTCTTCTTCTGTTCTTTCAAGAGCCTCGATGCAGTATGCATGCAGTGGGGTGTTGAGCAGCCATGCCCTGTGTGGATAACCAGGTTTTCCCTCTCCTTAAATGTTAGCAGTGATAGGATCACTTTAGAAGCTTCAACTGGTCAGTTCAGTTTGAAGAGAATGATTTGGAGTTTGGGGCTGTTGACCCAAGAAAGACGACCTCTCCCTGCCTGCTGATGACTCGACACAGTCGCCTGCTATCTCTGCAAAGAATACTCCGGCACCTCCTGTTACAGAGGAGGATTACAAAATTTTGTCGGTGTCTGGAACATCTGCCATGGAAATTCTCCACTGCCTTCCGTACACTGTGACTTTCCCCAGGGGCTGGTCACATTAAGCAGTCCTGAACTCATATCCCAGCCTCCTCTCCCAAGGTGCGCTATGTTCAGCATGATGCTGTCAGGGAACACACCTTCAAGACATAGCATCATTGTCTGCATCTCATTGTACTTGCCAGAGCCTCTTCTATTTGGCTTGGCTCACACAGCTCACTTTCGGCTCAGTCTGTTTAACTCAGTGGATCATGGTGGCTGTGTCCCACTAAACATTCCCAGACTGCAGATATCTCAGCCTACCCACCCACAGTGGAGTCAGACGGCCAGAATATTGGTGTTGTCAAGAAAGGACAATGAGAAGCATGTCATCATCCTGCTGTGCTTGCCTTCTGTTCTGCCCCTATTACATAGCATATTTTCCTGGCTAGCATGAGCTGAGGTGCTTTACATATTTGGTGGAGAGTTAAGTGGCTGCACTCTGTCTTAAACCTGAACAAGATGAGAGTGTGTCTGTCTTGTTTCCCTTCAGCTGTTTGTCACTGACATGAGGAGGTAGGATCACAATGACACACGGCCAACCGCTGTGACATTTATGGAAAAGCTGACAGTACTGTGTCCAATCCTCCACTCACAGGTGTTAGGGTAAAAAATCCTCCCAAGAGGAGATAGATTTTCTCTCTGCAGATCCATGACCTGTTACAATAACAGACAGTGTTGTTTGATGTTCCGCATGCGACTGTAGTTTGTCAGCCTCCGCTTGGATGCCAAGAAGCACATGCACTGTTTGAGGACCATATACCCATCAGTAGTGGAAGACCTGCCATACTGGGGTCCCCCACAGCAACTGCTACAACTGCTACATCACAGTGTTCACAGATGCTTCCCTGATGTGGTGGTGTATATGTTGGCATCTGCATTGGCAGAGTGATAGCTGATGTGTGGTCTGTGAAAGAAAACAGACACTTCAAACTTCTAGAACTCCAGGCACTGTCTATGGTTCTTCAACACTTTAAACCCCAAATAAATGAAAAAAAACTTATGTTTGTGTGGACAGACATCCATACCAAGGTGGCCTACATCAGCAGACAGGGCAAAGTTGAGTCCAAATCACTGTTGAAGAACACCTGCTGACTCTTAAGGCTTTCTGCATTCTGGGTCAAGAAACCAGAGAAGCCAGCCTCATGTTTATGGGTCAGCCCCTGTTGGATGAGTGAGTGACAGCTTCATCCAGAGGGTGTTCCAGTAGTTGTGGACCCAGTTTGGGAGGGTGAAAGTGAATCTGTTTGCCACTTAAAGCAACACCCACTGTCTGCTGTCATTCTCCTCGACGCTGCAAGACAACCCACCAGGGGTCGACAAGTTTGCACAGGCTGTATGGCCTACAAAATTGCTTGAAACCCTCCCTCCTCTTCTTCTCCTTTCCCGACTGCTGTAAAAAGTGACATAAGAGCGGTTAACAGTCATCCTGGAAGCCTATATCGCCATTTTGTACCAGTACACAGAGATTACTCAGATATTGGCAGCCCTGCCCTGGACCATCCTCTATTTTTGGAGGCTCTGTCAAAGGAGGCGATACCCTGGGTACATTGCATGCACTAGGCAAGCCTATTCAGGCTTGGCTCTTGAGAGGGATGGGCTGCTGCAGGCTGGATTTTCCATACAATTTGTTCAGACCATCAGGACGGCAAGGCTGGGATCCACCATTGCCTGTTACAGTTCAGATGGGTTAAGATTTCTATGCTGGTGCTAGTGAAGGATGATAGATCGCTTGACTTTACCAGTTGGATCTCTCTTTTCCTTTTTGTAATATTTTTTGAAGATGGAGCTGTCTAATGCCTCTGTCAAAAGTGCAGCAGTCATCTCTTCTTGCACAAGGGTTTTAGTGATAGAGTGGTCTTCACCAACCCCCTTGTAAAGAGTTTCTTGCAGGGGTCTGGAGGCAATGCCAAGAGATGTGAACCTTTACCCCTAAATTAGAACTTTTGCTGTGCTAGAGGCTCTGGGGAAGGATCACAATGAGCCTCTAGAGTGTTCCTCTCTGAGGGCGTTGTTGTCATTTAAGACCGCTTCGCTGCTTGAGCTGACCTCTTTGTGCCCTGTTAGTCCACCCCAATTACATGCTGCTTTATAGTGAACAGTAAGGTCACACTCAAATTGAACCCCTACTCTCTTCCCAAGAACATAAGAAGCTCCTTTAGGACAAGAGTAATTCAGCTAGATGCTTGTTGTCCTCCATTCCATACGTGGGACAAGGAAGCAAAAATTACATCTTGTTTTGTCCAGTACCTGTGTTGACATGTTATGTTGAACACATGAACCCTATCAGGTGCACTTAACAGCTGTTTGTATGTTGTAGCAAAGCTAGTGCCTGGTAAGTCCATACCTAAGAAGTGCTTTGCTGAATTGCCTTGTTAGGGTATCTCCCAAGACTATAAGCAGGCAGGAAAGACCCTCCCACTGTGGTTTGTCCACATTCTACATGCAGTGTGGCAGTTTCAACAGTCCTGTTGAGTGGGATGAGTGTTTTGCACATTGTGCACAGTAGCATTGTGGTCTAGGCCTTGTCTGTTCACGATGTTTTATCTTTTGGAGAGGATAGGCTTTTTTCAGGGTTTGTGCTAATAGGAGCAGCTTAGGAATGGTGTTACGGGTGGTGTGAGTGTCAGTTGTGTTCCAACAACCCCCCCCCCCTGCAACCAGCCAGCCAACAAGGACAATCCCTCCTCCTCCCTGCGAGTTACAATGAACAGGAAGAGCACTTCTTGGTCTCATCAGTTTTCAGGGTCATGAGTGAGCCGCTAAGGTGGCCGCCATAGATCTGTGACGACACTGTGACCGAGATGAGACTCAGAAAGTTATGACACAAAGCTTTTTTTTTTTTCCAGTACATTTCCTGCACGATATACACGTCATCATTTTTAGCTTAGATTTCTGCACCTTGATGACCGGTCCAGAGATCACTTTGTCTCTCCAAGGACACAGAGTACTTCAGGGCATTAGGTGGCTCAATCATTCATTTAAAACCCTCTGAGTAAAACTTTATGACCTTGCTTTAGATTTCTGCGAACTGCAGGAGCACAAAGGTGGAGCTCACAACCGCAGCCGCAAATCTTTTTGTCCCTGTTAGTTTATCATTTTAAACAATTAAAAAAGCTTTTGTATCCATTGTCTGGTTTAGCAGCAGCTGATGTTTGCCCAAGTTTGCTAGAGAAACCAAAATCTCACCTGAACGCTTCGAGAACTTCACACAAAGTGGGTCTCAAGTGGGATTTTTGTGTTTTTCTCAGGACGATTAACATATATTAATCCTTTTGCCTCTGTACAGTATGGGAGCAGCGGGCAGTCAGCCAAGGACATTTTTGAGCTCTTTCGCAATTGCAGCAATATGAATCTATGCTAAACGCAGAGGTTTAGCATTGTGAAAGACATTCCAGTCCTGCTATTTTGACTTTTTCTGAGGTGGAAGGACTTTAGAATAAATCGCAAGGTGTTTCTTTCTACAGGGCACATTGACCTCAGAGAGAGAGGGAAGGCTCAGTGGATTACTCCCTTTGCATTCCACTTGTTATCTTTCCTATGAATGACACTTTTGTCTAACCTCATTCTCCTGAGCTATTGTGGGAAGAAAATCAGACAGTTTTAATCAGCTTCTCAACTCTTTCTCTTGCAGTCTTTGTTATTCAAATGCATCGTTCAGCTTTGGGCAATCAGTCACCTGCAGAACTGGACTTTCACCTTTCTAGCTCTGCCTTTATCTCCATGTCTCTCATTCACCATTTCGCTATCTTGCCTTTTTTTTTTCCGTTCATCCCTGTTTGTACTGTAAACCGAGCACACAGAGCCGTTATACACAGGGATTCACCTGGATCTCTCTGGAGCTGAAGGGCGTAGGCTTTTGGTTGTCCGAACCACCGACCTGTTGCAAGTAAAGGTCAAAATTAAGCTTGAGGAAAGAGTAAATGAGTTAAGAGTGAAAGAAGGAGAAGGGAAGTGGTGAGAACAAAACAAGTAAGTTGAGCAAGAATTACCCCTCCCCTTTCTCCTGCACTCCTCCTCCTCCAACAGTGCCTCCCTCCCCCAGTAACCTACCCCCCCCACCACCACCACCGCCACCACCACCACCACAACCGCCATCACTACTAACCTGTCCAGTTTCACCCCTCTCCATCTCCCCTCCCCCCAGCTCCTCCTCTCAGGGCAGGTAGCTATAAAGGTATGCAAATGTGAAGCAGCCTATCTTCTCTGCTCTGGGGAGTGTGGAGGACACAGGACGCGACAGGGCTGAGAGCGAGAGAGAGAGTGTGTGTGTGAGAGAGAGAGAGAGAGAGAGAGAGAGAGAGAGGCGGAGTAGGAAAGCTGCAATTTAAAAAGACAATTGGATTGACTGTTCTCAGACTTGCACTGCAACCATGGGGCTGGGAGTAAGTATTGGCACTTTGTCACATGTTTTGGCCAGCTTTCTGAGCTTTCTTTAAGTTTAGATCAAGATTAGGCCGCTTATGTTTTTTAGTTTTGAGTTCAGACTAGGATTTGGTCACAAGTTATTGGTTAAGCTTGGACAGTTGTGGGTTGCCTGAAGTACTTTGTACCTTAGTTTCGAAATCCGCTGCACAAATGTACACTTATTTTTGTTTAACACCTTTGGGAACACCTGAAACTTTTTACATTTTTTATGAAAGTAATTCACAGTCCTTCCAGCAATGATTAACACGTCTTTTACAGCATGTTTGAACAGCAAAGTTGACACTGCTTTCTGCTCTTGCTCGTGCAACAAA
Organism: Zanclus cornutus; assembly: GCA_029814745.1. Lineage (NCBI taxonomy): Eukaryota > Metazoa > Chordata > Actinopteri > Acanthuriformes > Zanclidae > Zanclus > Zanclus cornutus. Next base: position 5,392,272 of record JAQQZW010000017.1, on the reverse strand, counting down.
AGAGGAAACTTCAGAGCAGTCTTACCACACGTGTTAAGTCTTATTCAGAACTTATTTTGTCTCACTTTCTTCAATACAGAGAGGGAAAGAGGAGTACAAACTGGCGGCAACGTCAGATGGCAAAGAAAAGAAAGGCAAGAAAGGCAAAGGGGAAAAGGATATGGATGATCTGAAGAAAGAAGTGGACCTGGTAAGTACCCAAACAAAAGTCAAACAAGTCTGTAATTATCTTAAGTACTTGACTGGGCATTTCATTGAGGCAATACACTCGAAAGTGACTCTGTAAATCACTTCTTAAGAGTGTTTTTAACTTAATTAACACTGAAAGGAACAGGCGTGAAACAGAATGACCTTCTTGAACTTTACAACCACATCCTCCCGTACACTGTGTTTGCCTCATGCTTAATGACTGTCTTATTCAGGCCATGTTAACAATCTTGGTCGCTGTAAGTCACTACCATCGGTCACAGCAATGATACAGTCACTCCTGAGACAAACCCCTGCTTTGACCTCATGGCTAGTCACATGAGATGAAGCTGTCTGCCCAGTATTTCATAAAGATTGCTGCTTGCACTGCTTTATGTACTGTCACATGTTATTAAGGAGTTCACAGCCATACTTAACTTCTAAGTCATGCTTATTTAGATCTGTTTTCAGTGCTGAAATGTTGGGTGAGAAGCTCTATTGTCATTATTGTCCTCAGTTTCTCAAAACATATGAACTGGCCCTTGTCCCACAGCCTGTCAACATATATTATTCTGCCTCTAACTTGCTTTCAAGCTCTTAGATCACGGGTAGTTTGATCAGTAGGCCACATTCACTTTAATCTTCAGCCTCGATCTTTAAATATCACCACTGCACGCTGCTCATCTGGATGCACAGAAATTTGCAGAGCTGTAAAGTTGCATGCATTGAGGTTTAGGTGGGTTTGAAATTTCCTGTGTAGAACAGTTGCCCAGTTTCCACTAGTGTCAGCTCTTTTCTCAATCTGTAGCTGGCTGAGGTCATTTCCCAAGGTCAGTGATGCACTCTTGGATTAAGCTCATCCCCAATTTAATGAGAAGAGCCCATGAAGGATTTTATACCACTGACTGTATGTTTTTAATGTACAATGGTGGTATTTTACAGGCAGAAAAGTTTGGCCACATTTCCTCATTCAAGTAAATGGAAAAGTGTGTTCAAACTTCTGGCTGGTGCCGTACATTCATCAGAGGCGCTTAGGTGCCATCTGTAACTGTTAAATTCCTTCTTCTTAAAAAATTTCCCAAAGCTTTTCTCACTTTTGTGTTTCCAACTGAACTAACATTGAAATGGTTTGTTAAGACAAAGCTCCCTTCAACTTCAATAAGATAGTGTCCTTCACAAGGTAAGTAGGCAGATTCAGGTCTCAGACTCGACTCAAAGCACTTAGTAGATTTTAGCAGACACATCATGTTAAACTGTGCAGCTAATGCTTTGATAATATCATAATGGCGGTCTATATTTTCTGTAACTTTGCTTACTTTATGTGTTATAGATGTAAACTAGTCCTTCACTTTCACAAGGTCATCAAGTAAAGGTGTACCTTGATGCTGTACGGCAACTTTTCAAAAAACTAAAACTACAAAAGAATACGAATGTCATGGCCTGTTGCCTTTTTAGAATTCTTTAATTACTGCATGTTTCTCGGTCCTTGCCCAATGTCACCCAGCAGGTCACTGAGTACTGCAGGTTATAAGGTAGTAAAATTCCCATTAAGGTGACATATTAATGATTATTGTCCCCCTAATGTCTTACCCAGATCTCAAAGTCCTGCCGCCACTGAAGGACATCTCAATGCCATAGCAACCATATCGTCAGTCGGCCATAACTCCCCAACTTAGCATATCATTTACTGCAATTAACAGAGGGCGCTATCTCTAATGTGTCTCCCCGCTGATTAAAGTGCATCATGCCCTTATTAGGCTTTTTGCTCCAAAATAAGTTTCACTGTTACCTCTTTTCCATCAACACAGAACCTTTTCCTTTGTAGTTTCTCCACCTAATTTTGAACCATTAGAAGCATTTAGGTCAAAAATAAATGGGCTTGAAACAACAAAATTTAGCTCTCAGCTGGTGCCAAAAAATAGTTGATTTTTCTTGACCTGAAATGCGAACTCTAGTGAGAATATCATACTCTACAGGTCACTGTGCATTGTGCAAACGCTTTCTGTTGATGACGCATCATTGATTACAAAACTGGTGGAGAGAGAGCTGGTTTGCTAGACAGCACCAAGATTAGAACAATCTTGAACAGAACCAGCTCAAAGAACAGAGCTAATTTGGTGGAAAAGGGGTATTTGGGAGCACAAAAAGGGCAACAGTCATTTACTGTAATGTAGAGACAATCCCCTGGTTGGTTAAAGAATAAAAGCGTATTGGGCTGTAGTAGAACAGTAGTGAGAGTGTAGGTGGGTCACTATGGAGCTCATGAAGCTGACATGTTAATGATTATTGCACCATCGTACTTGCACAATCATAATATGAACTGAGGCATCAAAGTCCAGCCAAAGACAATGGAAACTGTTCCCATAACAACACAAAGCAGCCAGCAAATTAATCAAATGTGACAAAGTCCAACAGCAAACACTAAATATAGAATCATGCTCAATTTGATTTCTTTAACCAGTCCAGCAGCATGCGTGTGTGTATGTTTGG
>JAQQZW010000017.1:4401003-4419257 GCA_029814745.1 Zanclus cornutus | reverse complement strand
ATCTAAAACCTCATAAATTAAGGAGAAAATGGTCATCATCGGACACAATGGACGACCATAAGCCAGCAGATTAAGAGAAAAAAAGATGGAATAAGAGAGCTAAGGAAAATGAAAGAGCAGAAAGGCCTACGGGACAAAAGAGATTTTTCTATGCATGTAAGCATAATTATTGCAACTGAACACACAGAAAGACTCAGAGTTTCTGTTTAGAAAAACATGAAGCATGGAAGAGTAAACTGCAGTTTAATGCAATTCAATTCAATTCAATTTTATTTATATAGCGCCAAATCCCAACATTAGTTGTCTCAAGACACTTTACATATAGAGCAGGTCAAGTTGTGCAGTTCATATAGAGCAGGTCAAGTTGTGCAACAACACAACACAAAATCTGTTGTGCAAAACCACAACAGATTTACAATAAATAAATGTACTGAAGTATTTCAGCTGTGAACAGTTTGGAGGAAAAAAAGTGCTTTGAGGTTTTCGGAACAGAAAAAAAATGTTTTTTGGGACGTTTCCCGGACGGTGGTGAAGAAAGTTAGTCAAGAGCCATGCCTAAAGTGCATAACAGGAGAAGTAGACAGGGCCAGAGAAAAAGGTGTCTGCTTTCAGTCAGGAGGAATGAGCAGAGAGAATGTCAGAATGGACAGCAGTCAGCAGAAAAGGCATGGCCCTGTCACTCTTGGTAACAGTAGACGGGCTCAATTGGAGGAGATCAAGGGGATGGAAATGTGGAAGGACAAGGAAGGGGAGGAAGACAGTTATGCACCACAAATAGCCTTCAACCCATGATCATGGAAAGTTTGATTCTTAGACCCTCTCTTTAGTCATTTGCAGTTTACTTTACTGTTACCCTGCATTGTCTTTTTGAGATTGCCAGTGTACTTTTGAAAAATCTTTGCATCCTCCATCATTTACAATGCGTTTCAATCTCTCTAGAAGAGCAAAGAGACAGTCTTTAGTGTTGAATTGTGGGCTCAAGGACGTAATATGTTACAAAAGAGGAGGCAGCTTCCCCTGCAAAGGCTCTCTCTTTTTTTACATAGTATACAAAATACAGGAGGAAAAAAAAACAGATGCAGTGATTTTGGCTCTCAGTATGAAAGACATTAATATATTCATGAGTTCTTGCAGCAATCATGGTTCTATGAATGGCTTTTTGATTTACCAGCATTGCAAGGCTTTGCTCCAACAATCTTGATATGCATTTTAAACTATGAATGTATCCTCTCCAGTCAGGATTGTTGTTTCTACACAGGAACGGAGAAAGAATTCCATAGGCCTCAGGGTTTTCTAACTACAAAACAGTCCTCAAACAGAAGTGAAGGAAGCTAGGTTGAATTCTCCATTTGTGTGTCAGCTGTCAAATCTTTAATGATTGGCAGCACTCGAGCGACACATTCGCTCTTCCTCAATATGTCTGGGAAATGAAACTTGGGACTTAAAAATGATACCAGCGGTGAGGTAGAGGAGAAGACATATGGCATCTTACAGCTGTTTCTGAGCACTGGATTCTGTTTCTGACAAGCATATCATTCCCCCTCCGTATGATCTTCTCAAACTATCTTCTAACAAAACTGAACAGAGACATAGTACAGCAAGTAGGCCAGAGAGAGAATGAAAGACTAATACATTATACATTTCACTCAAGGAGGATCTTGTTAGACAAACAGCCACTCTAATGTCAGATAAGACGATGACTGACAGGTAATGGTCTTGGAAACATTTTTGCAAAACAATGATGCAGAATGAGGTGGAAAAGTCTGTCAGTATGTAGTGTGTAGTCACAAAGTATTAGAACAATGATGTGCTTTTATTGTTTTGGGTCTGTACAGTGGATTGAAAATGAAACATTTCAAATGTTTGTTAAAATTCCCATGACATCTGCATCAAACACTGGGGGCAGAAAACAGACCTTAATGCAAAATAAGAGCAACTCATGTATCTGTATCTTTTTACAATGCCCCCAAACAGACTGTGGGTTGGGAAGATGAGGCGCATTACATTGTCTTTAAGAAAGCAGGCTCAAGACGACTGTCAATTTATGGCAGCTCTATTGAATTTATGATCAAGTTACATTGTATTGGCTGGTGTCTGGCTGGTCCTGCTACACATCCATATGCACCTTTACCTGATAATGCCGTGTGCGTAGGGGTGGGGTCTAGTCACATAAGAATCCCATTTCATATCGCCTATGATTCTAAATTTACAGATTACAACTAGAATTACCAAATTGCAGTGCTATGTCTCTGCCAACCACTCAGGTTTCAGTTTACATACATGGCCAGAATCATGTAATACACTGTACATAGTGAATACTTTGAAGGATGTTAAGAAAATGGTAATAAGTGGGTTGTTTTTAGCGAAATGGATGTTATCACATCAATATCAGATTATCAGTATATTGACAGGTATGATTCCAGTGAATGATTTCTAGAGAGAAACATGCTGTCATCTCTTAGAGTTTTTACAGAGCAGTGGACTGATAGAGAGTTTTGTCACACGATGCAACGACAATCACCTGAGGCTCAATATCAGCCAAACCAATGAGCTTGTGGTGGACTACGACGATCCAAATAAGGATGTTGCCAAACAAAAGCTCTGTAACCTGGATACTTTACTCGCATGTTTAACCCAGCAGCACAGAAGATCTCTACAATCAGCACAGTTTCAAGGCGGACACCCAAGATTAGTGTCATCAGTTAAGTATCTGACCAAATGTGAAATTGAAATCTCCCCTTTTGTTATGGCGTTGAATAATGGTCAGAAAAGAGTTTTTACAGAATATTATGATGTCACAGTGAAGCTGACCTTTGACCTTCTGAATATAAAATGTCATCACTTCATCACTTTATCCTATTAGACATTTAATGTGAAATTTTTGTCACAGGTAGCTTATGAATTCTTGAGTTATGGCCAAAACTAGGTTTTGTGAGGTCAGTGACCTTTAACCACCAAAATCTAATTAGTTCATCTATGAATTCAAATGGATGTTTGTGCCAATTTGAAGAAATTCCCTCAATACCTTCCTGAGGTATCACATTAACGAGAATGGGACAGACACGCTGGCGAACAGGCCTCTAGCCACGGCTGTCTCTGGCTTTGAGGCATAAAAGTCAGGGTTCAAAAATCCATATCATTGCATCTCTACTCCTATGTGCCACTGTGCAATCGCCTCGACGTAACTGATAGGACCTGTGGGTGTGATACAGTGATCCACTGCAGTCTTTCGAGGATGTGGAGGCAGCCATTATTGCCTGCACTAGAAAACTAGATAGACAAAATCGATGTGGAGAGTGCATGATGAGAAAAAAAAAACAGGCATTAACTCTTCACGCAATATGTCAGCGTATGACTTTGAACAGGACCTTATCATGTTAGCAGGAGAGTCTACGATTAAGAGAGACAGTCCATTAAATAGAAGATTAGAAGACTTATCACTTATTTCACTTATTTGAGGGACAGAAACCTGAAGGACACTGCGTCCTGTTACAGCATCCACAGCTAATACACTTCCCACTATGTGAGTGCAAGCTGCATGCTGTAAGACTCTGAGTGCACTGGAATATCTTGTCACCTGATCATTAGCAGAGTCAGGCAGGGATTCATTATCCTCAGTCGGGTTTAGATTTCATCCTGACATCATTCATACATCTAAAATTAGTTATAAGTGAACTTGTTTTTAAAGAAGGGGCTGTTTTTCTAAGTTTCCATTAAAATCATTTGTATGTCAAAACAGGAAACAGCACAATCTACCCAAACACAAATACCTTAGGAACAGAGGATGAGTCACAATGGAGAGCAGGACACAATTAATTTTGTAATGTTTAATGTTTGTCATTAATCATTGTGATCTTATTTATATTCTCAGTCTTGAAGTCGCTGGATTTTATACATTATCTTACTTGTTTTCCAAGTAAGCTATTTCATTTTGGGTTTTTTTGTAAAACAGAGCAAAGGTGTTTAAAATGCAAAGATCGCTACCCAATTATCTTTTGTTACCAACCTCATGCTGAGGAATATGAGTGTAAATGGGAAATAGCACATTTATACTTCAAGCTTTTGTTCAAACTTTTTAATTTGTTTTAGCATTCAAAACAAATTGCTTGAAATGTGATTTTTACTAACACCCATAATGATATTTGCCTTGGTAGTATTATTTTTATAGCTGGTAGCAGAAAAAGAGGTTTGCTCTCAGTGTGTTGTCCCGTTGATAGAAAGGCTTGAGTTTGGAATCCCATTATGCCTGCAAAGCAAAACATAATTGTACTTTTTGTTGGCCTGCTACGTCAGATTTGTGATGGTGGGCGAGGAGATAATACGGTCATGGAGCAAGTCCCAAGCAATTCATGAATACAACAAAGCATTGCATAGCAGTATTAACAAGAATAATCTGTCTGAAGCTTTAGGCACCATGTGGTGTCACTGCAAAAGGTTATCTGGGAGATCACGGTGGGTGATGGAAGGCTCTGTGGACTTTGTAAAACAGCAAGCTGCGACGCTGCCAGAAATACACTGTTTATCATTATGAATGTGGGAAAAAAAAGACTTGACAGATGGTGCAGAAAACAAGAAAACAGAAAATAAAATGACTTGACTGGACAGTTTTAGAAAATAAAAGTTGACTTTTATTGAAATATGACTATTTGCTCTCTTTGAAAATGGTTGTCAATTTAAAAGTTTTACACGCTAAAGATGTTTCAGATTTTGTCTCAATTTCTCCTTCTATCACTGTTAGGTTTGGTCCGGTTTTGGTGGGTAAATGGTCACACAGTGTCGACCATGTTGCGCCTGGACTGTACTTTCAAAACACAGAATTTCTCTGTGCAATTAATGAATGCATATCTAGTTTTATTCTTTTTTTTGTAGAAGAACATTTCAGTTTGCCCTTAACTGGATAAGAGCAAATATCCTAATGTGATGTTCTCTCTATACTGAACAAACTTCTTGACACTACCTAATATTCAAGTTTTTACCTGCTTTGCAAGCAATGTTTTAACATTTTTATTTAGATTAATTGGTTAATTATGGGGAAGTTTCATAGCATTGGCTTTGTAACAGTTTGACTGATGTGAGTGGTATCTGGGTTAATAAGGGATACGAAGGATTAATTACTGAGTGATGTAACTTCATAATTTTGTCTCCTTGATGTTTGATATGAACGGACAATGAACCCTGCATGTTAAAAAGCACCAGGCTGGCCCCAAGAGACGCTCCCCGTTTGAAATGCATCAACACAAGAGGGAAGAAATGGAGAAGAAAACAACAACGTTGGGTGAGTTTGTTTTAAGTTTGTTTTTGTGTTAGAATTAAAGGGTTTCAAGTTGTTTAATTTTCGCATGTCACAGACTCAGTTTATTTCTTTACGACTGACTGCTTACGTATTACTAGTGTAACAGAAAAGCCTGTTAATGATGGTAAGGACATATTTTGAAATGAGTGGACCACTCAGGGAGGACAGCCAGTTTACGATAAGGTAACATTCTGGACTCGGCTTAACTTTCATTTTCAACAATTTCTGAACCATTACTAGACTTCTTAAGGAGTCATTGAAGCAGTCATAAAGTTTTGCAGTATTAAGAAATATGGCAGGATTTATTCAAGAGATTGGAAATGATGTCCTTAACATGAATATTTTTTCAGTCAAATACACTGCAGAGTATAAGACTACACTGACTGATCATAGGCTGAAAAGAAGCCTTGATATATATATATACAAGCAAAAGCAATCACAACATCAGCGGGATCTTGTGTAAGAGCTCCAGTACAATAGATGCTGAAGCAAATTGGCTTAAAGAGCACCGTAAAAGCTCGACAGGCCCCAGTTCCTGTCACCCTTGTCTCATTGCAGGGCTGCTGCTAAATTACTTTTGTCAAATGGTCAAAGATTCAGCAATCAGTACATCAGTACATCTGCCCACAGACAACGAAAAATACAAAAACAATATGAGCCCTGGTGTGACTCTGCTGGAGAGTAGGCTTGAGGACAGCCGACCGAAACGAACAAAGACAAATCAGCAGCTTTAGAAATGTCAGAGTTGGACCATTGTGGTCAAATGCCTTGATAATCTGTGGATGTCAGGTTTTGTTGAGAGTACAACTAGCTGTGATGAAACAGGCCAGGGGCCGTAGGCCGCCCCTACGGACTCTAAAAGCTTGCTGATTCAATCTCCATCAAAGTGACTCTGCGGGCGCCGCAGAGTGCTGATCTCTGCCTGGCATTTAGTGCTGGGCCGATTCATGAACATTGGCTTTACGCAGTTCAGCTGGTAGAAATAATGTTGGAGTCATCTGATTAAAAAGATCAAACACTGACTGTTTGGCAGTACCTGGGCATGAACATACTGGAGAAACATCAACATGTAAATGACCCTGCCAAGCACTGGGCCTGCCACTCTGTCCAAGAGGAGGATTGAAGGACTTTTAAAAAAATCCATGCAATGTATCTTACAGAAAAGAATTCCGATAAATAACATATGTATTAATACTTTAATTCCACAAATACATCAGCAAATTGACAAACAACGCCAATGTGAACGAAAACAATCAGGCCAGCACGTGATCCGATGAATGAAGGAGCATGATAGGGAAAAAAATTCATTCACGTATGGCTGTTCATTAACAGATGTGCCAATATCAAATCTATGAATGAGAAGAAAGCAGGGATCACAATCGAAAATCACATGCCAACAAATATGAGTGGATGACTGCTGGGGGGGTTACACATTTTAAGTGCACTCGTGTGACACTCTAGGATTTCTTATAGAAATGTAATCTATATAATCTAGGAAAATAATCCTTCTTGCTCACATCCAGCTCGTCATCCCTCAGATCCCGGCTGGATGAACAGTATCTCCAATGCACAGAGCTGTCTGGTGTACAGCTGTGGAGGGTGGGTGAGGCTGGGTGTTAGCCCATCAGTACGGCAAGAATAGAGGAGACAAGGGGGAGGGGGAGCTGCAAAGCGAGGTGTTTGAGCTGGTGCATGTTGGGGGAGGGGGGACTGTTTACGGTATGTTTGTGGTAATACCATCACATAATGGCAGCGTGTGTGGGCTTAATCCATACATCCAACATCAAAATGACCTATATTTATTCACAGGCGCAGTGCCAGCAAAGAGTTGCTGACAGAGAGATTTCATAAGTACAAGCTGAGGTTAAACTGGTGTATGCGGTTGATATTGGCGATCTTAAAGCATCGCAAATCAGACAGTTATATGGCTGATTGATAACATGATGTCCACAGCAGCCTGTATAACTTGCAATCAATTTTTTAATCATCTTTGACCCTTTTTATGTGAATGAATGCTTCAGCTAAAAGCCTAGAGAGAAACAGTTGAAATTCCAATTAATAACATCAACGTAAAATGTCCAGTTTTAGTCTAAAACTTTAATGTGGAGTCTCAAGGACCCCTGTTAGGTATTAGTTTTCCAAAATCCAATTTAGATATATGAGGACGTTCCTCACACTGCATTATGAATGTCTGATTTCTTCAGATCTTATTTGATTTTTTTTGGAGGGTGGAGGCGAATTTGATCCTGAAGACAAACATCTTGATAATGACCTGTTCACGCTTCCTTGTAGTTCGTTTAACTTGACAGGACGGCCCTCTGGGAGAAAATTAGGGCAAGATATGTGACAGTAAAGAATGGCCCATCACAAAAACAATGGAAAGAGGATGGCCCCTGAAGGAATGGATTATTGATTCAAATGACTTTGTAAGAAATTAAGCGTGAGGTTACATGAATTTGGTGAACAACAGCAAATTTATCAGTCTGAGGACATACTCACTATTTTCTGATTAATGTAATGGATGCGTAATTTCATTTAAAACTGCAAAAGTAAAGTAACCCCCAGTATGATTTGTCATTTGTATGGGTTGCTTTTCTTTTTAAGATGCATTCTCTGCGGAATGGCCTTCACCAATTTTCAAATAGGTCTGAATTTAAATGATTGTTGCACATTATTCTACACTACAGTTAATGGGAACCTAATGTTCTTATACTTGATGTGTCAATGTGAAGTCAGCATCTAAATCATCATCACCAAATCCAGTTCCTCTGCCTTAGTCGTACATGACTCAAACATCTACAGGATTGTGTCGCCGGGTCCCAGCAGGCCGTTCTGTTCTCCAGCTTTAAGCCCCATAAGCAGACATGCCAGGATGTGTTGCAATGATACATCATGGCTCTTTCAGCGGTTGCCAGGACAACACTATGCTGTACTGCACATAGAGACGTTTATTTTTTTTACAGGAATGGGAAAGTGAAGGTGTGACAGACGGTAGGAAATTCATCTGAACAGTTCAAAAATGTTTATGTGGTGGCAGTGAGGTATATTAAAACATGACTGCTTTACCTCCCTCCACTTTGTCTGCTTTAAAGCACTCGAGTTTAAAGTGGCAACAACCGAAGAGAGTAACTACAAAACTGCTTTTCTTGTAAACGACCAATCTTTAATCCCGGAGCCTCTTCTTCTAACCGGCTGCCCAGAGGAGCCATTGAAGAATCTCATTATAAATGAGATCCACTGCGAGGCATGAACACCGAGGAAATCGAAGCTTTTGCTACAGCAAGGATCTGTCGGTGTCACTTTAGATTGGGTGGGGGCTTGCTCATTACACTGCATTCTCTCAGGCTCATGAGGACTGATGAGAACGAGCTGGACAGCCGTATTCCAAGTCACACTCCATTTGCCAAGCCTTTATTTATTTGATCCTTTATGAGTTTAATCTGTGTTGGGCACTACAATTTTTACTGCTCTCAATTAAGGATAATTTTACGTATCTGCATAGTCATAAAGAGGTAACCGCCCCCCCCCCAACAGAGAGATAGACAGAGGGTGTTGGGGAGAGAACTGGGGCCATCCATAATTGAAGTAGCTCTCAAGCTGCTGGACTGGATTCAAGACGGCATTCCCACAATGGCAGAAGCCATCTAACATTCAACTCTACCTGATTCCTCTCTCTTTCTGACAATTCGTTTACACTCCCCTGCCTGCTCGCTCACTTCATCCATCACTGTCACACAAAACGTCAAACTTAGTTAAGAATGAACTTTCCTTCCTACATCCCCACACTCCTTCTGTCTCATTTTATATGTGCCTAATTTAATCTTGGTGTTTCCCCCTCTCTCCCCCATTGCATCTGCTCTTCCTCTTTATTTCATTCTTTCTCCCTTCATGCATATGTCTTTCACAGACACAAGCTGTCCACTGTGTGCTCTCAAACACAGCTGAACCTGCGAATGTGAAAGAGACTGCAGGCAAAACAGAATAAGAGCTTATCTTGTTGGCACAGCAGCGGATGTACAAGAAGTGGTTTAACAAAGAATGAGTTCTATTCGAGAGTCGCGCCATCAAACTCTGGTCATGAATAACCAGAGTGTCATCATCATCGATCATCACGTCTGGCTTCCTCTGAGTTACTTATCATTCTGAGGAGCGGTTCACACAACATGGCGAAGCTGCATCAGCAGCATCTTCATAGTGTCAATCACAAAGACACCTTAAAGCAGTTTATAAATCAGTTTCATGTTTCTAACTGTGTTTAATATCTAAAATTTAACATTTGAATGAAAACCCTTTTTTCCAGGGTGGGAATAATTCAGCGACTTACAACAAGTGCATTTAACCATTTGGATACCACCCAAAAATTGCATGAATTATTCAAGTGATCCGCTTCACAACGATCCAGGTTTAGTTTGTTTTTGTTTATTTTTTAATTTTCAAGGGCCAAGGTGCAGTTTGAACAGATTGGGAGTCCTGCAATGTTATACAAGTGCAATGTTAAATCAGTGGGGTGCCCTTTAAAAACAAAGCCAAAAAAGCTAAATCATTTCACTGATATCAAGTCAGTGACATGTTCAGGAGTACAGCTGTAACAAGTTACAAATGATTAGCGATTGAGTCACTTTTCAAGCAAAAATCCCCAAATGTTTGCAGGTCCAAGTTGCTTAAACGCAAGTGTTGGTGACTTTTTATTGTCTTATGTGGTTGTACACTGAATATATTTGGTTTTAGCCTGTTAGATAAACAAAAGAGGCATTCCGGGAAGTTGTTATCTGACAATAGGGAGAAGTAATCATCAGAGTAATGAACAAAGTCATTAGTTGCAGCTGTTCAGATTGACTAATACATAAAATAGCTTTTGATGTGTGTGTTAAATAAGTAAAGAGAATGGTAAACCTGTAGAGGGGTTTGATGGAGATGTCTCCATTACACACATGATTTTAAAGTGTGACATTCAGTTCCCAGAGTGAAGTATTCTTATGACTTTCATTTTTCATTTTAAATGCAAGCAAAAATACCTCTAATCTCAGTGAGCACCACTGAAGCACAACCAACTTTAATCTATTTATAGCATGACATTTTCGGTCTCATTTGTGATTTGCAAGTGAGAGTTTTTACCACGTACCGAGCTTATGGATTTCATGATACACCACGGACCCTGAGAGTCGGCTCTTTAGTGCAGAAAGCAAAACACTTATATTTTTGTCTTTGAATCAATGAATGAAGAGGCAGATTGCTGAGTAAATATGTGCTGCGTTGGTTACAAGAATTTTATTTTTACTCAGCAATTTCTGAAGCTGTCATTAAGTCAAAGAGGTTTGAATGCTTAATCTCCAACTTCGGCAGTTTATTTGCAGCTCTGAACGCATTTATTACCAAGTAAATAACCAGAGACAAACAGGCGCTGACTGTGGCGTTAGCTGGAGCCACTAACTGAAGTGCATTGTTGATGTAAGATCTGAAACAGGTGGTCTTTAAAACGAGGGGTTGTGCTTCTAGCTATTGCTTTATCATTTGCATTTGTTTTAGATAAGGGGAGAGCTTCTTACAAATCCAATTTCTCACTGCTTTACTGTCTAATACACTGTGAAGCATTAGCATTTAAATAGACCATGTGGATATCTTTTACAAAAGGCCGCCAAAAGAAAATGAACTCAAATCCAAAATTTAGCATCTTCCCAGCACTTACTGTAAAGCCACATAATGGAGCGACTCTGTCAAGCACTAATCAGATGGGAAATTATTACATTTGAGGTCTTTTCCTTTTGCTCTCACCTGCACCTACGGTCCCTCAGTACTTTTTGATTTTTTGATGACATCCTTGGCTCTAACTTGCTGTGTTAGAGCCAAGGATGTGAATCTCTGCTTAATGCCTGGCAGAAAAAGGAAGGTTATCTTAAATGTTTTTACTGCTGTTTCTTGCTATTTGAAAAGCCACTGAAAGGAGAAAATCTTTAAAACCTTTCTTTGTGTGAAATTGACAGAGAAAGACGAGATTTTATTTATATATATATTTTTTTTTAGAGGAATCAATGTAACACACAGGACCAGCATGGTACCCTGTGTTTAGCACTAAAAAGACTAAGCACATGTGGAATCATTGTTATGCTACATAAGTATACAATAGCAAGTAGCTCTGGGAAACATGGTCAATAAGATTATCAAGGATTATATATCTGCTAAGTGATGGGCTACACACACGAATCCAGTCTAAATCTGTTTGTCCTTGAAATAATTACTGGCTCTCTTGCTTGCTCATACATTTTGAATCATTCTCTTTATCCTGCACGCCTTCGGCTGACAGAAGTTTTACTTTTAAGTGATAATATTATTAGATTTATGTATATTATATTATTTTTATGATCATCTGTCATCATCTCTCACATAGTACATCCACACAGCATGCGCACACTCACCAGTCTGCCTATCTTACACACATTACATTATGCATAATGACTACTGCAGTGTCCTCTTTACACAGGCACAGGTTTGTTTTTCCGCTGGTTGCGAACGGAAACAAAGACTCAAATGCATAAATATGTGGGATAATGATAGCAAAGAGCAAAGCAAAATAGCACTAATACCTCACTCTGTCTTTAAAGGTGCTTGATTAGGTTGAGTAGAGGCAATGTTCAGGGAATATTTATTATTAAAAAAACCACGACAGTAATGTTAAAGGTGAGTAACAGCAGTGTGGAACAACACTTAAGGAAAATATGAGAAACTGGTGCCACAAAAGTCAAATTTGAGAATATCAGCCTGTCCTGACTTGAAGAAATGGCTCTTGAAGCGAGTGCAGAAAACAGCTCAGCATCTAAATGTCAAGCACAGGGGTATAACGCAAACTTCTGCCGTTTTAATGAAAGCCACCTCTCCTATAGAGGTCATCCAGATATGTGCACTGGAAGGCGAAAGGACCAGTGGCTCTGTGAGGGCACAAATCATAGAGCATTAAGAATGTGCTGGAGATGGAGCTGACAAGCAGAATCTCCTTCACGGACTGCAAAGGACAGCGGCCGATGCGTTTATGCAGACCCCTGGTCACAGGATTAAAAGGAAGAAGATTGCCTCACAGAAACCCCAGTGGTCCACTGCGAGGAGAGCAATCCGTTTGCTGCAATGACATTTTCCCTGGAATTCCAATACAGGAGACAGCAGAGACAGAGGCTGACAGCTGTGTGTGTGAGTGTGTGTTGGATAGAAGAAGGGACAGAAGTATTTGCATTGATTCAGTCATTCATTCCTGCATTGTTTACAACCTAGTATTGCTTAAAATAAAACAGACAGTGCTGCCATACACTTCTTGTGGTCCATTTGTTTTCTTTTTGTCCACTGTTATGTTTTAAAGTAGTACTATTACAATGTCTCTTTTCCCACCAGAGTTGCCTGCCTCCTCACACACACACACACAAACACACACACACACTTTGATCAACATGAATGTTACGCAGACAAAGATTATAAATGGTTACACATACCAGAAGTGTTGACAGACCATTGCATGCCAGGATTTTAAAAAATATATAAACACAACACTTCATTGTCAGTGGATTACAACATTATATATTATGGAAACACATAAATCAGGCAAAAGGATGATCTAACCGCACAGCCATACTTGCTTATTATAAAAAGGAGATTATAAGAGCAGTCTGCCTTGTTGAAACAGGTGAATGACCTTCCCTGGAGAAGCTCTGAGTCAGGTGAGAGGAAAACACTGAGGTAATTAGAGGCACAGCACACCGAAATGGTAATGAGGCCTTTTTCCCTGCTGTAGGGTCCGACAGTCAGAAGCCCTCCAGCTCTTTTTATTCAAGTCTCCTGTGGGCCAGCCAGTGGAGGGAGGGCAATCGGCCGTCATTGATTTCCCCTCTCCAATGCACCGGTTTTGAAGATCAATGCAACATGAAGGTATTTGTGTCCTCATTAAAGCTGTTTGCTCAGTGGATCGATGCAGACTGAACCCCCAGCTTGGTTTGGCTGACAGTACGCCGGCCTAGAGAGGCATCAGACCTGTTATGACCGAGTTTAAAGTACTTAAATCCTTTAACTTGCTAACAGCACAGTATAAAAAAACTCCAATGTGAGTCAATGTCCTCCATTCAAAACTTAAGGTTTTACAGCAAAAATACACTCGAAGTATAATAGAGCAAGTGAAAATTATTCAACATTATTCAACCTGACGTTTGGTTCCCCTAAGGCTGGTAACATGTTTTGTAGCCTTCAAAGAACATTTTTGTTTGGTTAATTAGTTCAACAAATATTCTCAGAGGGTTTCCTCATAGTGTTATCTTGTGGCTACGCAACACTGTTCAATAATTGAGGTCCTGATAAATGGCTGATTTTTAAACACACTTACAAACAACATCTGGAGAAGTTTCCATGAAGGTGCCTGTAGCTACGCAATGTTCAGAAAATTTTACAAAATGTTGTAGGAACCATGCACATCTTTTACTACACAAGAAAACTGTGGATATGTAAAAGGAACGTCCTTGGAAAAAACACCAGTAAAAATTTTCTCGTATCTTGAGCAAATGTTCAACTAACAGCTCTGGGTGTTGGATTTGTGCACAGGTAAGATGCAGTATTCATCCTGACTGTGCTTCTGGTGCTTTTTCAGGCTAGTCAAAGTTCAGTGAAGACAACATAAAACGAGGCTATGGGTTGCATATTGACTGTCTCAAAGGGCAGTGGATAAAGCCCACTCAAAAAATAAACTGACATCTCCTTCAGGCACTTTTCTGTAACTTTATCTTTCAACCTTTTCATAATGTCTCCAAGGACACTATCTTTTTTAACTGTTGTAAACTGTCTTCAACCTAATCTACGTCACGTCTCTCCCTCTGGGTTGTCTCATACCTGCTGGAGTATGTATTACACAAACACACACACACACAAGCAGTCTAAAGACTCATTATCACTGATCCAGAGCTTCTATTTCACATTAAACGTCAAAACAAACCACCCTGACAGCATCTTGAGTAATTGTTGATGGGAACATCTTTCTTTTAGTGAGCGGAGAGAAATTTTAACCCATTCTCTGGATCAGGAGCCTTACGTTTCCCCTACGGCACTCATGGTGCCGTTCCAGTAAACTGCAGTCCGTCAAATCAAAGATGCTGAGGAAACCATGCCAGACTGCTTTGTGTTTCAATTAGCAGTTTAAACACGTCAACCTGCATCCGAGATGGATCATATTTAAGAAGGGCCAAAGCACGTCAAACCCGCCTCCAAGCAGGTTTCTGTGATGTCTTGCCGACTGCGGCTGAACTGTGACGGCCCCCCTTCTCCCTTCTAATACGAGTGTGTGCTGTGAGACTCAACTCACGTCTGTGCAGGAGAACGGAGAGAGAGGCGTTTTTAAAACTCTCTGTGTGTTCAGCGCTCAGTGCTCTTGTAGCTTCTAACTGAATCTCTTTGGTTTTTTAAGTACAAACAGTGAAGCAGGAAAGAAACTACAATTCAGACATCTGCTTTATTTTTATGATTTACCAGGTTTGCTTTCAGTTGTATATGTTGAGTTACTGCTGCTGAAAACCAAGCTTTTCCTGTTTTTCAAATTTTGCTGCTTCATGATAAAGCTTTTGAATAACAAAATAACGGGGTACTCTTATTACGGAGAATTTATAGGAACTGAAATGTGTATCATTACAGAATTAGCGGAGCTTAGTTAGCAGTTATTCTTCAATAAAACCAACTCTAATAATATTGTGGGGAGGAAGAGTGGGAGCAGAAACAGCTACAGTGAGATGTTAGATGAAGGGCTCCAAACAACAGGCTCGTGGTGCACCTCTGCAAACAGCTCACCTCCAACAGATACACGACTTCCTTTACCTGCCATTCTGTGTGATGGAAAATCACTCACAGCAAAAGTAGCGATCCACTCAAGATAAGCGAATCGTTAGATAATGACACACCTTCATGTGGGTAGCCCTGATTTATCGGAAATGCAAATTCCTTCTGTGCTAGGCTGACGCACCGAGTCCATCCAAGTCAAGCAAAGCAAGTATGTGTTTGGAAAAAAGGCCCACTAATGCCAACTTAGCTGGTGGGTACATGCCTTAAGTTTGCTTTACAGAAATAATGAGGAAGTGGCTTATTAAGTAATTCTTGTTTAGTGTTTTGGCAAAAAATGTGTATGTTTGGGACATTATGAGGAGGGTTTCCAAATGTTTACACGGTTTCTTTTTTTTTTAAATAGAGGTTTTTGATAAAACTACCACATTTGCAAAATGTTCTCAGGATTTTCATTCAGCAAATCAGGCTTTGGGCCAGGATTCATTGGTACAAAGAGGGATAATTTCTTGTTTTTGCTAACCTTTCAGTTCTGCATCAATAATCAAGTACACTCAACCCCATACAAAACTGCTGCAAAGTTATGAAAAAAATTCTGTTTCCCACTGGCTCGGCAGAATGCGGTTGATTGATTTTTGTTTGATTAAAAATAACTCACACTGCAGTATCAGCAAACATTCAGAGGAAACACACTAAAACCTAATAGGGGCCTCCAATACACAACAAACAATAACAGCAGACAAACACACGTGGGTGATCCCCGAATTGGTCTCATAAAACTATTAATCCTCATGTGCGCCAGTGTGAAACCTCACCAGTCCTTAAGCGTTATGCAAGGAGGCTTAATCATCTGAATACATATGTCATTGTTAGAGGTCACCACATGAACTTTCCCTGAACCGGCACAGTTGATGCGACTGCTTTAAATGTTCACTGCGGAGCTCGCCTTGTAACTCATCAAAACAATACCAGCTGTCATGCCAAGTCATGATCTGCATGCAGTATTCATGAGCTGCATATGCACGCCAGCAGATTATCTAAACTATGCAGAGGCTATACAGATACAGTCAGTCACAGCCAATTGTCAGCTCAGTGAGTACTAACAGGATCTCTGACATGCTAAAGTTAGCTGACTGAATGCAAAGTGATATCTGTGTATACTATACTGTACAGCAACTATGCTTTTTTTGAAGTGGTGAGAACAGAAGCAGAGTACCACATGGCTCACTATCTTCACATCAGTCTTTAGGGAAGTGAGCTACATCCTTCCCAGGGTGCCCTATCCGGCGCAGGCTAATGAACATCTTTCCCAGCCACCCAGCGCCTGCATCATTTCAAAACTGGACTTCTCAGCAAAGGAAACCTTCGCAGCTGCTCTTCCCCCCTCAGTGTTCTAAATGGGTGCACTCAGTTATTTTCTGCTGCAAAATGCTCCAGATAGAGCCGACTCAGAACTAAAAATTACCCACTCTGTACCTTGAGCGTTAGACATTGTAAAAGTCACCTTTCATACATTTATCCCACATATAGGTAGCTTTTATTAACACTGCAGGTGGGTCTGCCTCGTGCAGCACACAGTAACACAAATCTTGAGTGATTTTCTAGTCTAAGGGTAAAAAAAGAGAGACCAAAACGTGGCGATTGCTTTAGGAAAGGGTGTGAGACAGACTGTAGTTCAGCCAGTTGGCTTTTTAAAGTGAGACAACTGCAACAGCTTCATGTCATGTGCTGTACATGCCACCTGAGCCCACATCAACAGCCCACAGCACTCACCATCATTGCGGTGATAGGTGATCTCCACCTTGCGCTCCTCTGAGCCAAGGAGCGCCTGGGCCACCTGGGCCACCGCGTGCCGGTTGGTGAATCGGCCATGCAGGAAGTCACAGGTGCACGGCTTCTGCATGACGTCTGGCCTGGAGAAGCCCGTCATCTCGCAGAAGCCGTCATTACAGTAGATAATAGCACAGTTCTGCACCCGGGCATTGGCTATGATGAACTTCTTATCTGTGACGGGATAAAGGGGAGATTGGAGGAGGAAGAAAGTTGATTGGATCATGAGCAGAATATCACCTTAACAAGACATTTACTGTAAACTAGTGAATTACTTGTAATTAAACATGTGGATGTATCGATTGCTACATTAAAACTGTAAATACATGATCAGGAATATGAAAAAATATGAGACTATGGAAACATTTCACAAAAACATAAACACAGGTGGGTGGGCGTAATGGGTTTACATGGGATTATCCTCCATTACAATGCTTAATATAGGCGCTCTACAGGGGAAATAAAAATACTAAACTCCATAAGCAGGATGGATTGAGTCATACTTCTTACTGCTTTCTATGAATGGACCTCAATTTGACATTTTGTTCAAAATAGAAAAATGTGAGGAAAGCCAGCTTTTCCAACACTTTTAGCTGCAAAACCAGATTTATGGCACAAGTGATGCTTTATTCAGAAGGGCCCCTGCATGCTGTGCAGCACAACACAGCACTGAAAATAATCCAAGAAAACTAAACATGACTGGAGGATTTAATAGGGGCAATGAAGGTATATTTGTTATTTGATCTGAAAGTAAATTGGTTAATCCTTTTGTTTTCATATGCAGCTTTTTAAACTACAATTTCCACTTAAGCAGGAGAGAACAGCACCACAGAACTATAAAGCAAATAGGGTGCTTGATAAGGTAGCAGGATAATTAACTTATAATGACTTTTCATGGGTCTCTAAAAAAAAAAAAAAACAAATGGAAAAATAGAATTAGTCCAATGTATCTGTATCACAAGCCTCGTTATAAAAGACGGCCTATTAGGCGATTTCCTAACGACTAAATAATTGTTCTCAGGATGCAGCAGGACAGACACAAAAGGCAGGCAGCACAACACAGCGCATCCACACAGCACTGGACACCAGGGAAAGGTACTCACTTTGTCCTTCGAATTTCCGAATAATTACTCCCAAAAATGTGTTTTGTGGCGCAACATGACCCCTCCGGACAGGCATGGTTCCCCTCCAAAAATAATGATGATAAAAAACTGGCTGTCCAAGTAAGAGCAAGCCGGTTCCCCAAAACGCCTTCCGTCAAGTTCTAGCGGATGACAACCGAAGCCAGAGGGGCTCCCCGTTTTCTTTGTCACCAGTCAGTCATCCTCGTAAGAAAATG
>JAQQZW010000017.1:4217718-4229383 GCA_029814745.1 Zanclus cornutus | reverse complement strand
TTCATTTTCTTGCTAAGAGTGAGATGATAAGATTGATAGTACTGTCATTTCTGTACATTAAGTATTAAGCTACAAGCAGGAGATGGTTTGCCCAGCTCAGCATAAAGACTGGAAACAGGGTCAAACAGCTAGTCTGGCTCTGTGAGTGCAACAAAAAAGATGTAACTTTTTAATTTTTTTAGTTCCACTTTAAAAGTGCTGGTAGGAGGATTTCTTACCTTTGGACTGAGTGGTTAGCTGTTTCTGTTTTGACATAGTTCTAATATATGCTAACAGGATCATGGCTCTAAATTAATATTGAGTAAATACTAACAATTTGTTTTTGTCACTTTATATTGATCTGCGTACTATTGCTGTGTATGTGTAGAAACAAGATATGGATGACATCCTGCTATTATGACTGTTTTTTTTTTCATGTTTTCATTCAGAGAAGTTGATTTTTAGATTGAATTTAGAATGAATTTCCCCTTGTTATCAGTGATGAGGTCACATTGGTTCCATTAAAGTTAGTGACCTTCTTTTTTACTTCCCAATTGCAGCGGATCAGTAAGGGAAGTTTGGCTTCCGAAATGTGGCGTCGTTAGACATGACAGAAACAGTCTAAAACTGGTAAAAGTCCATTTTAGATCATGGCGTGGCTTTGCCGTGTTTGGGGGATGACACTGTGTTCCAGACTTTCCCTTGAGTTGCTTGCTCCTCTGGCACGGATTGAATGTCAAAATCGCTTAAAATTGTCTCATTTGTTCTGCCCCCCTGCTTTTTGCAATGGCTGAGGCCACCTCAGTTCCTCCATATCCATTTGAAAAAAAGGACGAAAAGCTGATTACTCAAGGACACATCACTTTTGGGATTCTGCCTGAGGGGAGGTTCCTGTTGTCTGAGCCAGTGCTGTTCCCCACGAGGAACAAGGCCCACCTGTGAGTCTGTGGGGACGGAGGCACCGAGGATGTGCTGATAATGGCTCACCTGGGTTTTTTGGGAAGGTCTTGTTTGTGCACCTTCCTTCAATTTCCTGCGGGAACATGATGGGCTTCTGTGTGTGAAGGGTGGCAGGTGGTTTACAGGGGGAATATGGTGTTGATTCTGATAAGTGCAGAAGAAGTAAAATCAACGCTGTCAACTACATTCGTCATTGCTGAAAGCTATTGTGGAAACACTTCATTTTTTACTCATTTGAGGCCATCCACCAATTAATTATGCAATAAAAGAACAGCACTGCCTCTAACTCTCCAGAAACCACTTTCTCTAAATGCAGCAATAAAGAGGCACACGCAGAGTGATAAATGCTGAAAAGCGGAAAGATTATGTTCTCTTGAAGAGTCTTTTGCTTGTTTGTTCTCACGCTGTCCGTCTCAGTTGGAGCTGGTTATTTCTGTGTCCTTGTCAATCAGCTGAAGGC
The DNA here is from genome assembly GCA_029814745.1 of Zanclus cornutus. NCBI lineage: Eukaryota > Metazoa > Chordata > Actinopteri > Acanthuriformes > Zanclidae > Zanclus > Zanclus cornutus. The sequence goes on along the minus strand of JAQQZW010000017.1, from coordinate 4,227,984 downwards.
GCATCACCGACGTCAGACCCCATATTTACTGCCTCCACCCTACCTGTGACCTCTCACTGCTTTGATCCCATCCAGAGGCCCGCGTGACACACGGCACGTCTTTATTGTCCTTCAAAGAATTAGAAACATTAATTACAGTACACAGTAAATACAGTTTCCAAATTATGTTAATGCAAAAGCATAGTAATATATTAGCTGTTCACATAATGACTCTTACATAAACTCTTGTCATTGGACATCAGTTTTAAAATAGGTTTCAGATCCTCTGTTTTGTTTCTTCTACCTTTTCAAACATCTCTATATAACCTTCTTGATGTATGCTTTTGTCATAAGGAAGAAGTACCATCAGTGTACAGTAAGTAGATAGTTACGGTGAAATATGAAAGCCATTTACGCATCTCAGGTCGTTTGTCCCTTTAGTCACTCTCAGACATTTACCTTTTAATGTAAATGTGACAGCAATTTTACATCTTAGTCTGTTGTCTGAAAAGTCAGTATTATGTAAAATCAATGACTATCATGCTGGGTCAGATCTCGTAAGAGCTCTCTAACGCTTTCAATACGTCACAGTTCTGGAGCAGCTCAAGGTTCGCCTGATTAAGATCACTGTAATGCAATTATTGCTTAAGGAAAATCCATCACTGAGTCAGCCCGAGACGACTGAAAACACTTTTCTTTTTTTTTTTCAACTCGCCTCCTCTCGTGCATGGAAAAAAACATCAGTATATACACCAATATAACTGATAGTAAAACAAAAAACAAGCTTTAATAACACAAAGCTGATAAAAGAGTGCAAAACTAGCAAGCAACCAAAAAACTGAAGAACAAGGCGAAGAGGAATCCATGAATATAAAGAGACTTTAAAAACTGAACAACGAACGAGGAACACAACACAAGGAGCAAACATGGGGCTGTGGAACAGATGCAGACAAACTGACAACTTAAAGAGGAAGAAACTCAGACTTAAATACACCAAAGAGGGAAAACCAATGAGGAACAGGTGAAACTAATCATTAATCAAAAAGGGCGGGAGAGTGTACACAAAGACAGGAAGGGGAACAAGGCATGACGCAAGTGGAAAACTTACAAAATAAAGCAGGAAATGACTTAACTAAAAAATGCTAACTTTGACAGATAAGTCATTTTCAACTACAGTCTTTGTGTGGGTTTGGAAAAAAAGGCGCAACTCTGGAAACAGTTAAAAAATCGTTTGTTATTGTGCAGCAGATGGAATATTTTATTCATCCTGGTTTGAGGAGTCCGGAAATATCCATTAAGCATTGTTAAAAGACTTTCTGGGTTTTTCAAAGATTCCTAGATAATTATTTTTGTGAAATAGGATGCTTTGTGCAGTGACTTTAATGTAATACCATTGCACAATGTGGGGATAGCTTGATCAAGACATTCAGACATGGATGACTTTAAAATGAAGGTTTCTTACGGCTTTATTCAAACATGACATGATATGATGTATAGATGAAAGATACAAACTGGGGCTGGATAAAGTCAACAACGTTAATCCTAAAAAAGTGGGGAGACATTGTGTCAAAAGCAGCCAAAGCCTTCCTTAGTCTTATATATGCTCCATCTCATTCATCCATGTAGCCTTTTCAATTTACTTACAGCTGGACCCAGGAAGATAACCTCCACAGGTGAATGTAATTTTCAAAAGCCTGGCCGTGACTTCTGACTCTATCCCCCCCTCATTGTCCTTGTAGCTCCCTCCCCCAGCTGAGCCCCTTGCTGCCCTCTGAAGGAGCAGGATGACAAGATGGCACAGCTGCTTGTACCGCCCGGACCTGACAGCTTCCGCCCCTTCGTCCCCGAGTCGCTGGCCGCCATCGAGAGGCGCATCGCCGAGGAGGAGGCCCGGAGACCACGGGTGGAGCGCCGCAGCGACAGCGACGATGAAAATGGGCCCAAGCCCAACAGTGACCTGGAGGCGGGGAAATCTCTCCCTTTCATCTATGGGGACATCCCTCCCCGCCTGGTGTCCACCCCTCTGGAGGACATGGACCCCTACTACAGCAATCAGAAGGTCTGTCATTGAAAGTTCACCTTATAAAAGAAAAATACAAACTAATGTGAATAGTTACCGTTAAGAAATGTTCTTGACTGTGCTGGCCTAAAGGCATCATTATGTTCACTGATTAAGCCTCCAGTCATGGTATGACTCAAGCACTGAATTTGGTACATTACAGATTTGGTACTTTTTGTCCAAGCTTTCTGGCTTGCAGTTAATTGTCCAATGTATTGCCCATCTTAAGTGAATAAACATATTTTACATAATGTTTAACTGTTCAGAGAGCCTGTCTGTGGGCAATTAGCTTAGCATAAATGCTATTTTAGGTGCATACTCATGGTATAAATATAGAAAGGCTGAATATAAATTTTGATATTTATCTAGATAAATGGTCCTCTTCGGGAAAACACCTAGACATTCCTTTGGGAAACCGTGTAAAATTTTCATTTTCTGTGTTTTTATTATCATTTTTTTATTGAATTTTGTCAGCATATGGCTTCATGCTGTGGTGCCATTGTGTTTTCCACCTACTTACTCCAATCTATGGTCTTCTGCAGGCATCTGTTCGCCAAAAAAAAGAAAAAAAATGACGTAAATGAAAAAGTCTACTTTTTCAGTGGGTTCAGACTTCTATTACTCAGTGCCGATAGCACTTAAAGTTCTGACAGTTAGAGAAAAAACTTTGATAATCCTTGCATAGATGTTTTAGTCTAATTTAGCCTTATTTTACAGGGATTGTTAAGAGGTTATTCCACTTTTTTAAATTGTTCTTTTGCTACATTTATTTAACTAAATGCTCAGACTATATCTTCCGCCACTGGCAACAACTTTACAGTGAAAGGGACTATTTCTTTACAACTTCAAATTCAAACAATTAGCAGCATTTGGTATTTAAACAGGCAACATGTAAAACCCATTTTAAAATCAGTGTGCTCTGCCAAGTTGGAGCCTTTAAAGCATGGGCCAACTGAGGCGTCAAATGCTAATCTGAGCTGTTACGCCAGCTGAACTGCAGTGCCAACATGTCCTGCCTGGAGTGGACTGAAGTCATCCAGCTTCATTATGATAACAACATCAGACTGCAAGCAGAGGTTGGATGGCTCAGTCCTCGCCTCTGTTACGGCTAATCACACATGCACAAAGGCAGGCATGATGAGCAGATACTACAGGACACGCACACTCTTAATACATGAAGGTTTATGAAATGTCATTTCTGTACTGTTTTATTTCTCCCCGGGTGCTGCAGCTTACACATATAACAAAGAAGGTGAGCTGGTATGATTACAACTGGTTTTGTTCTGTCTCTCTTTCAGACCTTCATAGTATTGAATCGCGGGAAGGCAATCTTCCGCTTCAACGCCACTCCTGCCTTGTACATCTTAAACCCCTTCAACCATCTAAGGAGGATAGCTATTAGAGTTTTAGTACACTCATATCCTTTCAGTGTTTGTTACGGGCACAGTTCGAGTTGGATTAAAGGGTTTATCAGATATAAGAGGAACTTAAATGCACCTTATTATAAAGATTAAATGTCATGATTGGTTTAGAATTTAAAGTTGAACTGCTGCTGCGTAGTTGAAGGCATTTTAGGTTATGAATGAATGGAAAGGTTTTTCAAAGGGATAGATCTCCAAAAACTCAAAAATACATATTTTTTCTCATACCTGCAGTGCTGTTTATTCATCTAGCTGGGGGGGAAACATGCATCTACTCATGGAAGACTTGTGCTTGTGACAGCATGGGATGTAAACATTAATGGCGTCCTCCTCGGTTGAATGTAACTTTAGCTAGCTCAGTGGTGCTAGGTGAGCTAGCATGCTTCATTCTTTGCAGTGACACAGTTGGTGCGTGTAGTCTGGTAGAAAGATAATCGTTCCTACATGAAACTTCTCACAACAAGCTCTGTAGGTTATCCTCAGTTACCATGTCATGGTTTCTGGAAAAAGACACTGCAGTTGAGTTTTTCACACATATCTTTTTGGCTTGAGCATGACAAGCTGAGTGCCATCTAGTTCCATTATATTTGAGAGAAGGCAGACATCTCTACAGCCGATATTTCCAAAACTCTGCAACTCACACCAAAACAATCTAGATGTATTAATAGCACTACAGAGCACAAGAGGAAAAATATGTATTTTTGATTTGGGGGGTGAACTGTCCCTTTAATACTTACTGTAGCAATTTTGGATGGAGAGATGTTAGTTTTACAGTTGTTATCGTCACGTTTGGTTGTAGTGTGCCATATATAGCATAGCATGTGTGAATGCAGTGATTAATGTGTTCCTTGACTTTGTCTCTACGATGTTCAGCATGTTGATCATGTTCACCATCCTGACCAACTGTGCTTTCATGACCCTCAGTAATCCCCCGGAATGGGCCAAGAATGTAGAGTAAGTCCTAATTTTCTCTTGTTTCAGTCTGTAAAACAAGGCTTCTTTTGATTTAACATTCACACGCATTGATTGAACTCAGCTGCAGTATGCATGTGCATCATCTTCTCAGAGTCATAACTCAGTCAAATCTGAACACAAGACACACTTAAATCAGCAAGATCCGCACTTTCTGGAGATGTTAATACATCATGGATAAACATACAAAACTGCTAATAGTAAGCATAGAAAACACTCATTTTAACCTCCGATTTTGCCTAATAATCTTCATGTTTAGATGTGTACATCAGTAACAGGAGTAATCAATGGTAGTACATCCGTGGTGAAAACAATCACTGCTAATCAATAATGCAATATGACTTTCTATGATGGAAATTTGAAAAAAATGTAAAAAAAAATATATAGGCTTAGAAAGTGGTGAGTTAGTGCTGAGTGAGTCAGTGTGTTCGCCCACAAGCTAACTCTAACAGACTGTGTCTGAGATCCCTGTGTGATAGACACATGGTAGTTTACTCTTTTGTGAGCAGTAAACTGACATTTCAGACACTTATGAGTCATCACCATTTGGTGAACTTTCACAGGTGGACTTTGGCTGATATGAGGCGTCCATGTTTGATGGTTTTGAACTGCTTAAGATGGATATATTTTTTGTTTTCCAGTTGTATTTATGTCTTAAAAGTTGGAAGGATGGAATATGAGAGTAGCCAAACTTATCCTACATATAAAAACATTAATGCATGGCTAAATAAAACATGGTGTGACTATGCCAGAGTTGAAACAGAGCCAGAATTGATAAAACAGATGCACAGAAGATATCTGGAAAGATTCTGAATCGATGCCAGAAAGTTTTTTAGGTACAACCAACTATTTTGCTTTCTGAAATTTAGTTTTAGCCTAACATAAGTTCTCACCTCTAATAAAATGGGTGCAGTGAAGCAATTGAACAAAATATCTGCTGTCTTAAAGTAGATCATTACACACTGCAGCGAATTTTGGAGATAATGTAATAATCAGGAATCCGGTGATCAGGAAAAGTGTGAAAATCAAGCACTGCCCCTGCATACAGTGGGTCCGTCACCTCTGAGCCATGGAGCCATTAACCAGCATCATTATGTCTCTCTGCGTGTTTTTCCACCTCTCTTTTCCCACACTTCCTACCTCCCTCGCCTTTGTTACCAGGTACACATTCACAGGGATTTACACCTTCGAGTCCCTGATAAAGATCCTGGCCAGGGGCTTCTGTGTGGGGAAGTTCACATTCCTGCGGGACCCGTGGAACTGGCTGGATTTCAGCGTTATCCTCATGGCGTAAGTATCCTGACAAGCAGAGTTAGGATGAGCTTAACATGATTTGGCGTAGATTAAGAGGCCAAATGCTTTTAATGCTAATCAGCCCAGCAGCCTATTAAGTCCCACTGAATGTGAGGAGAAGAACAGGGAGAATGAAGTGGGGAAGATAATCTGCAGTCCAGTTGTGTGTATTTTGAAAGCATGGCCATAAATCTCAACTCTTCTCTGTTATAATGGATGTGAGCCCCCAAAGCATGGAGTATCTTGGCCCATATTTGTCCCACGCTTCAATTACTTCACCCACTTATCTTGAAACTATGAAGTAAAGCCTTCAGCATTAGATTACACAGTAAATGTTATTACAGTAAGACTGTAACCTGTTTTGTCTTAGAGATTCCTGTAATATATAATGCTGCTATGAGAGACGGTTTTATCTCTCGGCTGTTTGTGCACGTGTAATGGGTTTCTGCCTGTGTAATGCTGTGTAGTAACTGTGCATTTGATCCTGCAGGTATATAACAGAGTTTGTAAACCTATGCAATGTTTCAGCTCTGCGCACGTTCAGAGTATTACGAGCTTTGAAAACAATCTCAGTTATACCAGGTAAGGCTGCCCGTGCCTGCTGCCAGCACTCCTGCCATTTGTCCTCTGTGTGTGACTGTTTGCCGTCCCCTCCTCTCCCCTCCCCTTCCCATGACCCTCCTTTGGTCTTGTCACGCCATGTGTGTGGGTGCCTGATTTGTGTGTGTGTGTGCGTGGGTGTATGTGCGTGTGTCCCACACCTTTTCCCGAAATGCCCTCCTCCCCAACTCCCACCCTTCCCTCCCTCCCCCCACCTTCCCTTACAGATATGTCACAGAGTTTGTGGACCTGGGCAATGTCTCAGCACTGCGAACCTTCAGGGTTCTGCGAGCCCTGAAAACTATATCAGTCATCCCAGGTGAGAGAGCCATCAAGGCCCAAAAGGTTAATGAAATGCTAACGGCTAACTGGCGTTTCGCTAACATCCAAGCACACACACCCCCCGCCCCCTCTCAGCTCATCTCACCGTGGCTAAGCCTGATGACGCTCGTCGCCGTCTCTCATGCTGCCTTCGTTCCAAGGCCAGTAAAAGCTGGAATCTGACTCCAATCTGCACAGATTGACAAGATTCTTAGCTTTTAGATACATCCTTTAAGGCAGAATTCTTTTTGGTTGAAATCTATTCTTGCCTTGGGAGACTTACAAGTAGATTTTGTGCACTATTTGTTTTTTTCCTTTTTGCATGAGACATTGCAAAGCCGATTTTCTGGTGGCAAGCACTTGTGTGTGTAGGGTTCCTCCTCACCTTGTTTTCCTGTGCATGTCTTGTTCAATGTTGTGTGTTTTTGGAGAAATTGTGATATAGTGAGTGGTGGTTGGGTAATGGCATTCCAGACACTAACACTGTTCACACCACAGACTAACACAAAGGTCATACGTAAACCACCCAGGAAAACTTGTCATTGGCTCTTTGTATAAAGAGGATCATCTGATTCCACAACATACATCACATATTCTAGCTGTCATAACTACATTTGGACTCAGTATTTTGGGCTTTATTTTTGTGGCAGTGCAAAGCATATGTAGCAGCAGTTATAGCGCACTTTGGTATTTTTCTGCCCTTGAAATGCACTTTGACTGCTACTTAGTGAGCATGGTGCACATGTTGCAAAGGTGGGAGAAAAGACGCAACAAGATTAAAGTGCTGTTATGGTGAAAGTTGTTATTAAATGTTAAGAATGGATAAGGTCTGTATTCCAAGCAGAATCACACTGGTAAGGAAAATTGTTTGACTTTTTATGAAATAGACTTACTGGCTTTAGTGTTGATAGTTAGATGAGAAGATTCATACTGCTGTCATGTTTGTATGCTAAAAATGAAGCTAGAGCCACCAGGTGATTAGCTTAGCATAGAGACTGGAAGCAGTCGGAAACTGCTAGCCTGGCTCTGTCTAAAGTTAAAAGATACACCTCCCAGCATCTCTAAAGCTCAGTGACTGACTTGCTATATCACCTTTTGTTTAATCTGTACAAAAATCACAATGTAAAAACAAGCTTCAACTAGCTTTCTTGACCCAGAGCAGTTACATTTAAATTAAATTTAGTTTTTTCTTCAGATTTAACAAACAAAATACAGTGTCTGAATTAATGAACATTAGGTGTTTCAGTAGGCTTTAAACTGTAGAAAGAGCCAGACTAGCTTATTCCCCCTGCTTCCAGTCCTAATACTATGCCAAGCTAAGTAATTGTTAAACTTTCACAGACATAAAAGTGGTATCAATCTTCTCACCGATCTGTCAGCAAGAAAGCAAATAAGTATATTTCCCAAAATGTCAAACTGTTCCTTTATTAGGTTGTATAGGTTTGCTCATACTAAACAACCAGCAACATGAGAAAGGTTTGAGACCAATAATGCGACTGGTTGAGAGGATAACGATTAATCACCGCAATCATCCTCCAATTTATCTCCCACTCCACTCCACCCTCTCGCACATTCTGCTGTGCCACAATGGATAAAAACAGTGTGTGTGCTTGGTCGCGTCCTCATTGACCTCGTGCATATTACTTAGTATTGTGCGCTGGTCTTTGTGACCACACTAAAAAGAGCTCAAACCAGAGGACAACAGCACAAGCCCTGTGACAATATAGAAAAAACAACAACACAAACAAAGAAATCATTCATTAATGATCATTTTGCCAGAGAACAATACCATTGCATTATAACGGGCAAGAGAAATACTACTTTCTCTAGTGGTTTATCTATGATGAGCGGTGATCCGGCTGGTTCCTGTATGACAGCACACAGTTCATACAGGAATCTCCACTGCAGATCCCCCTGACTGCTCGCTACTCCAAGCTCTTATTAGCAGCTTCTTCTCTGTATAAGCTTGTGGCTGTAATTAGCAGCCAGTAATCATTCTGCAATGTCCACCTCCCTCCCCCGTGCCCTCTCTTCTGTTTAGGCTTGAAGACCATCGTTGGCGCACTGATCCAGTCGGTAAAAAAGCTGTCGGACGTCATGATTCTCACTGTGTTCTGCCTCAGCGTCTTCGCCCTCATCGGCCTACAGCTCTTCATGGGCAACCTGAGGCAGAAGTGCGTGCGAATGCTAGTCAGCAGCAACGCCACCAACAGCAGCAACATCACCGCCGACGACGCAATGTTTTACAGCAGCACCCTGTTTGAAATCAACACAACATTTGCGCAGAACGCCACGGAGAACTTGTTCAACTGGACGGAGTACATCAGCGATGAGAGTAAGCCGAGTGAGGCCGCGTGAAAGTGCTGTAACATGTCTTCCGGGCTCTCATAGGGGTTAACTGGGGTCAAGTTAGCATCCGATCCAGATGGCCTGAATCAGATACTGGCTACTTTGCATGCAGGGATGGGTCAGGGTGGTGGTGGTGATGGTAGTTGGGTTGTGTGTGGGAGGTCAGGCATGCTGGCTGGCTGCCATGATAAAGAGTGACAGCAATGGCCGGGAGCAGGGGCTGCACTCTCTAACAAGAGCTGGTGGGAGAATGTAGCCAATGTGGCAGATAATCGCCACAACAGTAAAACCCTCTACTTTCACCCCCTCACTACCCTCCATCATTCTCTCATAATCCATCTGTGTGGCATGAGCAGCCTAAAGTGCAAGAGGAGGGTGAGTCACTGGCCGCCAGCAGGATATCGAGGAGACGTGCACCAGCTACATGACAAGCTGATGCCAGAGCAAGAGGAGAAAGGAAGACAGGGCTGATTAGAAATGCATAGAAGTAATAAAGTCTGGCATCCTAATTTAATTCATGACTATGTTTGTTCCAAAAAAAAAAATCGGATGTGAATGTGATTTTGTTACAGTTAAGTGTTAATTGAGAACAGGCTGCTTCGAAAGTCACCCAACAGATGATTAACGTGGGCTTGGTGTTAAAACAAAACAACAAATCACCACCTTTCTCTCTGTCTCTCAGCCACTGTACAATATAACACTACAAACAAAAACCGGAGAAACCCACAGGGTGCATATTGTCTTTTTGTGTCTTCATCGATCTTTTTCATTTCTTCATATCCGCTGCCTCACCCCTGTGATGTGGCTCTGACTGTCTCTGTGTCTCCCCTCTCCTCTAGGAAATTACTATTACATCCCTGGCCGGAGGGATGCTCTGCTCTGTGGGAATGGCAGTGGCGCTGGGTAGGGCTTGACATGTTTTATTTATATGGCCAATTAAATGCACCACAAAGCTGAGCATACACAATTAGTGTGGGCACTCGCCACCGCGCTGAGGCATCACAGGAATCTAGACTGCTGGTTAACTATGGGTGCATTTCATTTAATGTGTTTTGGCAAACGCTAAAACTCCTTCCTTTTTATATAACTTGTAAAGTGAGGTTTGTTGATTTAAGTAAATATTTAGTGATTTGTCAAAGGGTGACTCTAAAAAACACAAAGGTATCAACTTTGATGTTAAAACCGTCATCAGGAGCTAGTAGAGGTGTCAGGTACAGGCTATTAAATACCAGGTGCATTGCACACCAAAACTGCTCGTATGATACAACATCA
>JAQQZW010000017.1:4189197-4203706 GCA_029814745.1 Zanclus cornutus | reverse complement strand
GACCATGCAGAAGCTCGATGCAGAGCCCCAGCATCTAAGCTCTTCGGAGGGGAGCACAGTCGATATTCGCCCCCCAGGAGATGGGGTGGATTCAGTGGAGCTGGAGCCAGAGGAGTCACTGGACCCAGAGGCCTGCTTCACAGAAGGTGAGAGGGATGTGAGGATGATAGGCAGGGAGGATGATTGATACTGGGAAAGTGGGACAAAGTGAGAAAGGTGGGAGATGAAATGCTTCCTCAGCCCATTTCAAGACGTAAAGTAAATCGCATTAACTGCTTGTGCTAAGCTCTCGTGGTTATACTCATGGCTGAATGACAGTGAATACAAATGCTCAGCAAGACAGAAACAAAAGTAGTCTGTGGGACTGTCTAAGTTTGTAATGTAACCTGACATTTAGTCTGACACACCCCCAGTATGATTCTGAATCTGCAAATACCTCTTCAGTCATTCATGAGTTCCATACAGATATAAAACATGGTGATTGACGACCGATGGTGGATGGTGTAGTATTTACCTTTTGTTAGTATCTGTATATTATTTCTTGGGTGTTTTGTTCACATTCTAGACACAACTTTGCATTGCAGCTTATTAAGAAACAGTTGAATATGCTCAGATTAAATTACAACATACTTGTAACAAGTACTGAGGAATGACCCAGTGCACCAAAACAATAATTGCAGTAAACAGAGTTGCTAGGATGACCATGTGTGTCACTGAGTGTTTTTCCATCCACTTGTTTTTATGCACATTTTCAGTTTGCACATCAGAAAACAAGTTGAGGGGGCAGAAATTCAGAAATGTCCAAATATCGCACAAAAGTTGTTACGCTAGACAGAGGTAAAAAGGTTTATAATAATAAATCCTGTGGTCGTTTCTTATTCCCCTCTTCCCACATTTCCTCTACACCTGCAGGCTGTGTGCGCAGGTTCCAGTGCTGTCAGATCAACGAAGAAGGAGCAAAGTATAAGAGCTGGTGGACACTCAGAAAAACGTGCTTTATCATAGTGGAGCACAACTGGTTTGAATCCTTCATCATATTCATGATCCTGCTCAGCAGTGGAGCGCTGGTACGTGGGTGTTTTGTATGTATATACATTTACCTCCCAAAATGATTTTAATAAATTTTTTGATAACAGTGCTTGCATTATTGAATGCACATTGGGTAAGTGGTTACCTCTGACACAACACAGCAAGAATCCCCTGGGTTTGAATCTCAGCCCTGGTCTTCTCTGTGCAGAGTTTGTATTTTTCTGACTTTGCTCACCTGGGCTGTGTTCAGGTGCTATGGTTTCATCACACAGTCCGAAGGCAAGCAGGTCAGGTGAACCGAAGACCATAAATCATCCCAAAGGGTGAATAAGTCTGTTTTGAACTGCCCTGTTCTCAGTCAGTCTGAAGGATTTACCTGCCTTAGTTGATGACTAGTGCCACAATTACCTCCTTTAACTTCCTGCCTTTCTTGCCTTTCCATAATTACATTATTCACATTTCATTGTTTCCACCAGCAGTCTTTATCATTTATCCCATTCTTTTCAGGCATTTGAGGACATTTACATCGAGCAGCGGAGGACTGTCAAAACAATGCTGGAGTATGCAGACAAGGTCTTCACTTACATCTTCATCCTGGAAATGCTGTTGAAGTGGGTGGCATACGGCTTTGTCAAGTACTTTACCAATGCCTGGTGCTGGCTTGACTTCCTCATTGTAGACGTACGTATATTCAGTCCATAGGATGAAAAGCTTCCAGTCTGGCAATAAAGGACCAGTGTGTAATATTTAGGAGGCTCTGTTTTCAGAAACAGAATAAAATATTCATAATTATGTTTACATTGGTGCAGAATTCATTACCTTAGAATGAGCACTTTATATGTGCAAAGGGTGCATTGTGAGGGGAAGAGGGGAGGTATATTTAGTTGGTTGCAAACTGCAACTTAAAAACCAGATGCCACTAAATCCTACACACTGGACCTTTAAATTAAAGACAGTTTGGACCTTATGGAATAGGTTGACATTTTGAGAAATACATGTTGTCTTGTAGAGAGTTAGATACGAAGATTGATACCACACCATCTTGTGTGTATGTTCATTTTTGTAAATAGAGCCAGGAGGCTTATCTCAGTAAAGTTTAGCGTATTTTAGCTTAGCTTAGTTTCACGTTAAGATTGGATGCAACGGAAACAGCTACTTTGGCTCCCACAAAAGCTCAAAGTTCTATCTGCCTCTAAAGCTCACATATTAACATGCTTTAATCATCTCCATGTTTAATTGGTCTACACTGGACTATTTTGACTCTCAGCGAAATATTTACAGCACTATTTTATGTATAAAATAAAGAAACAAGATGCAAAGTGTGAGTAAGTGAGCTTTAGAGGTGTTGGGGTATTTAGCTTTGGACAGAGTTCGGCCAGCTGTCACATCTCTTTACCTGAAATTCACAGTTTTTGGAGGTACTGCTCTTATTCATTTTTAAATGCCTTTAATTTTTCATTATCTCTTTAATTGTGTGCAGACTGATTATTAATGCCTAATTAACCAACTTGTTCAAACACTCAGGCTGACACTGTGCAGAGGGACCTTTTTAATTTCTCACCTTTCCCCCTGCTTGTCTCTGTCATTTTCCTCTCTCAGGTGTCTCTGGTCAGCCTTGTAGCCAACGCTCTAGGCTACTCTGAGCTTACTGCCATCAAATCTCTTAGGACCCTGCGAGCCCTCCGGCCCTTGAGGGCCCTGTCTCGGTTTGAGGGCATGAGGGTAAGGACATCTGGAATAACAGCGACAAGAAACGTACTTGTAAATTATGAGTCTTTGTGGGAAAGCTGGAAGCCAGTATTTCATTTTTGGATTAACTTCGCTTATTTTATTCTTACTTTAAACCATTAACTTCTACTAAATGTTTTTAAATGCTTTAATGGTTCAGGTTTAAAATTTTATACATGCAGTAAAATTGTAAGATACAAACGAATGCTTTTTTTAACCCTTATTTGCTTTCTTGCTTCTTATGTGTCTATGCTAAATGCAGTATGAAGCTAAAGCCAGGACATCGATAACTTAGCTTAGCTTAGCCTAAAAACTGGGGGCCACTGGGCATCAGTTGTTTATGCAGACCAGAGCCCTGCTCTGCCTAAGCAACATATAATTAGTTATTTAGTGAGCTTTAGAGGTGCTGGTAGTGTACTAACAGAGAGACACCAGCTCTTTGCACTTGCTCTCAGTCGTGTGCTGTGCTAAGCTAATCGTCCACTGGCTCATATTTAACAGACAGAACTGAGAGTCGTATAATTTTTCCAATCCAATTCTCGGCAATGAAGCAAATAAGTTTATTTTCCCAACGACCTTTCAAAATATGAGCCTGTTGAAGATAGAACACTTTCAGCTGCTTTCAGCGAGCCCCTACACTTTCATGTAATGTGTGGGCTTTATTTAGTCATATTATTCTTACTTGACATCTCTGTAAAGTTATAGAGACACATTCTCAGTGTCTGCGTGCGCTCTGCAGGGGTGCTGAAGGAAAGTGCCCCTCTGTGATTATGTTATCATTTTTATAATCCCAGCTCTTTTTGGGTTAACGTGTGATATCAGTTAAAGGGTTTTTTCTTGTTAGAGAGGCTGACTGTAAGACTGCATGCTTATTACAGCTTCTTCAGAGTGACCTTTTCCTCGCAATTCAAGTCTGTACTTCTTCTATTTGCATGACTTTCTTCACATTGTGTCAATGGATTACTGTTTATAGCTGTTCTGAGGCATTGTTTTCTGACGTTGCTTTTGTGGTGCCTTTGACCTGTAATTTTTTTCTTTGTTGTGTGTCTTTTTCATTTACAGTCAAACAAAATGTTGTGACTTCATCCTGCCTCTCTAAGGTTTTTTTCTGTTTTGCTTTTTTACCTATCAGATGTTAACTTTTTCACCTGTCCACCTTCTTCTTTCCAACTGTCATGTTGTTAAATTCTCTTTGTAGATTTGTATGGTGTTAAGAGCTTTATGTGTGCAGACATTGCATATTAAATACAGCTTTAAATAATATATAGGAACACTATGAATTTTTAAATCAGTCCTGGCTCTTGCTCTGAAAATGTCTTCCCAGTTCAATCAAATCAGCTTAAGAGTTAAGTGATTGTAATGGCCACTTATATTAAATCAAACAAGAAGAGACCTCCATTTGACCGACAGGAGAGTGCTAAGTTTGTCCGTGTGCTTCAACTTCTCCAGGTTGTGGTGAACGCACTGCTGGGGGCCATCCCCTCCATCATGAATGTGCTGTTAGTCTGCCTCATCTTCTGGCTCATCTTCAGCATCATGGGCGTCAACCTGTTTGCAGGGAAGTACTACTACTGCGTCAACACCACCACGGACGAGATCTTCCCCATCGAGGTTATCAACAACAGGACTGCCTGCCTGAACTTTGTCAATGACAGCGCCCGCTGGAAGAATGTCAAGATCAACTTTGACAATGTGGGGGCCGGCTATCTGGCTCTGTTGCAAGTGGTGAGTTTAGTATCAGTGACACAGGAGGCATGTTGAGGCATGAATATGTGTTTAGAAGCATTTAGGATGGGTGTCTGTGGCTTCTAGTTTTTTTCTCTCTAGAGAGAGAAGAAAACATCAGATCATCACAGCAAATATACATGCTGTCATATGGAAGTTATCTTGCCCAAAGTAAAAATGAAACAGTAACAACAACCAAACCTAAAAATTGCACATCAGTCTGCAATGAACGGTTATTTTCAATATCGCTTAATCTCCCAATTATTTTCTCCATTAATCATTTGACATGCAGAGATTTTAAAATTCAAAATGCAGAAAACACATTGTAGGATTTATTTGTACAGGCAAGTGACCAGGAAAACTTATTTAACCATCATGTGCAAAAATGTGATGCCAAAATGATAAACGCTGTAGTTTAAATCTCAGAAAATTTATCAATTTCCATTTGCATGGTTGGCTGTAAATATCGAGACAAATTAGAAAAGTAGCTTACTTGACTCATAAAATAACTGTACAAAATTAACCAAGTCAGCTCTACTTAATCAAATCTTTTTATGATATATTTTAAACATGGAATGTGATTGAAATTAGTGCCTCATCTTGCACAGACACACAGTGATGATGTTGCAAACCCTCTCTGGGCTGTTGCACCGCTCTCCATGGAGAACGTGGAATTTCCTCTTCTTTTTACCAAATCAACTTTCAAGCACACCCACTGTTGTCTTTTAAGACTTTTGAGGCACAATTGTGGGATATCTTGTGTAAAGTCATCCAGTATAGGAAAGTACACCGAAACAACATGAAAATATCTCAGTGTTATAGCTCTGCTAAATTTAAAATGCATAAGAAGAAGAAGAAGAAGTACCTAATATGGGATATCGCCTGTAATTTAGCATGTGATCTAGGAAAATGGGTCGTCAGACATTGCACTGAAGATATCCTTTATTATCATAGAGTAAATGACATCCCAGTGCATGTGATATCACAGTGTCTGAGGCACTGTATGAGTGAAGTTTGACCTGTCTTAACAGATACAATTGTTTTGTGCAGTGCAGTTTCTGCAGAGACTACATGGGCTGTCCATTCACTAAAGTCAACCACAAAATCAGTCCGTTTTTGTCAGAACCTTGTTTCATTAAGCTTATTGTTATCAAGTTGTTCGGACACCTCTGGAGCTTTCCCAAATATTGGACCAGGTTGGAGTAGTTTCACACATTAAGAAAGATTTTTTTACTCCTAGTCTTATTAGAACAACTAAATATGTGTCACTTGAATCTTTTCCAGTGTACTAAAATAAACTTTGTGGCTGTAATGATTCCTATTATTATAAAAGACAGTTGTTTAATATGTTAAATTTGAGTTAATTCTGTTTGATCCAGAAATTTAGGTGACAACAGAGTAGTGAGACCTAAATGATGGCCCCAAATTACTGTTTTCTTTAGAAAAAGGGTGATCCATAGCCAATATCCCTTCCTATCATTGTCATGATGGGGTACTAAAAAATAGGGAAATAACAACCCCCACTCATCTACATGACAGCCAAGCAGAGCTTGACTGCTGTGAGAATTAGATGATAAAGGTTGTGAGGAAGGTTATTTGAGATGATCCCCCTCACCCCCACTACCCAGACTGACACATCTCTCATCTGCTCTCAGGCAACATTTAAAGGTTGGATGGACATCATGTACGCAGCCGTGTACTCTAGAGGCGTAAGTGTCTTGGTACTTAACAGAAGGATTTGTAGGTCTGCAAATACCCGTTTACTCAGCTCATATATTTTCTCTCTCAGACACAGACAAGTTATGAAAGCCAGTAAGACTTTTAATTTGTTCTGTCTTGCTTGTCCTAGTTGGAAGACCAACCTAAATATGAAGAGAACTTGTACATGTACCTCTACTTTGTCATCTTCATCATCTTCGGCTCCTTCTTCACCCTCAATCTGTTCATCGGCGTAATCATCGACAACTTCAACCAGCAGAAGAAGAAGATAAGTTGCATTTAGTAACAGTCTGTGTCAGATAATGTACACTGAGATACCAAACTGTCATATAGCAAAAATGACTAAAATGCAACTATAGCCTTTCTGTATCAGCCATGTGGTCCCCTCCTACTGCTGCTTTAGTTATTACATTATTTATTAGGGATGCTTGAAATGAGATTTTTGTCGATATCAGATAAGGCCAACTTGTTTGGCCAATTGCAGATGTCAACATATGCACATTTTTCACCAGATTCACCTGATTGAGAGAACAATAAGTCTGTCCTGTCGCTAAAATAACATATTATTATTCCTACTGTTGTATACAGACATGAAATACAATGCAACTGCATGCAAAATCAATCATTCATATACTGTATGCAGTTAGTATGCAATGTGGCATTGGAACACACCAGTAGTTTTGCTGTTGTAACCGAATACATCATCTACATTTCTTAATGACTGAGACCATTTTTGTTGCCCATTTTAATAAGTGGATTGAAGCAACAGTTCAAATTAATACAACTAATACAATGTATTGCTCAGTCCTTACTGTAGTCCGAGCTTTTCCACTAGCAATATTATTATAAATAAAGATAAAATCCAAGACGATCCCGGGTTGTTGGTCCTGGAATCTAGCTGTTATTAATATTGACACTCACGGCTTTGGCTCTGTGAGGTTGGCACTGGTGTTGTTGCAGTGAAACAGCGACGTGTACCAGTCCTGTGCCACGCTGTGCCAACTGAAGCACAGGTTCAGCCAAAGCAGACCCACAGCTGTGTTAAATAAAGAACTGAGCTACAGAATAATCATTATCTGTAGCACAGTGAGGACCTGCTGCCGCCAAGGATCACTGAGGATGCATGAGTCACTGAGAAACACCCCGCCTGCCTTCACACACACTCACACACACACATATATATGTACACACATGCAGTGTCACAGTGAGTGTCGTCTGGAAATGTGCCCTCCATTCAACCAAGCACTAACAAGTGGGATTGGCGACGCCCAGGAGGGGGAGGGGAGTTTGCAGTGCGTTTTGCTGCACACTGGCAGGCCTGACTTGACTGACGGACTGAGACACTGTATCGGTTGGTGTGGTTCAGCAGCCCCACAGCCACGGCGTCACACAGATGGATGTTCAGTGTTGACACCAGTCCTCCCTCCAGACACACATCATACACTCAGTGAGCAGAGCTAAGAGCGTGATGTGTGCATCGCCTGTGATATGTTGAAGGGGATTCATTTCTTTAATTAATGAGAGCATAGTGACTGTGTTGATCCCCCCAACTCCAAAAACATTTTCAAAACAATAACAAAAACTAATTAAACAAATAAATAAAGGATGAAAAAAACATGGCATGACGTTACAAAGAAGGGGAGGAAAAGATCTTCCTGCAGGTGTCATTGTTTTCTGTTGATTTGCGATCACATGACGTCTCCTTTAAAAAGAGAGCTGACTGCTGTCAGACTTGTTCTGATGAAGGCTTCATGCAGATGATTTGTCAGCCTATTGATTACAAATCAACTTACCAACAAGATTAACACATGAGGTGATTTTTTTTGCTTTTTTCTCCAAGAGTGCTGCCTTTTTTGACTTTTGGGAAATACAGACATTGCTGTTTTGTTTTTTTTTTAGGCAGAGTACCCAACTGAACCGGAGTTCAGAGAGCTCACCTGTTTCCTCTTAAAAATTGATTGTTTTGGTGCCCTGCCTGTGTAAGGTTACAAGACACTAGACAGCATCAGAAACCTGAACAGTCATGTGAGAAATCAAAATATACAGTTCCACAAATGCAAAACGAGAAAATTTCCAAGATTCAGGTTCCATAGCAGAAATGTTCTGTTGTAGGGACTGAGTGTTTTCTGTGTTATGGGCCACAGGTTTTTATAAAAACAAATCTCATAAGTGTAAAGCCAACTCAACTATTAACATCACAAAAGCCAGGAATCTTTATAAAGGCTGTCATTAACAACACAAAACCACCCAAACACATGAGCATTGCTCTTAAGGAATGCTTTTACTCTGAAATATAGTGACCTCTGCCTTCTTAATGAATTATATTTAATATAATGTTCATTATTAAGGCTGCAGCTAATGATTATTTTCATTATTGATTAAGCTGACAATTCTTGTTTTAATTAATCAAGTACAGTTTTGTCTGGTCGACAGCTCAAAACCAAATGAGCATTAGTTTACCATCATATAAGCCTGAGAAAGCAAGCAAACAATCACGTTTGAGAAGCTTAAGAATGATCAACTAAAGGACCACGATTTGTTTTCTTTTCCTCACAGAACTTTGCACACTTCTTGCTGACTCTGATGATGGTTTTATACCCATTGTGAAGCTCATAATTTCCTTAAAAATAACCAAAGAAATTTGTAAGATCTCTTGCATTTTAAAAGCATTGATCCAAACTGAAATATATTGTTGCTCAGGTGCTATTACTGCTCTATCAAATGTAAAAGAAATATTTTCTTTAAAGCACATGGTCGTAACCAACTTTTGTTGTGCTCCCTTTACTTTGGAGGTCAGGACATCTTCATGACAGAAGAACAGAAGAAATACTACAATGCCATGAAGAAGCTGGGCTCCAAGAAACCACAGAAACCTATACCTCGGCCAACAGTAAGACTCAAAGTGCTCAGACTGTGAGCTCTACTCTGTCAATTCTTTTTGATGGAGTACAAGTAGAGGTGTAAAGTGACTGCTGTTCTCTTGTTCCTTGTCTGACCTCAGAATGCGTTTCAAGGCTGCATCTTCGACTGCATCACAAAACAGGCCTTCGACATTGTGATCATGATCCTCATCTGCCTTAACATGGTGACCATGATGGTGGAGACGGACGACCAGACGCCGGAAATGGACAGAATCCTCTACAGGATCAACCTCGTCTTCATCGTGCTCTTCACTGGGGAGTGTGTGCTGAAGATGATCTCTCTGCGACACTATTACTTTACCATTGGTTGGAATATATTTGACTTTGTGGTGGTGATCCTGTCCATCGTCGGTAAGGAGATGTTTAAGATGCCTCAGCTTTCCAGTAGATTGTATGTAAAATCGTTCGCTAAGTGTGATGTGTTTTTGCTTTTGCAGGTATGTTTTTATCTGATGTGATCGAGAACTACTTTGTGTCCCCGACGCTGTTCCGAGTGGTCCGACTGGCCAGGATAGGCCGCATCCTTCGCCTTATCAAAGGTGCCAAAGGCATCCGGACGCTTCTCTTTGCCTTGATGATGTCGCTACCTGCCCTCTTCAACATTGGCCTCCTCCTCTTCCTGGTCATGTTCATCTACGCCATCTTTGGCATGTCCAACTTTGCCTTTGTGAAGCGGGAGTCGGGAATCGATGACATGTTCAATTTCGAGACCTTCGGGAACAGCATGATCTGTTTGTTTCAGATTACCACCTCGGCCGGGTGGGACGGCCTGCTGGCGCCCATACTGAACAAGAGGGAGCCTGACTGTGACAGCCAGATGGAGCACCCGGGCAACTATTACAAAGGCAACTGTGGCAACCCATCAGTGGGCATCTTCTTCTTCGTCAGCTACATCATCATCTGCTTCCTCATCGTGGTCAACATGTACATCGCCGTCATCCTGGAGAACTTCAGCGTGGCCACAGAGGAGAGCGCTGAGCCGCTGAGCGAGGACGATTTTGAGATGTTCTACGAGGTGTGGGAGCGCTTCGATCCTTACGCCACTCAGTTCATGGAGTACAGCAAGCTCTCTGACTTTGCCGATGCTCTAGATCCACCGCTGCGCATGCCCAAGCCTAACATGATCCAGCTCATCTCCATGGACCTGCCGATGGTGAGTGGCGAGCGCATCCACTGCCTCGACATCCTGTTCGCCTTCACCAAGCGAGTGTTGGGCGAGGGCGGTGAAATGGATGTGTTGCGAGGGCAGATGGAGGAGCGTTTCATGGCCTCTAACCCCTCTAAGGTGTCGTACGAGCCCATCACCACCACCCTGCGCCGCAAACAGGAGGACATGTCGGCCATAATCATCCAGAGAGCCTTCCGCCGCTACATGATCTGTCTGGCCATGAAGAAGGCCTCCGCCCTCTATAAGGAGCGGCTGAAGGAGGGCATCCGCGACCCTGACAAGGACGTGATGGTCATCAGCAAGTTCACAGAGAACTCCACCTCAGACAAAACGGACATGACCCCCTCCACAGCCTCCCCGCCCTCCTACAACAGCGTGACGAAATCGGACAAGGACAAATACGAGAAAGAAAACAAGGGGAAAGACTTGAAAGACAGAAAGAAATAGACTTTTTAAAACAGAACAAAAAATAAAAATGCATCAGAGACATGAGGGAACTTTGTTTACAGCTTCTAAAGTGGGTAGATAGACGCTTGTGTGTTGACTGTTCAGAGATGAGGAATGCTATGCCAGGTAGGCCTACAATGGGAGTGCAGTTATGTCATATGTGAATACATGGGGTCTTTTCAGAGGGGAAATAAAGAAACAAATATCCAGCAGACACTGCCAGAGATTGGCTGGAACGTGGAAGAGCCTCTCTGCAAATGCTTGTGATTTTCCTATTGGTTGTTGTTACTATCTGACACACTTGAGTGTACTGTTAAGTTGTCTGTAGCTAGTGCTGCTGCTACTACTATAAATCCAGTGTCTTGAATTTAACAATCGCTGTATCACTTAACAAGTACTCTGCATTTTTTTTGTTCATCTTTTTGGTTACAAGGTTTCTTTTTTAATGAGAAAGAATGTTTTCTACTTTTTTGTGTCATTGTGAGAATGTGTCCACTGCTTTCACTGTTGTAAAATCACCAAGGGCAGACAAAGTAAACGCTGGAAACTACAGCCTCAATCTGAAACCGTGCAGTGCAGGGTCAGCGCCAGAACGCTATCGGTTCACACGGTATACAAAGCTGAAACTAAAAGCATACCGCTGAGGTGCAATGGACAAATACATTGTGCTGGTGTGCCATCAGTGATTGTTGAAACTTGTATCGTGCTTCAATCTGGACTGCCGTCTCCCCATTTCAGTAGAAGATACATGTCTCTAGATACAGAGAAGCTGAATGTATGCAAGGAATGAGACACATTAAAGAAATCGTTTGACATTTTGGGAAATATTCTTAGTGCCTTTTTTGCTTAGAGATACATGAGAAGTAATAATACCTCCATCTGTCCTTTAAATATGAAGCCAGAGCCAGGAGACGGTTCGCTTACTTTGCATAAATACTGGAAGCAGGGAAAACAGCGAGCCTGGCTCACTACAAGCTAAACAATCCGCCTACCAGTACCTCTGATGTACCTCTGTTGTATCTAGTTATTTTCATCTTTACAAAAAACAAAAGACGAGTTGTCAGTTTATAGAGAGTATTGTGGAGAGATGCACCAATCAACATTCAGTTCCCAAACACCAATTCATGTACAAAAAAATTTGGTAACTGGATGATATCAAGTACAGATCTGACACCAGTGCTCTGTTTTACAACCCACATATTCAGTTCACATCTGTGATCTCCTGCTGATGGGTGAGAAGCCAGAAATGCTACAAGTTTAAGTGATGAATTAGTCACTAAATTAATGAACAATTAATTTTCACATCCTGCTGCATAAAATGCTACTTCAGTGGTGTCTTTAAGGAGGATAATAAACTTCTGAGCTGTTGAGAAAATGACTCAATCTGCCTTCAGCATTATTACGTGGAGTACCTACTGGGTGACGTCAGCTTACCGTGAAGGTATCAGCAGTAGGAGACTCAGGGGAGGAGAATTCCCACTGAAGTGATTGGCCAGTGGCAGGTGTAATCCTACAGTACTTCCTGTGAGTCAGACTAATGTTTTGCTAATACCTATCAATTCAATAAAGTCCTTATTGGCACATGGAACTATTTCTCTGCAGGTGATGTCACTGCTAAATGCTTCAAGCACGTAACCGCTCACGAAACCACAACTGGTTGTTTTTACATCTTAGTGTTGATTAAACAAATGAGAGACAACATGTTTATTAGTGAGCTCGAAGCATGTTTTTGAGCCTGTTTTCCCTGCTCCCAGTCTCAGGCTAGGCTAAGCTAATCGACTCCTGGCAGTAGCTTAGCATAGTTAGCTAACGCAAGGACAAGAGAGCTGGATCAATCTTCTCATTTGCCTCTTGGCAAGAAAGCAAAGAAGTATATTTCCCAAAATATCAAGACTATTACTTTAAAGTGACCCTCATATCTACTTATTCTCCTGCTGTTGTGTTGCAGTGTCTCCTCTAATGCATTTGTTGTCCTCCTCTTTATCCTCCATCCCACCTCCTCCCCACACCTCTCAGAGCTGTGTACATCTTAAGTAATGAAATATACTAAAAAGAAAATGTCAGTCTTTCTAACTGCTCTCATGCTAGAACATGACACTATATCACATTTAAAAGTTATACTATCACATGTTTGTATGACATTCATGTTGTTCTTGGTTCAAATTGAGAAGCGAATGGTTTTAATGTAGTGGTTCGGTTTGTAAATATTATAGCTATTTGGGCCCACAGTATGCATCACACTTACATTTGATGTAAGAGCACTTTTTATCCCCACTGCTATGTAAAACCACGTGTGGCGGTCGTACATGTAAGTGTGTGAGAGGGAGTGGAGTGTGTCTGTGTGTGTAAGTCTGTGTGTTTTTGTAAGACAGTGAGATTGGGAGAGTGTGTGCATCTGTCTCTGTGTGAGCGAGTGTGCAACTGGGGTCTGCGGGTTGCTTATGTTCTACCGATTATACATAACATTTTTACTGTAGATATGAGTGCGTTTTTCCAGTCTTCGGATTTGATTTACATTTTTTCTAGAACTTGTTTTTTTTCCTTTCTGCACTGTAACACATGATGAAACACATGTATGGTCCCCATATCTGTAGATACAAACCATGAAGCAATCAGTAGCCATCTCTCATTGCGCTTGTAGTGTTTTAGTGAACTGCTTGCAAGAAGTGACTACTGTCCGCTCATATGGTCATATAATTTTAAAGCCAAAAGAATAAAGGACATATTTTTTGTAAATGCCGTTTTATTTTCTCCTTTTCCTTTCCAGCTTTTTCTTTGTTCGATGGTTCAAAAGGTTTTTTCTGTGAGTGACATCCGGTCTTTGGTCTGTGATCTGAACCTGAAGTTTGATTGCTTAACATGGCGGGAACTTTGGTAGAACAGGATCATTCATGTGGTTCAAGTACGTACTTGTTACACTTAACTATGTATCAATTTGCAAAATGTGACAAGTGAAATTTTTTTGTTATAACCAAAGATGTGGCGGCAAAACACAAAATCTAGATTTCCAAAATAAAACCTATTTTGGGAAGCATATTTTGCATGCAGGATGCATTCATTGTGAGGTGAGAGCTCATGTTGCTGGAGACTTGATGGAGGTGAGAGGCTCAGCATATTCAATGAGGTTTAAACAGATACTCATCTACCGAGATGATGGTCTGTTTCAGCCTGAGGATGATGTATTGAATGTAGACAGCTGAGATTCCCATGAGTAAACTGGGCCAGTAAACCCTGCCGGAGGGTGAAATGGAGCAACATGGGCGATGTTTTTTTTAAAAAAAATTTCTTTTAGTTGTATTTAAAAAGAATTACTTTGCAACATTTAATGTTTTTCTTTTTTTAATTCAACTAGAATACAAGAAACTGTGAAAACAAGGAAAAAAGGGAGCAATCCAAGAATCCAAGCAGAATTAAACCTTAATCAGTAATGCTTTATTTAACCTTTATAGACGGTATATAGAGACTTAATAGTTTATAACACACTGTAAACAGATATAAAGACACTCTTCAGTGTTTATTAATGTTTTCATGTGTCAACAACTGTCACTCTTGTGAACAGTTGTAACAGCTTTATAAATAGTTAATGCATGAGGGATAACATAATAACATGGCTGTAATATTCAATCATATCTGATGATACATGATTACACACATGAACACATCTTTCAGTGTTTATTAACTGTGCTTATTATTCACAGACAGGCTTAAAAACTTACAATCTCAGGCTGAGCTTCAGCGGTTATTCTTGACTGCAGGAACAGTAGACTGACCA
>JAQQZW010000017.1:3166615-3177715 GCA_029814745.1 Zanclus cornutus | reverse complement strand
TGCAAACTTTTCTATTTCTTCTAAGTTGAACGCCTTAAGGAAAGCTTCACTTAAAAGGGTTCATTCGAAAACACTTTTTTATCCTTTCAGGGAAAAAACAAGACTGCAATTATGGCTTGTATCTGATTTAAGATGACTACTTCTGCGTTGGTTACTTTATAATTTCAGATATCATCTGATTTTATATGGCTTTTTTACAAAAAACGGATGTTGTATACAAAACAGGCTGTTGTTAGTGTTGGTGTTTTGTACCCTGACTGTGAGGGAAGGAATTGTTGAGCTGTTCCATCACTTCCTCCAGCCCAGATGCATCTTGGGAAGGGCTGGATAGCTCGTCTTCACCTGAAACAGGAAGGGGATGAAGTTTTTCAGAATTTTGGCTGCTAAAATGATGCCTAGTCACATTATTTGGGAAGTGAAGACAACACACACACACACACACACACATACATACATATAATATGATTAACAGTGCATTTCATTCCAGTGTAGAACAGTAACAGCATGGTCTCTACAAGCTGTGAAATCAGACATCTCTGCTTACATCTCCATTTATATTCTCCAAGCTTTTAAAAAGGTGGATGCAAATTAAAGAATATATGTGTGTGAGTGTGTGCGTTCTTACCCATTGTATCAGTAGTCTGGCTGGCAGCCACGCGGAGCAGAGGGAGGGAGGAGTCGGAGCGCTGAGAGGAGGTGGAAGGAGAGGACAGAGCTGTGCCGTTCACCTTGGAATCCGTCTGATACACACACAAACACACACACACACTTTAGATACACAAGAAATTGGCAGTCACGCCGCACAGCTTAATTAGAGGAGTCAAACTGAAGTGTGTGTGTGTGGGACCGTGGAGTTGGCCTGATCCTCTGTGTCAGCTGGTACTGACAGTCAGACAGTGTGGAGGAAGCTTCAGACTGAACTCACTGGTGGGAAACTTGACATCAACTTTGTTTTATTAATCCAGGACACTAGCTGGAGCGTCACTGCTTTGCTCAGTGGCCATTTTCAACAGCAGATGTTGGGCAGAAAGAGGCAGTTTTGTCATAACTTTGAACACAGTCTGGAGAGGGATCTGAAGCAGCTTTAGTAGAGTTCAGAAACTCACTTACACTCACAGGACGACCTACATTACTTAAGATTTTTGGAATGCGGTGAACTGATTTGTGCAACATTGGAGTGTCCGGTATGTGATGATGCAATGTAGAAACACATATTCAGTTCGTACCATGATGGAAATCTATTTTCATTTCAGAACTTAACAACTGAAAGCAATGAAATAATGTGTCTGTTCCATCAACAGCAGCACTATCAGGGGGCCGACCAGACTGTGACTTTAACAGTTTGATAATGATCAGTCATCATTCAGAACACAACACATTTTCCACCTGTCTGTCACGCTCACCTGCATTTTACCTCATTATTTTGTTTCTCTCTTGGATATCTCTGTGCTGAAGTTCTGTTGACAACTTGCTGATTTGACTTTGTGTCTGATTGCAAATTGGAAGACGAGACACTGACTTGTCCGTGTCTTTAGTCACACTTCCATCCAAATTAAGCATACATTTTGAGCAAATATTCAGAAAAGGGGCAAAATAAAATTTGAATTAACGTGCGTTTTCATTCACTTCTTTTATTTGAATATTCAGAGATAAACTCTTGGTAGTGTTAATTCCTCCATTAATTCTTCAGCCATTGCCGAAAAGAAAGATACAATGAGAGGACAGCTCCTGTCATAGCTCAGATGAGGAAAAATATTGTGGAAAACATGATGGAAATGTGATAATTATGCAAGTTTCTTGTATTAATACAAGGAAGGTCACTGTCTCTTCATCACTCCACACAAATCTGATGTTTTGGTCTCTTCAGAGGATCTTTAAAGGCCAATTTATTCTGTTTGCTTTCTGACTTTTTAATCTTGTTAAGCCAAATACAGCAAACAACTTCTTGCTGTCAGGAGGATGGCCATCAAATGCAATTTATGTGTGTTTGCTGCCTCTCTGTGTGTTTTGGTCTGTTCACATACTTGTGCTCCATCACATTTCCTGCAGGCTGTTGCTTGGATATGTGTGCTGAATTACTAATTTCTCTCTAATATTCTGTGATAGGAGGCCCTTCAAAAAAATGTAGCCTAGTGGCCCATGACCACCTTCATCTGCCTCTGGGTTTAACATGATACTTGTCAAAACCATCACATGATTTGTTCACGATGTTGAGAGCTAAAAAGAGAGCTGAGGCATTTAGGTAATATGGGTGAAATAAACAACAGATATTTATAGTATCTGGTGTAAGTATACTCTACATATGTAAGAGGGTTTTTTTTGTGAATGAGTGTATGCGTACCTGCTCCAGCAGCTGTCTGAGCCGGTGCAGTTGGGACTCTAGCTGTTTGTTGTGGTCCTCCAGTATCTGCATGCGGGCCTCCAGGCGTCCTTTGTGCTGCCGCAGCAGTTTGGCCTCGGCGATGAGCTCGGCATCGCGCGCGCTCTGCGGAGACACCGGGAGCATCTCCGGAGGCGACGGCAGCGGGGACAGGCCCTTCCTGTCATGGGCCTTCTTCAGACGGTCGTACTCGGACTGTAGCTTCCTGCAGCGAAAGCAGCACATGAATTAGATTCTTCTCCTAAAAGACATGAGAAATATAAAACCCCCACTGCACAGAGGGTGCACTTTTGATTTATTGATGATATGGGGGAAGTTGGGTCACTGCAGGAACATGGTGTGAAATATGAATAAAACAGTACGTATCCATGAGTAACAGTCATCCCCCGAGCAGGGCGCAGTCAGTTTTATCTTTTCCCAAGTTTCAACAAAATCCCCGTGTTGGGACAAACAAAGCGAAGGTTGAGAGGAAGAAGTAGATTAGGAGAAACATAACACATGGCCAAATATTTGCAGTTCACAGCCGAAGCCCTTTATTCATTTTTTAGGAAATTTGCATTCTGGGACTGATGAAATACAAGGCAGAGAAGAGGACACTGGTACTTGGCTGCCCTTATTTAATGAATGTTTATGGGGGTTGAAGATTTATGTATTTTAATTATAGACATTTTCAGAGCCATATAACACTGTCAGAAATACACATAAATCCAAGCTTGCACTTTAAATAGACGTGAAAATTAAAAACTTGGTTGTTGTGGGGGCAAGATGTTACTCAAACATCTTTAAAGAGGGATATTACAGGATTTCTTAACAACTGACATTACTATTAAAGCCCAGTTTTCAGTTTCAGCCAGTAGGTTAACAAAACAAACAAAAATAAATAAATTAAAAACACTTACATGGTAGATTTTAATGATTTTCAACACATCATTAATTTTTGTGTCTCTACTTGCACTTCTGTTGCACTACAGCGGTATCCAAACCCATACAACATAGTAACTGCATACAGGTTCTACCACATACAAATAATCAAATTGTGCTGTTTTAGCGGTTAGTATATAAAAATGATCAATATACTTACCATGTTATGCTAACAGGGAATAACACAATTGCAATGAATCAATCAAACTGCCAATTAAACATCACAAAGAGACATAAAATGTTTTTTCTGTTTAAATACTTTTTTGTTCTCCAAGATTTGCTGGTGCTCTTTCACCACCACCCACAATTTCTTTTAATTTTTCCAGATGTGAGCAGCTTTGTGCACTGCATTGTGGGAGAATATGTCCATCAATAGCATACTTAGATATTGTATTTAGTCTGAATACTGACTGCTTTGAGTATCCTTTATTATACTTTCTCACCCCATTTGAGAGGCTGAGCCCAGCAACCCAAAGCAGGAAACTCATTTCTTGTATCTATGATCTCATTCTTTCTGCCATTAACAAAAGCTTTGGACCACAGATAAGGGTTGGAATGAAGATCAGCTGCTAAAACTGCATTCTAACCTCACTTGTGGAGAAGACCCCAAGATACAGTAAGTCCTTCACTTGGAGCAGCAAGACTCCAAAAATTATCACTTCATTGTGGCAAAGGGGTCTGTGCATCCCTGTGAAACTGAGACTAGTGTTTTTGAGGGCGATAAGTCCTGGTAGGAATATGTTTCATGGAGCGATTTATAGTCCCTAGATAAAAGAAGGAGCTGCAGCACCTCAATGGCAACAGAGAAAAAAGGGTCCCCTCCTGGAGCCAGACAAAGAATAGGGGCTCTAGCGGCAAGCATCTAGTGGTCAAGCTTTGACCGCAAAACATACATGGAGCCAAAGCCTATAGGCCCACCCCTGCAGAGACAGTCATTAGGGTTGGGCGACAGGCAAAAAAAGAAAAAAGAAAAAAGAAAAAAAGGACAAAGGCATGCTGACTCCTGGCAACACAAAAGTTTCAAGATGCAATATCAAAATGTGAACTCCAGACCTCTGAAGAGCACAAATTTATACGGCAAAGATTATATAAACGTATGAGCCTTTTGGAATCTGCAAGCTCCTTGTTATTTGTGCAAAATCAAGAACTTGAACACCTGATCCTGCGGAAGTTTGGCTGATTTCAGTTTAGGTTTGGGTAAAGAAATGAAAGCTAACGGAAGATAATAATAGAAAGAAGGGTCCGTTCACTGACCTGTTCTCCTGCTCCAGATCGTTGAGGACCCTCTCCAGCTCTCCCTTCTCCTCCGTTTCCATGGAGATGAGGATCTGGGCGGGGCTGCGGGGCTGGCTGAGAGGAGAGCCTTGGTTCAGAGACTGGCAGTAGTGCTGGATCAACATGTGCTCGTCATCGCTGCAAACACACGCGCGCACACACACACACACGCAGACAAACAAACCCACCGATGATGGGCAGAAATATACACACATTCACAAAGTCACAGAAATGCCAGTGCATGTATGCATGCACACACACGCACACATAGAGGAAAATGGGGAAAAAGAAAATCAGCAAGTGAATGAAACAGCAGCAGTGGAACAGGACTGCACCACAGAGGAAGAATCTAAAACACAGCAGGGACAGAGAGAGGGCCAGAGCTGTCCTCTTTACTAACACATTTGTCCTTAACTCTGTTTGCAACGGTGGGTTTTTGTAGCGATTCGATTGGCAACGCTCTGCCAACTCTGACCGATCACACACGCGGCCCGCAGTGTTTGGGAGGATTTTAATTAGGCCAGGTATTTAGATGCTGCTGCGTTCACTGCACTGCTTTCAGCTCAGCCAATCTTCCACTCTGAATACTAAAGGAGCTGCAGATTTGAGCTGTTTGAAAACAACAACTCCCCTTTAAGATGACTACTGACTTGAATGTAAAACTCATTATGGAAGGAGCGTGTAGCTCTCTCAGCTTTGAAATAGCCTCTAGATGCTTTCTGCTGATCTTTTTAACTTTGTAAACCAAGCTGCAGGTTTAAAGTTATGTTGCTGTATTACCTTGTGGCCACTCTTTACTTTTACACTGTAACTGTAATTACAGGCTTATCTTTGTAGGTCAAATTCCATGTGCATCCATTACACTTGACAAACTTTCAGTTTTATTGTACCTGAATTTGTCTCGCAGCCAGATTAAATATGGACTGCACACAGACTGTTTTTTTTATATATCTAAATATGCCCAGAGACTATTTGCTGCAGGATACAGTCAAAGTTAAAAACTGAAACAAGGACAGTTTCTTTGTTGCTTGTTATGGCATGTAACTGAATTATATGGATTAATTAAATAAAAATTAAAACTCCTTAAAAGTTCCTTGTTTTTTGGGGGTTAAAACTGATGTAATGCAGTAATAAATACTGTTGGAAGAAGAAAAAAAATATTCTTTTTGCTTTTTCACATCTCATTTTCAAGAATGCTGCAAAAAATTAAAATAGCTAACTGAGAAATAAAATAACTAAGGTTGTGAAATTTTACAGATATGGGTCTTTATTAGACAGTAAGTGTCTAGCAAAAGATGTTATCACGTAGCATTATGAGAAATGTAGGATCCATTTTCAAGACAGTGATGAACTTTGAGGAAACTTCTAAGCTGCTTTGCTTCAATCACTTCTATTTAACCTCCTCTACCAGAGCAGGAACTGCTGCTATCACAAACATATCTACGGAATAGAAACTGTATGAGCTGATTGTCCTGTGAGCGACTGAGCTAATTTTCAGTTAGCATGCTAGCTTGGAGAGCCCCTGTCTTCTAAAACTTTTCATTGAATGAAATGTACTTTTATGAAGGGCTGAATAGCATTAGCATGTTCCCAGTTTTCCCATGTGAGTCGCTAGTACGTCAACGAATATCAAAAAACAAAATGCCACCTTCAGGTGTGACCGGACCTTAATGCTCAAGTGGGTCAAGACATTTATTTTAATTTAATTTTTTTTGAGTTTTCTGTTCCTCTCTCTGTACCATGCAAAACCTGTTGTTTAAAATAATTACATGTCTTTGTACTACTGTAAATACAACAATTTTCTAAGAAAGGGAATCAGAGAAAGAAAATACATGGTTATACTTATAGTGATGCGTTTTAATAGATGAATATTGTACCTATTGTACATGAAGAATAATACTCTAATTACTTGTGATGTTTGGATTTTGTTAAGTGGTTGAACTTTATATCCCAATAATCAATCATACAGAGAAAATCTAATCCCTGAGAACAATATGAATACAAGATGTACTGATATCACCTGGTAATATCAGGCATACAGGGACATATTGATGATGGCAACAAGAATAACACCTTTACATGAGCTTGTATCCAGAATACTGAGCATGTGTAAACATAGTCACTGACATATATCACAACCAGCCAATGGAAACAAAGACGACAGAGCCAGTTCACACACAGTGAGCCAATCGGTGAGTGAGGAGGTTGGCAAAACAAAACAAACAAACAAAAAGCGGTTCTCACATGCTCTCATTGGGTGAGATACTGTCATTCAGATATGAGCCATTACGATTCTCCATTTCTGCTAACCTGCGGAGGGGGAAGAAACAGAGCAGTCAGTCCCAAAACCAAAAGGCTGAGCAATTAGCAGATTCTAGAGGGAAAATACTAATGTAATGATGGTTTTTCATACTTTAACCTAATGTGCAGATTGATATGAAAACACTAAACCAACTTTAAGCTTCATGTGTCCTGTTGTTAGTAATTCAACTTCTTTACTCAGACTCCTCGAGGCTGATTTTCAAGAATGACTAGTAGAACGATTGCAGTTTTTCTGAAGAAAATGAGGCCTGGCGTCTCCACTTACACTAATTGTGTGCAAACAGTAGCAGGAGTAAGGGGGAATTTAGTAAAGCACATAATGTTTTTTTGTTGTTGTTGAGACTGCTGGATCTCCTCTGTGTTTGCCATATGTTGTTATCATTTTACCCTGAACAGATGAAATGCTAGACGCCCACACACTGTGCAGCCCTCTGTAACCCTCCGTCTCTTTGCCTTGCCACTTTATTTTATCGTGTTTACAACTGATGCGCTACAAACTCGAGCCGCACCTTCGGTATCTGGCCTCTTTATATTTTATACAAGTTGGCTTGTATTGCCTTGAAAACTGCCTTATAAAAGAAGCGGTTGGCAGATCTCTAACACTTAATGCTGCTATTTGCTTTTCAATTTTATATGACTCACTTGTGTAACTGCCTTTGTGACTGATTTACTGTAGTTGAAATTCTGGTGCATTAGTCACAAACACTGCAATAATACAGTATGTAGTGTGGGAAGAAGACAAGTCTAAAATATTATGACAGCATAGGCTAAGCACAGGGAGCCTGCACTAGCAAAGAACAGGGTCATACCAAGGTCAGTTTTAATGGACACTGGTTTCTTAAAAATATAACACTCAGGTTTTTCTTTTTAGTTCTTCAAAAGAAATAATTGAACATATTATTTGTTTTTTTTCGCAGAGTTAGATGAGAAGATCGATACCACTCTCTTGCGTGTGGCGGTGCATTCGCTGTGGAGATAAACCCAAAGTTCATTAGTTTAGCCTACTATAAAGACTAGAATCAGTAGGAAAAAGCTAAGCTGGCCCTGTCCTAAGCTGAAAGATATTTGTTTTATTTATTTGACGCTTCAGTTTTGGTTCAAACAATATACAGCATGTTAAAGACCCCCTCCAGTTAAAATCAAGTTTTTAAGCTTGCTAACATGTCCATGCGGAGTTTTTTACACGCTACAAGACATATCATGAGCCAAATGAGCAGTAAATGATGTGTCAGAGCATTTCTGCCTTTATATTGCAGTGTCCAATGACCAAATACAGATTCAGACAGGCAAGGTTTCACATTTAATATACACCAGAAACCAATTCCATCAACTTGCAGGGTGGGGCTATGGTGAAACAAGGGGTATCAGAGGAGAAGCCAGGTGTAGCTACTTATCGGTATTTTTCAAGCTGTGTTTCATTATTTTCAAAACGATGGCGGAGACATGTTCTGTTTTCGGCTGCAAAGTTGCAAGAGAGGAAATGGAGAGCCTTTATCACCAAAGGATCTGGAAAATAGCCTTTTTTCAGAGCACTGTTTTGCCAGAAAACTTAAATTAAAGCCTGATGCTGTTCATCCATTTATCCTGGTGACACAGTGAGTACGAGCCTACATGTTGGTCAGCCCGTAAGTTTATTTTATTCCTGTTTTATCTGTTGAATGGGTCATAGCAAATCTGCAATGTGCTAGATAATATTAGCTAACTTTAGCCTGCCAAAGACAAAGGTGCTGATAGGGTTTGTGTGTCTGAGGAGCTTCAAATGTTTTGGTGGGAAGAACTACCAACTAATTTCCAGTTAAATCGAAATTAAATCCAATATTGACACAGTTGATTTAGCTAATTAAAAAGCAATTTGCTTGTGTCTAGTTTCACCTGTAAATGAACTGCTACATACAGAATGTAACACAAGAAAAATGGCTGATTTAGGCTATTTATCTGGTGTGAAGACAATAATAGCACTGGGCGAAACCATATTCACAAGAAGAAACCAGGCCAAGTTAAGTTGTTTCCCCCTTTTTTTAGTCTTTATACTAATAGCTCCAGTCAACGACTGAAGGTGTACTGAAAGTTCAGTGGATCTTCTAGAGTAAACAGGACACACTGTTGTTCAGTCTTTAAATGTAAGGTTGTAAATGTTTTGAGCACTAAAAGAAATTCAATTAATCTCTATTGTACTGGGGTGAAGGCAGGGGTGACAAACAAATTTATACACAGATAGATACCACTCTAAGTGAGAAAGAATGTGTTTGTTATAGCGGAAGTGATCCTTTAAAAGGAAAAAAACCACCCTGGTATTATCTTTGAAGAAACCAGTGTCTGGCCATTAAAACGGGCCTTGTAAACAAACTTCCCGGCTGTGCTCCTCCAACAGATCTATCATGATAAAATAGCTGTGAGTGAAAAGCCAACGATTTAAATTGCCCCATCACTATCTCCACTAGATCAGTTTCCTGGTGGTTGGAGTGTCTGCCCAAAAAAAGTAAAGAGATTTTTGGGGCTTTATCAGCACTCAAATAAAAAAGCTCTGCGCTTGGCAGCGAGCGTTTAAACAGATGGACTGTGACAGACTGGCATCTGCCCAGGTCGGTGAGTTTGTAATCATAAGCTGCTGCACGCTACAGAAACAAGAGATAACCTCGCGGTCTGGGGGCCATCAGCTCCCTCAAGGCTTAATTATGTTACTTCTCTGGCCTACCACCTTCCTTTAATCTGCTGGATGGTATCTGGATTCCGCCAGATCTAGACGCGTCAGGGGCTGAGAGCACAGGGCCGCAGGGGGGATGTGTGACTCAGCATGTGGGTCCGTCAGCGTGTGCTGCTGTGTATTTATATATATATGTGTGTGTGTGCATGTGTTAGCCTGAGGCAACAGTGAGTGGTGTCAAACACTCTCTGGCAGGGATCAAAGACTCGGCCTGTGGCTCAGACCTCACACTAACTCCACTGAGGGATGCCAACAGTGCCTGACTGACTGATTTAATGACCGATTGATCGACTCATTGTTTGATTGATTTGACTGCTTCTTGTCCCTCAGCGGTGGGTTTCTAGGAGCGGTTAGGGTCACTGCAAAATGAAGGAACACCTAAATGTTTTGGTGAATAAGCTCTGATTGACTCAGTGTGGCACCACAACAATATTGATGGCTTTTCTCTCCTCCAGGTCCAGTATTGATGAGGTTTTTCGAGCGCACATGCTGGCGCACTGGATGGTGCAAGCAACATCTCAGATGCATTAACATATGCATATACTGGCCTCTCACTGCAGAGCGCTTATTCACCAAAAAGTCAATGCATTACTTTATCATGAGTACAGATTCACTTTCTACTGTATGCAAAGGGATATCTTGACATTTTAGTTCAGCCTTATATGATTAATCATTTTCATTATCACCTGACTGAAAAATCGTTTTAGCACATTCAGCATTTAAACCAATTGTGCTGGAACTTCAGATGAAAGTACTGCTTTTCTTTGAAAACTCCTGCAGTAATAACACGTTTAAGGAAAGGTAAAGACTTTTTCATAAAATGGCAAATACCTGGTGATAAAAAGACACTCAGATGTAGTTGTCAAGGTATCCCACTGTATCACTAAATAATCAACAATCGTGCAAAAACTACTTTCAAAGCACTGACATATACAGCCATAAATATTTCCTATATTGATGTGGATTTTGTTGTAGTCACTGAATGTACAGGACACTCAAAATTGTGACTAACCATGCATTATCTGCAGTTGATTGCTCCCATGTTTTTCCTGTTTACATTTCCTCTACAGTATGTCTTATTTATACCTTAATTTACAGGTTCAGAGGCTGAGTTTTAAATCAGTTTGCAAGAGTTTTGTCACATGGAAACAGGACCAAATAAGGATCACTGTCACCTGGTGGTCCGCTTTTATGTTTGGGTTTATGGTTGACATCAGGGGTTACCAGGAGTCCCATTGATGATGCCCACAACACAAGTGTTTGAAATATGAACTTAGTTGCCTGTTTATTTGGTACACGTAGTTAAAACTGATGCAGTCCTGCAATAAATCCTTAATCCATGAAGGTTGTAATGTTCAATTTTTGTTTTATAGAGAGGTGTTTATCCAACTGTATGATCATTTTAGAGGATTGAGTCAGTGGTGCTGTTGAACTGTATAGCATTATATAAAGAGGTGTTTGTTATTTAGCCTACCTTCACTGATGGTTTCAACAAAAA
>JAQQZW010000017.1:2781927-2793432 GCA_029814745.1 Zanclus cornutus | reverse complement strand
AAAAATAACGCCTCTAAATCATCACTTATGACCCAATAGAAGTGTGTGGCGGTGTATGCCTATAGAGAGACCCTGCCGGTAATTTTTTTTATTTTCTTGTTATTTTGCGGCATTTGGGACATTTCTGGTCAATGCAGGGTGTGAGGTTGGGACTCTAAACAAGGATAGCAACCAGGTTACATTGGTGTCTTCATCTCCCTCCTCAGCTCTCTGCCTGTATCAGGGATGTATCAAAAAACAGCAGATCTGTGTATCAGCTTGGCAGAGAGGGGGGCTGAGCCACACGCTCTCTCTGGCTAGTTGTGCAGGGAAAGGAGAGGCCAACTACAAATGGTGCGTCTGAAAATGGCAACCAACAAATCTTCCATAGTATACCTTTAAAAAAAAAATGGGAATTTGAACATATTAACATCAAGTATGAAATACAAATGTCTCATTTTTATGCTTTAGAGCAAAAAAAAAAAAAAAAGATGAATCTATTTTATTAATTTGCTTTGATTTTACATCACAGCACCAGGGCTCTCCCATATTTCATCATCATAAACATTGGAGGTATATTTGACTTTATCTGTGGATGTCAAATCCAAGCTTCGGCAGTCTTTGGCAGCTTTCTCTTCAGCATATTGGACCAAATCCCCTCCAACCTGCTCAGTCACAGGATCCTTGGATGGATCTGAGCATACTTGATCGCTCTCCAAATTTGGGTCCTGACAGTTTTGTGGTAAGAGCTGGTTAACTACAACAGCTTTACTTGTCTCTAAATCCTCCTGATTAACATCTTCTGCTGAACTTCTCTTTCCACCAACCAGAGAAGCAGACTGAGGCACAGCTCTGACTTCCTCTGATTGCTTTTCCTGCCTCCTTTCGTGCTCTCCAGTTAGGATAGCTGGTGTGGGTTTATCCTTTATCCCCTCCTGGTTCTGAGGTATGCTCTCCAGGCCAAAGAAGTTGTTTCGGACAACATAGCGCACACACTGCAGGAGGACATTCCTCTCGTGGCGGATATCTGGGGCCAGTAACTAAGCAGAGTGGAAGAAAACAGAGAGCAAATGAGGGCTGTGAAGATTTAAATATCACTCCATTAATGTAAATTACATTTGTATAATCTCAGATGTCTCTCCTCACCATTTCAAGTAGAGTGGGACGGCGTCTCTGCGGTGTATCTTGGTGTCCTCCTCTACCACCCCTTCCTCCCCTGCCTCCTCTTTTGCCTCTTCCTCTTTTGCCATGATGTATGTGAAGATCAGAGTCATGCTGGGGGACCTTGTGAGCATCTGAAAACTGTGAAGAGGTTTTCGGGCCTCTAGAGGTTCCCTTCACTTGGGAGTTTGGTGGTGTTGTGTTCAGGATGGCCTGGTTTTCCTGCACAAGGTCTCTGGCTCTCTGAATGGGGGTGGCTGAGACACAGGGAAAGAGGATAATAGGAACACTGGATGAAAATGATGGAAAATTTAAGAGTTTTTTCTGTGTAATTATATTTCCCTATTCTGTAAAATCTGTGTCCTTGTGTATGTTTCTGCAAATATGTTATGAAAATGTTGTTTCAACAAAATAAAACCAACTTTCCTATAATACAGCCCGTCTTGGATCCAATTAAGTTACTTAATTTATAATCTGGGCTATAGATAAATGAAGACAACACTCTAAACAAAAGAGGTGTACCATCAATTACTTCTTGTTCTTGGGGTCATTCAATGCAGCTTTAAATAAGCTGTGGTTGTAAATCCACATCGAACAGTCCTAAAGGATTGGCAGTGGAGGTGTGTTCTGCTCAGGTTGAGAACGGTGGCAAACTCACCCTCCGGTCCTTCATCACTGTCACTCTCACTCATGGAACCGTAGTTGGCCACCAAGGAACCCAGAGCTGAGCTCATCTGTTTAGGAGCCACAACCAGGCCACCAGTCCTGGACTCAGCAGCTGGATCCTCTCTGTCGGAATCTGGAAGCACATGAGAAACACGTTTTAATACATTTTAGTTACCGTTACCGTGCCCAATCGATGTCAGATGAGTAACTCACCATGGTCACTGCTGGCCAGCGCTCCCAGTGGATCCCCGTCCCTACAGCGCTGGGTGAGGGGTGGGGGTGTCTCTGTAGCACGGCTGTCTGACGGGAGAGGGCCTCGAGGGTGGCGCCCACGGAACCCTCTGTTACCCCAGCCACGACCTCGACCCCGTCCTCTGCCTCTCATTCGTCTGTGAATAAAATGTTAAAGTTGAGATTTAGATAAGAATAGCTCGGACCATATGTCAAAGCAGATAGTGTAAATATATTGCTATTTCTGGATGCAATAAAAGAGAGGAAAAGAAAGATGAAGAGCAGAATACATGCTTTACCCGAACTGAGCTGTCTCTAGAATGGCTCCCGTCTCCTCCCGAACCTCCATCACTTTTTTCTTCCTTTCAATATTCTGATGTGTTGGATAGTTTCTGAAAATACAAATTACAACAACACTTATTAAATTTTGCTGACTGGAGGTCACATGCACCAATTGCCACAGTTTCAACAATCTATTTATAAATACTTACTTGCGCCTCTCCTCTCTCCATTTCGCAATCTCCTCCGGTGTGTCCAGCTTGATTCTTTTAGCTCCTGGTGCATGGTTCTGCAATCAGGATTATAAAAACATTGAACATAGCAAAGGGAAAATTCTTGAACTTTAAATTAGGAGTTTCACAGTGAGGAGTTTCACTTACATTTCTCCAGTGGATGCTGACTATTTTCTCATGAGCCGTGAAGCTGCAGTCGGGCACAGAACACTATGAAAGAGATTTGATGGAGCAATCAGTTAAATTCACACGACATGAAATAAAGCTACATATGCAGCAGGAAAATCTATCAAATTACCTTGACATGTTGAGACATATGTTCATCGTACTTCTGCTGGTTTTTGAAGCCTCGGTCACAAGTGTCACAAAAATGGGAAAACTCCGGTTCCTTCTTATTTTTCTGCTATGGGTTATAGACAGATGATTTCACCACATGACTGTGTTTATTCTGTTACGTTTCAAACACCATTGAGGTCATGACCATGATTTCACTGGTAGTGTTCCAACAGATCATAGTTACTTTTTTCCCGTGATTGTTGGGGGGTCCATAATTCTGTCTTCCGCCT
This sequence comes from Zanclus cornutus, assembly GCA_029814745.1. Classification (NCBI taxonomy): domain Eukaryota; kingdom Metazoa; phylum Chordata; class Actinopteri; order Acanthuriformes; family Zanclidae; genus Zanclus; species Zanclus cornutus. Next base: position 2,790,317 of record JAQQZW010000017.1, on the reverse strand, counting down.
CGGTGTCCACCTTGATGCCACTCACGACCAAAGTTTCGACCTGAAAACAAGACTGAAGTTAGAGGCTTGACATCATAACACACTCACACACATCCATACCTCGATCTTAATGATGTCAAAATATATACTTTATGCCAATTAAAAGTGCACTTCACCTATTTGACACACCAAATCTTTAATTGGAAAGCCTTCGTTATACACTCAAGGTATGGAGTCTTGAAGACGTGGGGATTTACCAGGCAGGAAAGGTCCTATCAAACATGTTATTGGTAGCATTATGGGAAATGTAGGATCCAGTGTTTCTGGACCCTGTCCCATACAAGAGACTATGTGTAAAAGAGTTAAGATTAGATGAGCCTTTTTGGGTTTGATCACCACTTATAGACTACTTTATAAACCACTCACCGTATGGACGTTTAGGTCCATAGTTTACATGCCCTGATGAGAAACCAAACCCTGCCGCTGCCCCGTGTTGCCATCCTGCCTGGCCGCTATGGTCCCAGCTGGGTTCCGAGGGAGTCTCGGACCAGCTCCACATGTTAGGGTGGAAGTTGCTGGAGCGGGGCTGCTGTTGGTGCTGGATGGAGTTTGGTGGTGGACAGCCGAATTCCGGCGGAGGATAGAGTCCCGGTTTATTCATGCTAGACGCTCGAAGACTTTGTTCACGTCGCTAGCGAAATGTATTTGAAGTAAATTTGGGTTTCTCACCATGCAGCTCTCACATGTGCATGTTTTGCTTATCGTTTTGCCACACAATTTCGTCACATCCGCTTGAGCAGGAAGTACATAAAACATAGGAATTTGCACAATCGAAAATAATAACGATATCCATCTCATTATAGTTATTATAGCTTTGTATAAACTGTATATGGAACATTCAACTGCAACCCTAACTGCAATTTGATTAAACGTATTATATTTTAAATAAGGCAAGGTTGCGACAGTTTCGCCCCAGCTTAAACGTAAAGCTCCTCTTGGGTTGCCAGGTTGGGAAGCGGAAACCCGTGTAGAATTTATTTTCCATTTTTAGAGAAATGTGGACAAAGTAGCAGGATGCTCGATAAGTTTTGAAACACATTAAGACTACATAAAGTATTTTTATAGGTATAAAATGGCAATAACTAGTGGCACCTGGTTTTTCATGCACCAACTCTGATTTACTTCTGCTGTGTAAGAAATTAAAAATAGTTACGCAGTGTGTAAAAAACAAAAGATAATGTATACAATACTAAGACAATATGTCATGTTTACAAAATCAAAGCATTATGCAGTGTGTTTAAAATCTGCTAAAATATCAATAAAAGTGTAAAATATCATCTTGTATCGGGTGATATCGACTGAGCAGACTTGGCAACCCGGTAGTTTCCTGGTGCTCTCTCTCGCCGCTCGTGTGCTTAAGACACAGGAGCAGTAGCGTGGTGACTTTGAAGAAAACCAAAAGGCTCTCCACGTAGAGAGCGTCTAAGCTCTATAAACTAACTGAGCCGCTGACAAAATGCTTGTTTTATTTGAGACCGCGGCAGGATATGCAATTTTTAAAGTATGTATTCGGCTTTTGTTTCCTGTCACTTAAAGAATGAGCAATAATTTACACATACCGACTCCAGTTAGCTTAGGTTAGCTTAACAGCTACGTAACGTTGCCGCAGACTGTGTGTGTTTAGTTGTAGGTAACGGAAATGGCATTGATCAAAATGAAAAAGTAACGTTTTTATTTGTACGCAAGCGTATGGATGTGTAAATGTCAATTTTATGCCTGTGTACGAGTGTCTTTAATAGTTATTTCTAAGTTAGCCGTGGAAAGGCCTTGTAACCACGTGTGCATGTGAGGCTAACCTAAGTGAATGTAGGTGCTTCTAACTACATAACAATAATGTACATATGGCTCATAAAGTTGATGATGATCCTGCTGTATGATCAGCACTCAACCTAAGAGATATTTACAGATCTGCATTTTATTTGCAAGCGTTGTTTTTTCTCCTGCACCCTGTCAGTGGAAACCAGATCATTCTCTAATGAGTAACAATTAATTAACGTTTCTGTTACACATCAGGTCCTCGATGAATACAAACTGCAACAGGTCGACAGCCTCTATAAGGAGTTTGAAACGCCAGAAAAAGCAAACAAAGTGTAAGTAATAATACAGCTTTTGGCGTTAAAGATGCAACCACACTGTTGTCACTGATTGGCCAAGTTTGTTAAATGTGCCTTCCTTGTTGTTTTGGTCTTTCCAGTGTAAAACTGAAGCACTTCGAGAAGTTTCAGGACACAACAGAGGCCTTAGCAGGTAATGATGCATGTCCGTTTGCACTAATGTAAACATGATATCTGTGGTCTATGATGTATTTCTGTGTCTGATTAAAACATGAGGCATTTCACAGTATTCGTCACTACCCCTGAGACCACATAATTTCATGTTAGCAGGTAATTTAGATAGAAATGAAAGATATTTGGCCCCTTTTCTAAATTAACAAGGATAGATAATGTACATTTTGAACAGATTTGATGTTCTCTAAAACTTCTCTTAAAATCATTATTAGGCTGACAGTTTTTAGGTTTCATGTATCAGTTTACAGAGGTATTAGAATGCATTTAATACAATGTTCTTAAACTCTCATTCAGCTGCCACTGCCCTTGTCGAGGGAAAAATTGGCAAGAGCTTGAAGAAAGTGCTGAAGAAAGTGGTTGCCAAGGAGGCTCACGAGCAGCTTGCCATCAGCGATGCAAAACTCGGTGGGGTAATCAAAGTAAGAGAATCAGCAGTTTATATCATTTACATTGGTATTAAGTAGTTAAGAGCCTCGTCTCTAACCAGCTCTGGTTTTCAGGAAAAGCTGGATGTGAGCTGTGTCCACAGCCCTGCTGTGGCCGAACTGATGAGATGCATCAGGGGCCAGATGGAAAGCCTCATCACTGGACTTCCTCCCAGAGAGATCAGTGCCATGTCTCTGGGGTTGGCTCACAGGTATTTAACACACAGATGCTGTGTCACATGAACATGACTGCTGCCTATGATTACATTTGCTGTCTGAAACTTCCCTGTAGATTTTCCTCAGCATTCGTCACTACCACTGAGGCAGCAGCTTTTCATCAGGCAAACATTAGGCAAAGATTAAAAAAAAATGTTGGTGTGTTAAGTAACTCAATAATAAATCTCCTTTTCTCTGTGTTCTCCAGTTTATCCCGCTACAAGCTGAAGTTCAGTCCAGACAAAGTGGACACTATGATTGTGCAGGCCATCTGTAAGTTGTACTCTTAACCACTGAACAGTATAAGACATAGGGCTGCAACTAATCATTATTTTCATGATTGCTCCCATTGTTATTTTCTTAATCAGTAGATTGTTTTGTCCATGAGACAAAATTGTCGGTTGAAAATTGTCTATCATAATATCCCTGAGCCCGAAGTGACTTTTTCAAATGTGTTCTTGTATCTGACCAACAGTTAATTCTAAAATATATTCATGGAACATAATATATGACAAAATATGCAAATTGCCACATATAAGTTGCTGAAATCCGAGGATGGTTGGTATTTTTTTGCACGAAAAGTGACTAAAAACTATTATTTAATTATTGAAATAGTTCATTTTCTGTTGAATGACTAATTTCAGCATGCAGTGTAAACATGCAGCAGTATTAATCAGTCCAGACACAGGTGTGTGAAAGGGCTCCAAATTGTTCTTCTCAAGTTGTGCTGTGGTGAAAAAATAACAACTGTGCAAATTATTCCCTCTTTCTTGTCTGTGTGTGTTTTGCCCATGGGCTTGGAACATTGTTAATGGCCCACCTCTCACTGTTCTGTCTCTTCTAGCCCCAGAGACCCTTATGCGAGCCCTGGAGTTGCTGAACTACCTGGCGGCGCTCAATGACGACGGTGACCTGACGGAGCTGGGCTCCATGATGGCAGAGTTCCCCCTGGACCCCCAGCTGGCCAAGATGGTCATCGCCAGCTGTGAATTCAACTGCTCAAACGAGGTCCTCTCCATCACTGCCATGTTGTCAGGTAATGCTCATGGCTGGCCCGCTGTGTGGGTCTAAGCTGCTACTTTTTCCATTTCCTGTGCCCATGGACTGTGCTTCAGAAACGACCAATGGGCTTCAAGGAAGTATACAGAGCAACTTCTTATTTTCTTAGTCCCTTTGACCCCTCTTTTTATTTTAGTCTGAGGATTTTCATTGGTTAATTGGAGGAGTTTAAGGTGTTGTTTAACGTATAGTATGTCTTGATTAACAATTTTATGTTTTGAACAATGAATAGAACAAAAGTTGAAATCTACCAAGAATAAATGTAATGTATATTTGCTGAACTTAACTACATGGCAAGTAGAGGATAAAGTCAATGATGTCAGCTATTATTTGTGTGGATGGGGGAAAATACATGTCTGTACAAAATGTATAGGTGTAACTGGAGCAGCACCAGCATGCTACAGCAGTAATTGCACTTTAGGCTTGCCAAAGCAGAATGCTGCTCATTGAGATGAATCTTGGCGCCTTTGAAGGGAGTGCGAGGGTCTTTGAGAGCGGGGAAATGGATTTAACCAGCTGTTTGGACGTGGTGTGCACTTAAAGCAGGTGTTTCAGGATGGCAGGTTTTTGCTGAGTTCATTAGAGTAAGCAGCGAAAGTACACCTGAGAGTGGTGCCGCCACAGCAACCGACCACAAGGCTCAATAAATACAGCTTTTTACCCATTAAAGCCACAGTCAAGCAGGTTTGACGTTAAGCAACTCAGAGCAAGTTCAGAGTCCTCTGGGTAAACTTGCCTCAGTATCAAGTCTACGAGTTAGGATGCTTTGAGTGGACTGGGTGTCGTATGTTTGCTTTATCTTGCTTAAAGCCATACTGGAGCACCAGGACGGAGCACCCCATCCTTCTCCCCTCCTCTTTGACCCTCCTCCTTTCCTTACCCACCATAAACACTTCACAATACAGTGTGCCCTGTGAAGTGCTCTGTGCCTCTCTTTGAGCAGAGGCCTTGTTCTTCTCTGTGGGATTTGCTTAACTTATCCCTGTGGGCGGCTGTGTTGGGGCCTATACCAACCTTGTTTAGTCCCACAGTGCTTCGTCCGACCCACGGAGGCTAAGAAGGTGGCAGACGAGTCCAAGATGCGCTTTGCCCACATCGACGGGGACCACATGACGCTGCTCAACGTCTACCATGCCTTTAAACAAAGTGAGCGGCCCTAACATGTAACGCTCAATACTTTCATGTTGTCTTTATTTTGCCTTAACCTTTAATTCTGCTTGTCTCACACAGACCACGAGTCCACTCAGTGGTGTTATGACAATTTTGTCAATTACCGCTCGCTGATGTCGGCAGACAATGTACGCCAGCAGTTGTCCAGGATCATGGACCGCTTCAGCCTGCCACGGCGGAGCACTGAGTTTAGCAACAGAGACTACTACACCAACATTCGGCGAGCGCTGGTCACTGGCTTCTTCATGCAGGTCTGTCACATCAGGGTCCCTTGGTAAAGTCCTGTGCTCATAGAAGCATATTGTATTTGTATTCTTCTATGAGTAAGTTTTGAGCTTAGTTTCCTTAGCTCTTTAGTTTCCCATTATTTTGTTTTTAATGTCATACTTCATTAAAGTCCCCAACTGTTTTTGGTTTATGTGTGCAAATGCAATCTTTAATACAGCTCCGCTGCCATTCAGGTACTCATTGGCGTCTGAGCTTGTTGAGTTTGATCATTTCATTTTTTTGTGCATAACCTAGAACTGACTAAAAATGCAGCTGAGATAACCGCCTTTAAAGTACACAAACACACACAGAGCTGCTTTGTTTCTGTTTGTTTTAAACACGTAAAAAGAAATCAAGTCAATTTGCTCCTCGCTCAAGGAAACAAATGGCATTTTGCAAGAAGCCATTCTCAGGGCTACCTGAAACAAGCAACCTGACAAGTTGAATTATGGTGTTAATATTTAAATATTTGTCAACATTAACCTTTATCTTGGAGACAAATTTGTGGCTCGTGTTGGAGCTTTTTCAGCATTTGAGATCATGTTTTTGTAGAGAAAGGCCTTTATTGAGACTGATTGCCTTAGTTAATCACAACAACCTCTGCAGCTTTACTTAGTAGCTGGAAAGTTGGAAAAAAATAACTCCTGGTTAAAAACAAGTTTGTCTTCATCATTAGCCAGCTTTTGTATCCAGATATTAGAAATTCATTTATGAGGTTTTGATGGTTCTATGTCGTTAGGTAACAGATAAAAATCCAATCAAATTGTGAAAAGGGTGTATATGTGTTTGTTTTTCTGTCTTACTACGTGAACTGAATTTCAGAGTATGTTACTGGCAATGACCGTCTTCTCAATCTGCGGTCTGAACAGATCGCTCACCTGGAGCGCACCGGCCATTACCTGACTGTGAAGGACAACCAGGTCGTGCAGCTGCACCCCTCCACTGTGCTGGACCACAAGCCGGAGTGGGTGCTGTACAACGAGTTTGTGCTCACCACCAAGAATTACATCCGCACGTGCACTGACATCAAACCAGAGTGGTAAGTGTCAGTTGAAGCTACATTTTTAATAGGAAAGATATGTTAAAAAAAGTGATTGTCAGGTATAAATGTTACAAATAAAATTCAAGTAAATACTTAAAAAAAATTCTTTGCATGTACACATCTGATATTTTAATGTAATCTGACTATAATAATTGAAGTTACACAAGAAGCACTCTGTAATTATTAAAAAAAAACTTTTTTACCTTATATGTCAGTAAAAGGATGAAGAAAGAAAAATTTATTGTTTTATTTTTTAAGCTTGATTGATGGATAGTAATTAATATGTTTTTACATGAGAGCGTCATTGATTGTGTCTGGGATGGTGCAGTCTGATGGCTGTGTGTGAAATACCCTGGATTTCTGCACAAACTCACTTCCTGTGTAGTGGTCATTTTATTTTTCTAAAATAGTTTCTTCGATATATTTGGTCAGTTCAGTTGCTTCTTTTTTTGCTCTAATGTGTGAGTCCGAAAACATTTTGGTCTGCTGAAATGGGGCACAAATCCAACACTGTTCATTCAGCATGAATATAAATACCCTAATGGTGCAACACAAACTGGCAGCATATGACACACGTCAACACCCACACCTGTTGTTTTGCACTAGCAGCATCTTGATGCACATTGTTATGTCAGGATACATCACTGTGCTATTTCTTTCACCACGTCTACTCAGAAGGTGTAGTGTGAGCAGCAACAACTTCAGTGCTCCATCTGGGTTTATATGGAGTATATTCAGGCAAAGTTTTGAGTGTAGGTCACCTGCGTTTTGGCAGAGTCCACTGGAGTGGAACTGCGGATGTTGCTGTTTTGTTATGTTAGCCTTAACAATTAGGCTGTTGCGGGAACCTCTACAATAGCTGCTTTTTCGTCGAGACAGCACATCAAATGGTACTACAAGTATCAGTTACATTGTGCTTTGTGACATTGCAGTTGAGTTGCAAAGTTAATAAAAGCTAAAAGTTAGCATTTATCCTTGTATTCGTTGTGTCTAATGCAGTGTGCTGGGAGCACAGAGCCAACACAAGCACAAAAATATCACTTATGAGTACGGCTGTACTGAGTGTAATTTTATCACAATCGAAGCTTCCATTGAGATTTTTGAATGAAATCTAGAATGTCTGTTGTCATGTTTTATGACATCATTACTGCCCCCAAGAAAGTGAACTGTCTCCTAGCGTTATTTGCACGAGTTGTACCACAAGAAAATTTGTGTTCATTCGCATCAAACGGCCAGAATACTGTATGTTAGCTGTAAGCTAGTGAGCAATGGCAGGCGCCAAGGGTCTGTATTTTTCTGTGTGTCTATGTGTTTGTTTTCAGTTCAGCCTCCGACTGAACGCAGCACTCACCAGACTGTACTGCTTTCAGTTATTTCCTTGTAATCTTTTCTTTTTACCCCTTTCCTCTGTACATTCATGAAGTAAAGTACATTTTCAGTAATCACTCAACAAAGAGAGACTAATTATAGTACAGGTAAGCACTCCTCAGCTCGCTGCTGCAGACAGGCTAAAGTGAAGATTCGATACACTTTTTTATCTCAAAAGAAAAAAATGAACTCCGTCCACTCCACACAACACTTAAAGCCCCTCGATACACATTATAATGTTGATTTAGAATTAAAATGTTGACGATATGAACGAAGCTTCGAATTATTCGGTACAGCCCTACTTAACACTTTTAACTTCTTCAGCATAATAAAAATAAAATGTAGGCTTGTTTGCAGACACTTGCTTTGCAATAAGCCTGCTACCTGTCTTTCTTGCTCGTCTGTGACCATGTACAATCAAGTATCAAATTTGTTAAGCTTGCACTGGTACTCACTGCGTGAATATGGAAGAACAGCATTCTCCCACAAGTAAACACTGAAGACAATTTTTGTGAC
>JAQQZW010000017.1:2601207-2613537 GCA_029814745.1 Zanclus cornutus | reverse complement strand
ATATGTATAAGAGTCTCGTGTAGTCTTTTTAAATATAAAATTTTTTTTGCTAATATTTTCTTATATTTTTGTATGGTAGTCAACTGAGCATTTTGGGTGTGGGACAGCTGATCCGACAAAAAAGTACTTTGCAGACATCAGCTTGAGCTTTGGTTAAATGTATCATTATTATCATTGTTGCTGAATAATATTGAGGATTTAACACGCAACACCGCTCAGACAGATTTCAATGAAGTTTCACAATGATTCACTGAACCAATGATTTTATGGTATTTATTTTACTGTTTTTCATTTTTCATAATGGCAGAATTAATGAAAGGCCATTTCAGTCAGTGGATTACCTTGTCATGCTACTGTGCCCTGCAGATAACAAGATGTTTCCTGCTCTGGTGTGTAACTTAAGTGTGTGTGTGTGTGTGTGTGTGTGTGTGTGTGTGATTAGGGATGCGCATGGCTATTCAAGCATTCCAAGAGGATGACTGACCAAAACAACATAAAAACATTACTGTCCGGTACACAGGTTAAAAAGGACTTCACATGGTGACACATCTCCTGTAGTGACGGCGGAATTAAAGTTGACCTTCATTTCTGGTACAATGACTTCAGGTCTTTGCCACTTATTAGCTCAGAACTGTTGTGCTATGCTGCTGAGTTGTGCCACGCATCAGCCACCATCGTTCAATGAATGTATGGGCATTTACCCTGAACATTTACATTTATAGTGTCATTCTCAACACAGGAAAACAAACAATTCTACACATCTGTGAGGTCCAGACCAGCAGGCAGCACATTTTCCACATTCAAAATAAGTCTTGTATTGTGCTGTTTAACGGCTGTTTTTCTGTTGGAAGAACAACAGAGCCAATCAGAGCTTTGTCAACAGGATTAAGAATGGAAAAATCATCTTCCTGTGTCAGAGCCAGAATTATTTATGCAGAAAAATGGTCACAAATATAGTGACAAGCATAGATAAGATCCATGTAGTTAAACAGTTTGTTGTAATTCTTGGATCATCACTTTTCTTTGAATCAAACATAAACATTTTTAACAGGAAAACAGGTAACATGCATATGATGTCAGACTAGGTGACAAGTGACAATGAAATGGCAATTTAATTTGCTTATAAGATTAACAGAAAAGGACGACTGCAACTAAAGGCACTCAGTCATCAGTTTGTAGAGGTGCGGTACTTAAATTCTGACCTCTCTTGCTGGTGCCGCATTAACAATCAGTTGATCATTTAAGTTACTGTTATTTATTTGGGTAATACGAAATGCAATACATCTAATAGTTGTCAATATTTCACCTTGGACAAAAACATTACAAACCCATGTTACTATCTCAAGATCTACACAAATAACAAAAACCCATACTGTCCTTCTCAACTTACCAAGCTAGAAATTGAAAACACAAAATAAACCAGGTTATCTGAATGCACAGCCACAACATGATGCAGAAAATACTCCTCTGCTGTCCAAAGACATTTCTAAATAGGACTGTGCAGAATGAAGCTGTGACCAGCAGAGAGTTAACCCGCCTGCTGCATGCAGCCACTGTCATTGTGCTGCTGGAGACCTCAGAGATGGCCAGCCGGCCAGCAGACAGCCAACCAAGGTCATCTGTCATGTGTAGTCTTGAGCAGCCTCTAACTGTCCCAGCAACAGTATGCAGGGGCATGAAGGGAGAGCACCTGATTAATATGTGAATCAAATACACACAGCTGGATATGAAAGCATGGCCGACTAATTAATATTGACCTTGGAGATAACAAACATATACACATACATGTATGTATGTAAGTGAGAAAACCATTAATCTAAATTTTTTAGACTTTTATTGTGATGCAGTTCAAAGTAGTCAGTGGTTTAGACTTCCTGTGTGTTTTATCACTTTTTTGAAAACTACTAAAAGATGATGGTGTTAAATGTTCATAGAGGTCAGAACAATGTCAGTTAATTTAGCAAAAGAAAACTATTGATTTGACTTTATCATCAAGAAATTTGGAAATGTATAAATGTTACTTATTGCTAAATGACTGCTGTCAAAGAACATTAGCAGCAGTATGGTAAATATATATATAAATCCTTTCTCAGTAAAAATTACACATATGAGCTTTTCATTATTATTTCAGATTTTATTTTGACAGTGGACATGATAGTGAGTAGTTAAATAGTTCCTGTATTGTTTTTTCAATATTGCAATAGTAAAAATATAGTGTAAATGACAGTGTTGAATATCTGAAGAATTCAAATCCATGTATATCACTTTGATTTTATCATTTAGTGCGTCTACAATAAAGCAATCATGTCCTTTAAACACACAACAAGTGCAATAACATCTTCAAACCTGCTGTTAAGAAATCTAAATGTAATGTTGAGGTCAAACTGGACTATCTTATCTATGTATTTATGTAGGAATCTGACTTTAGAAAATGACACACATAAACATGATTTCTTTTTCATTTGAGCTTGTATCTCCACACAGTAGCAGGCAGTAACATGCAGCCTGTTTTGCTTCCCTCCACACAAACGATCCCTCTTCAGGTAAAGAGTCTCTACTTACTTGTCTGCCCAGAACTGTAATGGGCTAATGTGCCGAGTAAATGTAGCACTACAGCCCTAGAGTGCTTCATCAATACATCCGACGGATGCAGGACAGAAGGGGGATTATCACGAGCGCCAGATGCTAAGCCACTGAAACTGCACACAATCAATTAAGTCCTCTGTGCATACAGTAGCATCACACTGCAGCTGAGTTTATCCAGGAGAAATATCAGCCAGCGTACTTCCAAACTGAACAGGAAGTTGGGTATCTGCTCATTAACATCTACAGCCTGTGACTCATCTGCAAATGCTTTATCTCTCTGCAGACTGAAAAAGCAGATTGATGCATAGATGAGGGTAATCAAGCAGGTCGCTGTGGCGCAGGTGAACGGAGGATGGGCTCAAGGGAGATTCCAGAAGTGAGGACACGAAAGAAAACTGAGGATGAATGGTTGCATTTGGTTGTATGACTGACATTTCTGACTGTTCTGCCATTGTCATTGACAAAGTAGCGCGACATTGTCTCTTAACCATTCAGCCTCCTCCCTAAGAGACTGGGCTCAGTGGTTGGTTATTCGAAGCAGCTAACTCTGACATCAGAGACCCTAGTCAGTACCTGGTTTCCTGGTCAACACTGGTTTGTTTGAACTTGGATCACAGTCTTTCTTTAAGCAAGTAGACTATGTGCCTAAAGTTCCGGAGAATGCGGATTGAGTCGTCCGTGTCTTGTCCAAGTTTCTTGACGTTTCACCAAAATAGCATCCCTATTAGATGCTGCATTTGATGTCATCCACCAGTTGCGCTTTCCTCTCCAATGGGGTCCTGTTGTTACGGTGTGCTAGCAAAAATCTGAAGGTGTGGAGTGCTTCATGTTCCAGAAAGGTGCTCCAACAACCCAGCAACGTAAGTGAGTCCCAGAAGGATTCTGGTGGAATGTAAAAGCATCCATTCAGCTCTTAACTGGTGGTGAGATTCTCACTATCCACTCATTGTACCAGCACAGAATGGACACTGCCTCACCACAACACTGTTGAAACTGTGAGGTCTCTGGACAAGAGGCCTACAGACCACCAGAAACAACATCAGGTGTCTGTGAACCTCAACAGGGAAGAGGTCAAAGTTGACCAGATGGATAAAGAAAGATGGAGGACATCCACATGTAACACCAGTGGGAGAGTTTTGGGACTCTGAAGCAATCGCTCAAGAAATACCCGAAAGAATGTCTCTGTTATTAAAGTTTTAAAGAAATCACTGGCAAAGACGGCTTTATCATATTAGTTTGACTTGGAGTTTTAGGTTAATTTGTAAATTACTGACTGGAAAATGATTACAGCACGGCCACATAGGTTTAAACAAATCTGTAACGTTGCACAGACACAGATCAGTTTTCGAGAGAGGTGCTTCATCCTGCATGTGTTTTCTCTCGCACACACACACACTCGACAGGCCATTTAACACCTCGGACGACAGCGGCGGCACAACAGACTCAGAGGGAGGAGACAACATCTCAAATGCAAAAGCACCCAGTGATGGACTACGCTCATTTTTCACCTGCATCACTGCAGATCGCTTAATAACGGCTGATCTCTTTGTCAAACCCGGCAGAAAAAAAGGATTGTCCCCCTTTGGCTCGTCTACCTGGAGACAAAGCGCCACTGAATCCCCTGCAGCAGCTCCGGTGCTGAAGGAGGAAGAAGGTAGTTAACCACATTACCTAACATGTCATGATGGATGCTGCGGCTCTCTGCGGGGGTCAGGAGTCAGGCAGTCCCTCCAAGAGGAAGACAGATGAGGTTGGGTACTGCGGCCAGACACCTCTCTCGCTCAGCCTTGTTTTCTATACTCCCAAAGCAATCTGATACCTGATTGGCTCTCAGAGGAGCCCAGGTTTGATAGCACAGGACTAACGCCGACCGCTGCAACACGACCCGACGACGCTGCCATCATTACTGGTCTGGCTCAGGTGGAGGCAGGGATAATTCTGCTCAGAAATGGGTATTAATTTAATAATCTGGGATGATTTTCACACATTATGATCATAACTCATAACACAAATTGTATTAACAAAACCACTGGTATTTGTTGTTGCATAGGAAATGATACACGGCAGGTTTTTGGTTTGTTTTTTGCAAACATGAAAGAATAAGAATCGAGTGAAATTATTCAGAAGTTGCGCAAATTATAAACAGGCAAATTTAAAAAAAAAAAATCCATAGGAAATAAAATCCAAAGGAGAAGACATCACAATCCTGCTTTGATTGATTGACAGATGGAGAAAAGCACAATACAGAAACACAGTGATGAACAACAAAGAGCCAAATAAAAAAGAAAAATAATTAAAGCTTAATACTTCAACTCCAAATTAGTTAAAATAAAAACATATTAAAAAAAATGTCGAAAATAGGAAAAATTTCGTTACTACTTAAATTGCCCGTGGGAATACGAGTAAATATATCTTATAAATGTCCAGATGATGAGGTGGATGGACACCTCTTCATCCAGCTCAGGTTTCTTACATCAGAACGGTCCACAAATCACAGCCGATCCAGCAGCAACATGTGAGAGGGAAAAAAAAGTGCAGTCTGAGGCTCAAGAACGCTGATTCAGCATTAAATGTGTTACAAATGACTCGAGCGGCGGCTGGTGGACGCACTCCGCCCCCCTCGCCGACCCCTCGGTGCTGGATACACTTTTACCTTTCAGCCACTATCAGCCTCGCTGCCTCATCCATCACTGTGGAAATGTGAATGCTGTTTACCATACAGCTCTGTGCTCCTGCTCTGCATCACAGTGGACACACCAACAACTGTACAGACCCCTGAGACGGCGTGATAGACCCTCTGGCAGCCATATTGTAGTGTTATAACCAGAGTTTGATCATGTCTCATTCGTGGGCGGCGGCTGTTAACAGCTGGTTGTACATAGCTCTCAAATATAATATATTTGGTTGATTTCTGAGCTGAATTAGAGTGTTTGACTTTGATGAACTGCACCTTATTGAAGCTCACTGGACACACGTGAACATGATCAGGAGAGTTTTCAGTAAATTTTCATAGAACAAGTTTCTCATAGCCGGAAACAATATCAATAAAAATACCAAAAAGACAAACTAACACAAACCCATACAGGCCAGAAATCTGTCAAACATGCTGTGCACTTGGTCACACCCCAATTAGTGACATCACAGTCGACTGTTGCCATTGACAGCTCAGAGATCTGATATGACATCACTGATTTGGTTGTGGCCAAAAGCACAACAAACTTGAGAGTTTCGAATTAGTTTCTTACTCATTGATTCATTTTTTCTCTTCCGTGTTTTCAGGTACAATTAAACAGGTTTTCAGTTAAAACAGCTTCACCTGGTTTCCTGACACCTTGCTGTAATTAAAAGCTCCACAAAGGAAACCAGACAGACACTTTTTACAGTGTGGCAAAACCTCACAGCATCACCTCTCGACGCTCTCTGACAGTGAATAATCGTCCGGCGCTTATGCAGCTTATCTGAGTATGTCGAACAGCGGCGGTGGGAAAGAGAGCCCTTAATCTGCCTATAATCAAACCTGACAGTCACCTACAGCAAGGTGTGGCGCCACGCTGGGAACCAGTCAGCCGAGAGCTCTGATCAGCAGAGAGAAACTGCCAAGCCATTAATATTAATCGTCCTAATCGGGCTGGAGAGCGGCGGAGTGATCAGAATGCACTAGAAGGTAAAGCTCGGCACCGCGGGGCCGACTCGGCGGGCGAGCACGCTGTAGTACATCAAGGTAACGCTCGCCTTAACCCACAGCTGTCTATCAGAAGTAGGTGAAGTGAAGCCAGGTTTTTGTTATTGTTAATTACGCTCTTTGTAGTGAGTCTAGACGAAGAGGCCTCCCTTCCTGCCTCCATCAGCTTCCCTTTACTCTCCTCCTTCATTCCCATTCTTCACCCTCTTCTTGCTCTTGATCTTATCCTCTCATTTTCTCCAGCCTTGCTCTTCCATCTCTTCATCCAGATACACACAGCAGATTTCCCTCTATCAATCTTTTTCTCCCTCCTCTCGTTTTAATGTCTTTTCTTGGCCCCTGTTTCCTTTCTTCCTCTGTATCTGTCTTTGTGCACCACATTATTTTTCCTTTTCAAAACTTTTTGAAACTCCATTCGTTTCCTTTTTTCCTTCTCTTCTCCCAATTAGTGGTCTTCCCTCCTCCCTCTTTTCCTCACAATGTGCACCATCCATCTTTTTTCCCACTTTTATATCTTTTCAGCTCTAATTTGTCCTCTCCTCCTCATCAGTTCTCTTCTTTCATCACCTTTCTTTTCTTTTTCTTCATCTTCTATTCATCCCTGTCCCTCATTTTTTTATCATTTCTCCATATTTCTCCCCTTTGTTGTTTTTTCTCTCTCTTCCTTCTCTTCTCTAGATGTTTTCTTCTTATAACCAGTTTGCCATCTGTCTTTCACCTTCTTGTCTCCCTTGTTTTCCCTTCCCGCTCTCTCAATTCCTTCTCTGTCCCCCATTGCACTATTCATCTCCTCTCTCCCATCATCCTCCTCCTCCTCTCTTCTTCTTCTCTGGTCTATATCTCTCCCCGGCTGCATGACCCTGGCTCTGACAGAAGATCAGTGTACTGCTCTGGGACTCGAGCTCCTCTCAGTGAGCAATGATCACCTCCGTTTACCCCGGCGTCGCGACGGTGACGGCCAACTTCTTCCCGACTCTGCTCCGTCTTGGCCGTGAGCGAGTGTGTGGGCCTTATCTCGCTGCCGCCACACAGAGGATTACTTTACCAGAAGAGATGTAGTCTGGGATAAAGTTGTGCTGCTTCACCTCTCATTCTCCCCGAGCTAACAGACAGTCCAGCAACCATGTTAACAGTGATCTGATAGCAGCTGATAAATACAGAAGCCTCTTTGTCTAGTTATTTCCCTGTCACTTGTGTTTTTTTTTTCCTTCCTGGGAAGCAGAAATGTGCCGTTAGGATAAACATTTGAAAAGTAGCAGCTGAGGCCTGCACTAATAATCAGGAATGAGCAAAGATCTGCGGTTGAGAAATGGTGGAGACGGGCTATTGCAGCAAACAACCTGCAGGAAGCTTTTTCAAGGCACCAGAGAGTCAGAAGGAAATGGGTAAACAGTGTGTGTGTGTGGGGGGGGTGAGAAAAGTCCTACGCTCAGCAGCTTTGAGAGTCCGAGATGTGAAAAGTGACTGGTTGATTTATCACGGGGGAAACGGAGCCACAAAGTACAATTTTCTACCTTGGCCGCAAACAATAATTCATAATTATGTCGCCTCCTGATAGCAGCATACCTTTTGCGCCGTGTCGCTCCTCGACAATGATCGTAATAAATGTCAGGACCGCGCAGGTAACTACTTTAAAAGCCATTAGAAGTAGTCATGATGGAAGATACCGGCCGACGCTTCGTGTTGTGATAACAACTTGGTTTTGCAGATAAAAGAGTAGAAAAAATGAGCCGGGTGTTTTATTGTGAGGTTACAGAAGCTCAAGGACTATTACAGATAAACAGGTTATGTCAATTAAAATGGCTGCACAGGACTGCTCCATAACTCCACCCCCTCCCACCACCACAGAGGATGAGTGTTTGTGCCTCCTTCATGCATCAGAGCTGGATGGTCTCTGCCACATCAAATCCAAATCTCTCCACCTTGCTCAGACTGACAAATATTAACTACGAGGGGAATAAGAAAACGTACAGCACCGTTTCATAATGCTGTCATGTCTCCCTGTTGACCTTTCAACTGGAAATACTTAGACGGAGTACTCCCAGCAAGTCATGCATCACAGTTTAATGGCGTGTCAGGAAAGCCTCGGTGCTTTTTGTTGGTGCACATTTTTTATCGCCACATCGGCAGATTATGAGCGAGTTAATGAACTCTGCTTTTGTTACAACTTTTCAGGCTCTCGTTCTTCTAAAAGTGGAGACTTGAACTTCAAAACAAGCCCATATTGAGCAGTGAATCTAATACAAAAACTAATACATGTAAGAGCAAATAAGCGGGCGCAGATGAGCACTGCTCTTTATGTACACTAAGCTCTGAGAATATTGGATCTTAGTGCGCTCAATGTCATCCGTTTTGCTCTGAGAAGGGCTCATAAAAGCCGCGGCTGATGTGACTTTAAAGTTCCCCGGGGACGTGAGCGCGACAGTTTAAAGACTGTTCAAAGCCGCCGTCAGAAATACTAGAAAAGACACAGGAGTTAATAACAATGAGTTTACCTACAATTTCATGTCTTTTATATACAGACATTTATCAAATTATTAACATGTTTTTTACGAGAATAGAAAAACCCCACTTGTAAGTGAAACACAGGAAACTGAGGTGCAGGTTTTACTCACAGCTGGGAGAGAGTTGATTGTTTTCACAATCTAAGTGATTCCTCAGAAGTATTAGTTTATCATTTATTATATCTTATTAAAAAAAACTTAATTTATCCATGTTTATTAAGATTTTCAGTGTTTCCCTTGACTTTTTTGTCCAACTGCTGAAACCACACTGCTCACATTCTATGACAATTAACAGCAATTTAAAGCCAAGCAACTTCATCTTACAAACGAAAAATTAAATTCATTAAAAATAAAATGCACTTTTGCTCAGTTCAACGCACACAAGGCTTTTGCAGATACAGTCTTATTTGGCCCAACATGACCAGTAATTTTAACTAGATTTTACTGTGTAAATGATATTACTGACCCAGGGTGCTAACTTAATGGCCCCTCTCTACTTTTGCAATTGTTTTAGCACTTATTATTATCCTGTAATTGTCACTCGTGGCCACAGAGGCCGCTTTTCTGCAAACGCTAAATATGCTGGCTTTAAAATCACAATGGGCTAAAAAGAAAAATACAATGCACATGCAGCATAACTCCTGCAGGGGGGAAATGATTCTTCAAATGCAGAGTTAGGTTCATACCTCGATTTTTGAGCCAAGGTTTGGTTCACCTGGACCAGTCTACATATTAAGTTAGTAAACAAAAACAAACAAATAAAAAACACTTCTCTTACGGCCAGTTTATATTTTAACGAAGTTCGGCAACAAGTCTTTGTAAATTTGGATTTGAAACGAATGCCACACTACATTTTTAAGACCCTGAATGCACCATCTAGAGAACAGTCAGTCGACAGAAGCAGCCGTTTACAGTGGGCGACACAGAGTAAAACACTCCGACAAAACACAAGTTTTAAAGTCATGAAGGTTTGAATGGAAAATATATATATATATATTTCTTTGTATTTTTGGTCCTTTTAGATCTGGACAGCAGCTCTGACACATTAATGTGAGTTAGACTGAAAGTGAAAGTAAAAGATATTAAGTTCTGACAACTTTAAAATTTGGATTTCTGTTAGTTTCTTCAGAATACTTTGTTACAATGGTTGTTTTCATTTTAATGTTTATGATCTACATGTACGTTATTGTTAATTGTAAAAAGAAAAAGGCAAGACACGGGATCCTCTGGAAAGTACTCCAACTGAGCTGCATTCAAGAGCAGCCTGAAGGACTTGGATGCCCTTCATAGTTTATGGAAACAACAAGCTGGATCAAGGTGGGAAAAGATGTGGAGTGAACTGGTAAGATGAATTTAACTGAAATCTTCCTCGACACCATCAGCCCTGACAGCTGCATATCCATGTGACCTCGTGCTGCAGTCGATGGAAATAAAAGCTCTAACCAATCATCGAGTCTGGAGTCATCCCTCCTTCTGTGTCCCGACCACATAACCAACCTGGTTTATCCCTAATTGTTTATAATTGTGGAAAACATCTAATACTTAATCAAGTTATCTCTCAGACATATTGCTGTGAAAAGCAGTAGCACATTTAGTGTCAACCTGATGATGCTTTATATTACGAAAACAATGAAGAAGGAATTTTTGTGCACCGTCTCATACCGTAACCATCCTTTCCTGTGTCTGTGAGTGTCCCAGTTTTGATGCTACATCAGGGAACATGGCTTGAAGCGAGGTAGACAGGGACAGAGAGGTGTATGTGTAATGCAGCATGAGTCTGTCAGTCGTATCACATGTGCAGGACGTAGCCTGCAGGGGAGAGGGGAAGGAGAAGAGGTGGAGAAGATGGAGAACAGGGGAGTGTAGCTCTGAGGAATCACAGTCCCTGCCGCCTCACTTCTCCCGGAGGGACGACTGTGTGCTTTCCCCATCCGCCTGAGGTGTGTTTAGTTGGGTGTGTGTGAGTGTGTGTGTTCGAGTGAGAGAAACACATGAGTATGTTCAGGTTCGCATGTGTGCATTGTGAGATACAGCACCTGACGTCCAAAATTGCAGTTTTTCACATCTCTCAAGATGAACGTAGCTGTTTTATTTTCTTATTTACAGCAGTTGGAAAAAATAATCCAGATATGGCTGCTCAAGTCCAAACTTCCCCGCTCTAATCACAGTCAGCAACAGCAACAATTTATTTCATGAATGTAAGTTTTACTCAACTGTGACCTCTGCTCATTTGATATTTCACCTCAAGGAAAAGGTGATTGACTAAGATAAACTGAATATGGGCAAGTTTTTAAATCTAAACTGCACTGACACTGCAGTGTAGTCAGTTTGAACATGCAATTTGTTGGGATCTTTGTCTACTTTAGCCTGAGGCCTGTCCCGACGTATGTACAGCCTCCTGAATTAAATTAAGACCTGTGTGTGTGTGTGTGTGTGTGTGTGTGTGTGTGTGTGCACGCATGGCGCTCCTCTCACTCTCCCAGCACAAATGGGATGAAACCCAAATCTCTTATTTTGTCAAGTGAAAAGGAGGAGGGCAAGATCATCATTACCGGGTAGAGTTGAATCCATTTTTTATGAAAAATGAGCTAGTGCGAATCTTTTCAAACCTTTTATTGAACAAGTCCTGCATCTGTTGAAAATTCGTATCGCTTGCAGGCCAGTATTTCACATTTTTGTGATGTTTATTCGTCACGTCTCTGGTGTGTAAAGGCCAACAGTAAAAACTTTGCAGAACCCATACACAGAATCTAATGATAACATGTTCAACTAGCACATAACTAGGCGTCTCCTTTAAGATTGTGTGTGTGTGTGTGGGGGGGGGTTCGGGTGGCTGCAAGAGACCCGAGTAATGTGCTAGTTGTGAGTTTGAGAGAAAGATAGAGGGGAGAGTGTTTCTGCATCTCAGCATGTTTCGAGAAACCACCAGCTGCAGCCTTTTTAAAAAATCAATACCCTCACCTTAGGCAGGTTTTTACGCCTTTTTTCTTTTTAAAGACTACCACTTTCCCAGTGGCTACAAATGTCTAAGACAGTCTAAGTTCTCTTCAAACAGGCTCACACAAAGTTTTACATTAGGGAGTTGTTATGTAGGTTTAAAACATCTACAAACTGTTCGGCTCTCGCTCACATCACTGCAGATGAGCAAAAATGAGAAGGGGCAAATTTATGTACTCTACAATGATGACTTGGTGCTCTAAACTGAACAGGTATAAGTAACCTTGATGCCAGAATGCGGCCAATTCAATTTGCTTTTCAGGCTCCTGTCTACATGGCAGCCTCACTATATCAGTCTGTATGAACAGCGCTGTCCATAAAGGTACAGATTTTGTCACACACTAGATGTATCTCTATAAGCACATGCAGACAAAGAATATTAAGGCAGATACAAGTTTTCTGTTGCTATGGCTCTGTACTCGAGCGTGTGTGGTTGAAATGAAACCAAAACTCTGATGTTAAAGTACTGATCTTTAGAAGTATTTCTGGGGTGTTTACATTAAAATTCGATGAATTGTGTAGAAATAAAAACAAGCAAAAAAAAAAAAAAAAAAAAAAAAA
>JAQQZW010000017.1:2390166-2400301 GCA_029814745.1 Zanclus cornutus | reverse complement strand
GAGCTGCACTGGAAGCATAATTTCTTGGTTTTAGTCTCATCCATTTACACACACACACACACACACACACACACACACACACACACACACACACACACACTCCCCCACACCGCTGACCTGGCCTGCTTCTGACAAGCTCTTATTACTGAGCAAACATGCCTGCCAAGTAGCCATGAAGCAGAGCCTAATGAGCACATTATTGTATTTACCTTAGATAAGGTGAGCTGCACGAGGCGATAAGAGCCAGATAACGCCATGTTTGAACAGTGGATGTATACATTCAGTGGGTCTCTTGGTATTTGTCAGTTGTAGCAAAAACATGGCGGCTGGCTGATGGAGGAACATGATACTGGAGGATCAGACGGGAGCGCTCGCAGTTTCAGCCACAAATGAGAGAAACTGTGAAATAAATCTGGACAAAACGGAGCGTCAGTAATCAGAGGAAGGGTCAGCGGGCAGAGCTTTGAAATGCTCATCTCTAATTGCCAAATGATATTTCCAGCGAGGGCGACGCAGCAAGCAGGAGGGGGGCAGGGCGGCGATCGGGCACTTTGGCAGGAAGTGACCTGATGATCTGACGCTGGGGGTAAAAAAGGTCAACGCCGAGTCCTTTAACTTCAGCTGGCCTGCTGCATCCCTCCCTGGAGATCTCACATTTAAAGCACCGCTCTATCGCAAAGAGGGCCTCTCAAATTTATCACCTATTGACCAAAGTTCACGGCGAGGTCATAAATCCGCGCTCCGGCCTCCGCAGATGGCCACCTCAGAGCTCTGTCAGCTCCATAGTACGAACAGGATACGGGCAGAGAAGAAGAACAAAGCCCCGAACTGGCTCTCGTGTGAAAAGGTATCCGCCGCTGTCAATCCTGTGCACTCGCAGCTTCCTGATTCTGAGTTTTTTGTCCCCCAGTGGCACCTATAGTGTGCCAGATGTGTGTTCCTCCCCGACTCCCATCCTCCTGCATGTGACCTGAGACAGGCCCAGGGCAGAATTCTGGGTAATTTCTCGCTCACATCCTACACCGTCGATTGCGGCGCCTTTTTGAGGTGAGGGAAAGTGACAGCGCCGACTCTCCAGGGCAGAGCTTCTCAGTCGAGTGGATCAGCGGACTGAAAATCGCTTATGAATAGTCATTAGGCCTTCATTACAAAGCCCCTCACTACCCACTTCTTCCTGTGCAACCAAATGCCTCTTGTCATCTTCACAAGGTGTATCATTTAATTGCCAATTTATTTTTTCTCCCCCCCTGTATATGACAACATGTCACATAGCAAAATGCAGCCTCGACCAGCCCTAGGCGGCCACATATTCTTGGCATCCTGAACCGCCTCTGAATATTCTTCAAAAAGAGACAGGATGCTTCAATCCAAAGAGAGCTTAAGCGCCTCACACAATAATTAAACTCAATCCATGTGAAGACAGAAAGAAGAGAAGAAAAAAACATTCTTTGTGCGACGACTGGCAATTGTTTCTTTGTGACCCATTTTCTGTTTTAGAGGCCACAAAGCTCTGAGAGTGTGCGCTCCTTTTAATGCACAGGGCGACTCGCCGCGGTGGAGGTTGTTTCCCTTTTTAAAAAATCTGTGTATTTTCTACCAACATGCCTGTTTGCTGCTCTCAGTCACTGTCAGTGCCATTAGCAGAAGTGACACACCTATTTTGCCTCAAAATAAATGTAGGACAATCGCCCCTGATCGCCAAAAAGTAAATCTCCCATAAAAAAAAAGCACAAGTGTGGCGGCAACATTACAGTGACAGCTCGACAGACGTCCACTCACATCTCTTCTGTGGACGTGCCGCCTCTCGACCCCTCAGGTTGGAGCCTGGAAACTATGGAGCATTTGGTGTCAGAAAAAGGACGCAAATGACAAGGCGGCGTCACTCCCCCCTCGCTCATCACACGCTGCTGGCTCT
Organism: Zanclus cornutus; assembly: GCA_029814745.1. Lineage (NCBI taxonomy): Eukaryota > Metazoa > Chordata > Actinopteri > Acanthuriformes > Zanclidae > Zanclus > Zanclus cornutus. The sequence goes on along the minus strand of JAQQZW010000017.1, from coordinate 2,398,386 downwards.
CTGTTGCATTCCCTAACAGCTGCCTGTTGTGTTTGTGCATGTTTTTTTATTTCGGCACTGACGGATTGCGCCGTGTGTTCCCGGCCCGTTGTAATGACATCCAAATCGGCAGGGTTATCTGTCAGGTGCACTTCGCCTTGGGTTTGACTCCCGGGAGGAGCGTGCATTGTGTCAGCCGGGGCAAAAAGCATTACACGTCGCCTGTATTTACAGAGCAATTTCATCCCGCCTGCAACGCGTGGAGGATTGAGCTCGGAGCCTTGTCTAGCCTTCAAATGTGGCAAATCAGCACAGTCGCCCCCTTTGACACGAAATGCGGCACGATTATCGAGTTGGTGCAGCCTTAATAAGCTGAATAATGAGGGAATTTCAGAAATGCCCAAGCGCCATTATACCCCAACAATAAGAGCTAGGAGTGAGTAAACCAGTGCGGGGCAGAAGGTAGGCGTCGGGGATATAATGAGGCTACTGTGTAAGTAATGTAGTCTCTATTGTATACCCATGTAAATGCCCATTTCTTCACATGCACAGCAACGACGGCATTAAGCCAGTCAGAGATTTCTGGAAGAATGGCACACACAGTGGAGCTCTTTTTTCTACTTCACCCCTCTCTCTGCTTGTTTCTGTCTCTTCCCTCCCTCTCTTTTTTTTTCTCGTCTCGGTGACAGCCAGTGACAGTGGCTGGCGGCCGCCCGGCTTCTTGAAGGCAAACATTACAGCGAAAGATGAGCTGCAGGTGTGCCAGACTTGTAAACACGCGCTAATTACACATTTTCCAGCGGATGACAATGAGGTCACTGAAATAATTGCTGTTTTTTTTTTCTTTGTTTTTTTGGACTCGACACTCGAAGTGTGAACGGCGGGCTTACAGACGCTGCTCTGCTGCTGTGACTCTCTGAACGTGCAGTTCATCCACAGTAATGAAGCATCTTCAAATTAACAAAGGTTCACGGTTGAAGAACAACATGTTTTACCTGCTGTGTCCTTCTGAATCCTGAATGTGGAAGCCAGGATTTTCTCACGTTTTCTTTAGTTTTGTTAAGGAGGAGCAGAACTGTTTACATCCCTGTGGTCATTTTTCACAACAAACAATCTCCAGCAAGTCCTTTAAGTCTCAGATTGATACTGAAAAGACTCATTTTCAAGTCAATTTCTGCTGCAGTTGAAATTTAAACGCTTTTAAGAACCTTAAACTTAAGTTGCACTGTTTTTTCCAGTGAGATTTCTCACTTATTGCAATTTTTTTGTAACTTTTTTGCCATGTGTGCACTTAAAAAACTCCTCAAAAAAGCGCTGGATTTTCAGCAAAGTCAAAAATCATCAGTATTTAAATGTGAATATCAGACAGAGTGGGTGCACAACTTTTTTGAAGACGCAATGTCCAAAAGATTTCAGGTCAAGTTTATGTAACAGAGGCGACACCTGCGTTAAAACTCCAGATCTCTATTGTAAACAAGTTGACGTAACCTCTCGCTGCACTGATAGATCACTAAAGGCTACAAGGACTCACATGCAACCCTGTTCTGGAACCTGAACACAAAGCCAGATCTCTATTTTACGTCTGTTAAATGTATGAATAGGGTAAAGGGGGCAAACAATTTCCGCATGATCATGATTGCCATTAATTATATTGGCGGTTCATTCAATACTGTTTGTCCTCATTTTTTGAAATATGAGTCGCCCGGACAGTAAATTATGTCAGGTACCTCGCAAATCACGCCTCGGGCCGGCTGAGTTTCCTCAGCTGGAGGATGGCGGGGGAGGTCCGATTCAGGAAAACAATCTCTCTCCTGCATTGTCAGACGCCGGCGAATAGGCACATACATCAAAAGAACTGCCAAACAATTGTCTGTTTTTTATTAATATGCTCTGAATATTGCTGCTGGACAAGGCCAGGAGAAGTGCCTGGCTTGCACTTTTTTCTGCAACACAATACAGGTGCAGAATTTAACAGCCCTGCACTCGGTGGGGAGTGTTTTCCTGTAGCATAAAGAGGCTCATAAAACGTCCTAATCTGTCAGGCTACAATCTGTGGATACGGTGGAGAGGCCGTGGCCAGGATCTCCATGTTAGCAAGTCAGTTCTGTCTAAAATTGACTCCTGAAAGATAACTAGTCTGCAGAGAGACGTTTATAAATACGAGACATGAGAGATATGAGAATGAATGACTGAGGAAAGAAAATAAGCCGACGGAAACACTGTTTTCTTCGCTTGCTTTGCAGATTGTTTCACTTGCTTTGAGAAAATAAGACAAGAAAGATTTATTTTGAAACACTAATAGATGCGTTATGCAGTTTGGTGGTTTTTACAGGTTAGATTCAAGTGTTTGAGCAACAGGAAGTGTATTCTTTGCAGTAGTGTATATATCAACTAAAATGGGGGACTTTAGGGATCAGATTGAAGTCTAGATGCTGTTTTATAAGACAGAAAAAAATAAAAGTTTCCAGGCCCTGGAAGGCTTGATCATCACATTTAAGTTGTTGCTTGAATGCAATCGTTTAAGTTTACACTCAATGCATCTTTTTGTTTATTTTACCAGCTCTTCAAATCGACTTTGTCTGTGTGTTTTGAACACGATTATTTAAAGGTGCACTATGCAGCTTTTCTACTTACAACTTTGGTCTCGCTCTCTCTGCTCCAGTAACCATTACACATGAAATCGTATGGATTAAAAGTGCATCTGAAGGCCATGCTAGCTCTTGCTAACTGCAGAGCTCTGTCTCATTGAGAAAAAGTTGCACAGTGCACCTTCAACGCTTTCTAACGTGGACGTCAGCCGAAAACAAAAAAATATGAAAACGGGACTCTTTGATTTCAAATATGAAAAGAATTCTGGTTTGCAGAAGTGATTGTGTTGATGAAATACCAGATTATGTTGAAAAACAAGAAACTTTCAAGGAATATATTCTAATTTAGCACAATCCTAACCTTGAAAACACAGTTAAAATTAAGCATTTTTCCAAACTTTCAAGACTTGGTTCGAACCCTGATGCGCTGATGCTGATTTCAGGCTTCTTTTCATGCAGAAACATCCGTCTGCATCCACAAATCACAGGCCAGCTTTCACAGGCTGCCGACCTGCAAAGTGAGTTTCAATCCGAGCGCCCGATCAGCTGCACTTTGTTTAAGTATCTCTTTCCATTTGTTGGGGAGGCTGATCTTTTGCCGTACTTTTTACAAGCTGTTAATATTGATTGCCGCCGCGGATGAGAGAGGGGCGGCTCAATCTCAATAACAGCATTCCATTATATGGCAGACGACAGCCGTGCCGAGTGTGCATCTTCCATGCAGCCACGCATTTAGGGTATTATCAAATTGATAGTGACTCAAATTGATTTGGATAATGAAGGTCGCTGCACCTTGAAATATAATGGCCACTTATTGTAATTACCGTCACAATTATCAAGGTCACTGCATCAAAAACAAAGGGACTGACATTGTGACCACAGCTACGGAGCCTGATGAGCTTTTATTATTTAGTGTGGTGATGCTGTTAAATATTAAAGCGATAAATGCAGACAAAAGGTCAAGTTTTATATGATTTAGAAGTGTTTGGTGTTTGACATGTTTGTAATTTGTCTTCACAGGACATAAGACACTTTTTAGAGACAAATACACAACAAAGATGCCGCTCAAAGGGATTTTAGGGGCTGTCAGTCATACTCATACTGCAGATTTCCTGAAAAAATAAATCTATTAACCAGAGGATGCTTTACTGATTTGATGGAAGTCACTAATTTCCAGGTCAGACGTCAAAAACTGAACAAATAAACTGCAAACAGAGCTGAAAATCCTGGCTTCATTTTGGGAAGAAAGCACCAAAAAAAAGGCCACATGACACCTTCTCCTGTATGATTTTGACTAACGCTGCCCTTCACCCACCCTTCTTTTTCCCTGCTTGCCTCTGATGCCCTTCAATGTGTCAGAGAAAACGGGGATGACATCCTAACGCGAGCAAACTGTCACGCTCGACACCTCGGCTGGAGCGCTCGCGGGCGGCAAGAAAAATCCAGCAAAAATACGCAAACACATAAAAAAATAAACCCCAAACCTTCATCCTTGCAAACCAACCTGCTTGATGGTAATAATGTGGTTATAAAGCATCCACAGGAAACAGCAGGGATGTCTGTCTACTATCTCTGAGAATCAAACAATGTTGGAGTGCGTTTCCTTTCACACAGTTGAGCCTGCAATAAACCCTTGGCATTTGTTTAGACGACGCTGAGCAGAAGGATGACCTCAGCTTTGAAACAATAAAGGGCCTGTAATGGTCTCTCCAGAGGCCTGTTGCCTCAACTTTGTTTCTCCTGAATGTGTGAGAAGAGGGGAAGAAGGCAGAAAAAAGCTCAGGTTATAAACTTTTCCTGCCCTTTAACCGACTGTGCAAATTGACGGCAATAAGGCTGCCACCGAGGAAGGGAGAAGGAGGATTTACAGCCAAGAAAAGTTGCAAAAGTGGCCGAGAGATTTTAAATTTCAAGTTTAGTTAATCACAGAAAAAACACTTGAAATGGATTTCTTGCCCTGATGTGTGAGACCCAACCCATGTGGCGGCAAACAGAGCTTAAAACAAACACCCCGAATTTTTTTAAACAGGTGACAAAAGAAAGGGAGAGTGAAAAAATGCCAAACAAAAGAGATTACAGTAGGGGGGGGCGAGGCGGACAAATAGCAAATGAAAGTGGCAGAGTGTGTGTGTGTGTGTGTGTGTTAATAGTAGTAGTAACAGTGGTGGTGGAGGGTAGTAAGGGGGCGGAGGCATGGCAAACTGCTAAGAGGATCAAATATCGAAGCACAACAAAAGCTGTGTCACAGGGGCGTTTGAGTCACAAGTCTCCCTTCGACAACCCCTCCTCCGCCACCCACCTCTTCCCCCGCCGCGCCGTACCTCTAACCTCCTGTTACCACGACAGCGCTCCGCCACAAAGACGGCCCCTGATATGACAAAGAACAAAACGGCAGACAGATGTAGGTATTGTCATGCAGAGTGTTCCCTCCCTCCTCCTCCTCCTCCTCCTCCTTCAGCCAGAGAGGAGAAAAAACAACCTGCCCCTGCGCCTCTGCCTCGAACACCTCTGAAAGAAAAAGCAACCGAGTCGCTGCCCTCGAGTCGTCGGAGACGGCCCGTGACGGCCGGCAAACAGGTCGACTCTTCGGTCACGTCTTGGCTTGCTTGCGGATTGTTTGAGAGACAGAGAGGTGAAAGCAGTCCCATGAAAGTTTGACAGATTTTGACCCTTTTCACACCAAAAGTTCTGGGTTTGTTTTCTTCTCATCAGGGTGAAAAAGCCATTAAGAGCCTCGACTGAAAGCCAGACTGAAGAGTAGTTAGCAGCTCCTTAAGGCCGGCGGAGGCCAGCTGATGCATTGATCTAGTTTCAGCATCAAACAGGTTTTATTTTTAGCTTGTTGGTAAACTGGGTGAGACTGCGTGCTCTCATTTCATTCTCAAATCACTGTCACGCTTGCTATTTCGACTCACTGTGAAGTCATGAGTATAGTTTTCACCAAAGGTCGATTACAGTTGGTCTAATTTTGGATTATTTTCTTTTAGATTCAATGTGGATCTTTGAACAAAGCTTAGTGAGAAAACAGAGGAGAGAACGGACTCATCTTTCTCTTCAGGTGTCGGGTCATCTGCGCGGGACTGACCCGCGTCCGAGCTGGGCTCTTGATGAAGCCGGGACATATTATTACAGCTGGGAGACCCGGGGAGACGCTGGCGAGGGGACGAGTCTGATTGATTCAGACCAGATGGGCGTCCCAACACGTTGCTGCGCTGCGACCGAAATAGCTGCACGCCGTCTCGCTGCATTCCTCAGAAACACATTGTGCACTTCATGGCAGAGACGGAGGATCTACGAGTTCCCTGTGCGGAGAACCTTAAGCACAGCGTTTAATATTCACGTCGCTGGCTTATCAGAGTTGGACGAGAAGTCAGACGCTCGGATCAACAGATATTAAAAGGAGGAGGTTTCGTTCCAGAAAAGCCAACAATCTTTCATTCCACACCCATCAGAGGTCATATTTCAGCTGCCCTCAGCCATGTCGAGCGTATGAGATGACGAACAAGACCACAATAAACACCTGCTAGCTCCAGTGTCGCTAAAAACGACACATGATTTGACACAACATGGCTCAAACCTTCAAAAAGTGCTCTATTCTTGATTGTGCCGACCACGACGTGCATGAAAAACTGTTCCAAGCGAGTTCCACTGAGCGTGTGCACCAAAATAACAAGTTACTTAACACTGTGGGAGCTGAGATGACCAGAGAGGTACCTTAAATTAGCCGGGGATTTATTCTAATTGGTGAAAGTCATCTGCTCCAACCTTCAGCGTGCTAAATCCCCCCTGCTCTCCAGTCTAGACTGAATTCTTGACGGTCCTGTGCTAATGTCCCGGGCCGGCGGCGGCGTCGGCAGCAGTGGCGGTGGGACAAATGCAGAGCGGCAGGCCAATCTGACACGAGGCCCGTCTCCCGGGCTTTAATGCGGGGTGGCAGCAGAGGCCTCTTTTTTAAGGGAATCAATTAAGGTTTAAAAAGGTGATTCCTGGACGCAGTGTCTGGCTTTATTCCTGGGAGGGAAGAGGGGAAGAGGGAGGCTGGAGGTGGAGGGAGTGAGTGGAGATCCCATGGGTGTTAAATAGAAACCACACACACACACACACACATAATCACACACCTCAATGGCGCCATTGTCGTAAGCAAACCACAAAACTGCAGATTTGGAGGTGCCGTCTTGCCTGATTTGAAAGTTTTTACATGGTTGTTTTAGTGTCGATTGACTCTTGGACCCTTGAAACCTGTTGAAAGTATAATTTCTCTCCCTCCTCCTCCCGTTTCTCCTCCATCTCCTCCTCTTTCTGCTCTGTTCTTTCCAACCCTACCTTCTTCAACACTGTTTCCCTGATGAGTTCAAGCCTTCTCTCTAAACCAGTTTTGGGGACTTTTTATGAATTGGCCAAACATGTGAGCAAAACACGATGCCTCAGCGTATGACGACTACTTTCCTGCGTGTTTCTGAACTTCTGACACTGCTACTTAAATAGAAAGTGGCTTTAGGAGAACACGGAAAGCGGAGATAATTGAAATCCAAAATTCAAACCATCTGAGTTGATTTGGCTCGGCCTTTTCTGGTGCTAAAACGTCTTATTTTCTGCTCAGTTCTTCCACTGCGATTCCTGATGAACTCTGGTTCACCCTGTCACCCTCCGTTTGAAACCACTAGCCGCTTTCCAAATTGCCCTCTGGTCCTCTTCTACAGCGTTGTGTTCATTAAAACTCGCATCTGATATCACTCTATCACTCGCCACCAAAACTTCCAAACCTGTGAGAAAGGGTGGGAAGGGTTTTAGCCTCGTTCTGCACCGTTTAGAGGCAAGCTTGTTGGATTTCACTCGGTTACACCATGTATCAAAGGGAAAGAGTCTTTACCAACACAAAGGTGTTTCTACACCTTAGCATCGACTTTAATCTCCGCCCCGAGGCGCCAGACAAACTATTCTTTCCTCTGCGAGGCACCTTGCATAAGATGTCGAAATCAGCTTACGACATGATCTTTTAAGAAAGCTCGCTCTTGTGTGCAGGTTTCAGACAAGGTGTGTGCGCTGTGAGCTGTGCAGCGATGGAAGAAATGCCATTGTGATCTATGAAAGGTGAACATCCTCCTCGGCTCCTGATCACAAGCCGTCAGCTCTCAGATACACGTAAACAAATCCAGGGAGGGAGGCTTGATGCATAACTCTTATTTATGTCATTCAATTTAGCCCCGGCCGCTCGGCAATTCATTTTCATGATCAATTACAAAACCTTAAGGCATCTGTAATGCATTTGGCTTGACAGGGCGCGTTCACAGACGCTCGCTCAAACAAACCGCTGTAAAATATTCCACCCCAGCGCCTTTGAGAATACGTTGAATTGGCTAATTTTCCTCCTTTTTCAGGGTGTATTTGTTTGTATTTATCCCCCGGGACTCAACAGTTACCTACACCTTTGATGCTAATAGCAGGCTTCGTGTTGCTGTGAACTGACACAGTTGTGTGAGGTGTGTCTGCAGCTGACTGCACTGATGTTAAACAGGCTGCAAAGAGGTAATTTAGAGCAGGCAGGAAAGATGCTGCGAAAGGGCTTTGCTGTGACGTCATGAGCGTCAGTTTCTGGGCGTGAACTGTGATTTTTATTATTAGATTTCAACTTTGACTCAAAGAGTTAGTTAAA
>JAQQZW010000017.1:2256174-2267462 GCA_029814745.1 Zanclus cornutus | reverse complement strand
GACCTGTCGTGTATTCCGATCTCTCATCAGTCAAACGTGCTCGTCAGCCACCTGTAAAGCACTTTGATCAGCACTAACCTGAGCAGAAGGTGTGATTCAATTCAAGTTGACTGACTGAGTGATTGACGTCTCTGCGAGTTGAAGCTAATTGCAGCAACTTATATGAAATTCTCACATTTTTCTGGCTTTAACGAGGTGCCGTCTCACTCTGCACACACCTAAGCTGCACTGCTTCAAAGAGAGAACAACCTGCGTGACTGCAGCTTCAGTATCTTCCCAGTTTCTCTTTAAATTTCCACACGTCAACAGATCCATTAGGGAAGACATCACTTTATGGAATCACATAAATGGCTTAATTGTGCCATTTTATTACATGGAACTTAGAAAATTGCTCTCTGTGTCGCAGCGATGTCGGTCTAAAAAAAATCTAGGTTGAGTTCATGTGTCTGTGGCTTTTTTCAAAGGCCCGGAGGTTAAGTAACTCTAGCCTTCTATGTCTTCTTCGACTAAATTGAACGCGGAGCTCAGAGGAGTGTGGATTAATTGCAAATAAAGAGGTTATTCTCCAAAGAAATAGGCCACAATTCCCTCCTCATCCGCTCAAAGAGGAATCTGAAAAATAAAACACGTCTGCAGAGGGTGACACACCGCGGGTCACAGGTGCTGTGCAGCAGGTGCTAACAGCCATTTCAGTGCATCGTGCTTCTGTCTTTCAGCAACTCCTTTCCTCATGTGCACAAGATTTTGATGAAGCCACAAAAGCATAAAATGTGCAAAAAAAAAATCGGTGTTTGTGCAGAGAGAAAAACTACAGCCCTCAGTGAACAAACCTCAGTAAGTGCAGGGTTAAACGCCACAGCCAGCGACAAAGCCGCGGCATCAAATAAATCACCTCTTACTCTGTCAACTAAAGCAGACAAATCTGAGGTTTGACAAAGGAGGCATTAGAGGAACATCGCTCTAATATGGGACGGGCATCAGTGTCTTGTTTATTTTAGGTGAAACCGAGAGCGAGGCCAAAATAATTGGGCAGTCCGTGGCTTCCACGGTCACGCAACGCACATCGCATTGTCCAGTGAATTTCTGAAATGGCTGTAAATGTCTGCGTGGTGACACATCTCGCCGCCGCGGCACGAACGCTCTCAGAGAAGCTGTTAGCAGGAAATGGGTCAAGATCAAAGTTGCCCGTCTCCTAAGTTGTGAAGGGGATCAAAGAGACGAGGGGTGAAAAGAAAGCAAAATTGTTTCATTTTTCATTTACATTTCCGGCACTTAGCTGACACACTCTGTCCAGATACCCTGAAAGCACCACGAGAAAAAGCTCCAAGATCAGCTCCATTACAAGTGAATGTTACACTGACAGTAACTGGAAGTGGCAGGAGGAGAAACAAACACAAACGCTGCAGAGAGTTAGAAGGGATTTTGTTTCACTGTGTGAATTGCAGGCAGATTAGAAGCCAATTGGAACAAAGAAACTTCCTTAAAATGTAATCTCTGAGCAAACATGAGAGAATTTCATTACACTTAACATCACATCATTTCCCTTCCTCTCTGTCAGAGCGAGCCTATGATGCTTTAAATTATCTGGTAATAAAAAACACCGCAACAAAAACTTCACAGATATTTGATGTCTAAGAGAGAAAAAATGCAAGCGGAGAGGGGAGTGATGGGAAACAGGAAGTGTTTCGGCGTTGTAAAATATTCTCTGATTGCATCTGTGCAGTTAGACAGGCAGTGACAAAGGTCAACAGAGCCTCGTTTTTGCAGCAGAAAAGGCCTTCAGCCAGTCTGGCTTGCACTGTACGGTTCGACCTCTTCATGCAACTGCAGGGAAAATATGAGCTAATAATGAAATGTGCACAATAAAGACGCTATCTGTCATTAAAGCTAGCTTATCACCAAAGCTTTTTGTCTGCCTGACGCCGACGCCTCAGCCAAAGCCGCAGAAAAATTGCTTTAATTACAAGATTTTGCCTCCCCAAATAAGAAACAAATAAAAGAAAAAAAAAGCCAAGCTAAGACAAAAATCTGTTTGAACCCCACAATGGGAGTGGGTGTGAGTCGTGTCACTTCTATCTCAGCTTTTGATGATCTTTGGCGCCGCGCTATTCTTTTCTTCTCCTTCCTTTCAAGTTGTTTGGTCTGCTTTTCCCCAGCAATTCTACAGAAGTGTGCTGCAGTTAACACAAACTCTGCCCCGGCTGTAAATTATTCATTTCATCCGTGGCAGGGCCCTGTCCTCACAGCTCTGAAATGTACGTCATTTGATCACTGGCGTGGGCCCTCGTTCGGTCTGTGCCAGAGCGGAGATCCACCCTCCCTAATTACCAACGTAATTGTTCAGGCATCTCCTTACCGCTGGAAAGGCTCTCACGCTGAAACTCAGCAGCAAGAAATGAGTGCCATGTGGGGAGAGACTGCACCAGACCACAGCAGAGAATTTGAGGTGGCGCCTTGACGCCTGGAGCCCGCCGCCGTGCCCCCAGGCTGCCAGAACGACCACGATTCAAGTGCTAGATTTTGTTAGATTTAAGAGGGCTCTCTCCTCCTCCTCTCCTCTCTGATCCTGGCACTGATTTATATCTAGGAAATGTTGATGACAACTTTCTGATGTATAACAGGATGAATAAATGCTGTGGGAACCAAATATTGTTTTGGTCTTCTTTTGTGGAGCTGCATATGTGAGGACTGTTTTTGTGTCTCAGCGGGGACGTCACTCTCTTTTCTTCTCTGGTCGGTTTGCCAATATTGGCTTTTTAATCAAAATCAAATATCTGCCAGTGAAGGATGTTCACCGCTGCTACGCTGGAGGTGATTAAGTGATTTTACTCAGCTAACGTCATCAGTGTCAGTCTGTAAAATCTGCAGTGAATCCTGCCTCGCCCTGATTTAAAGAGTTCCTAAACCATTAAAGAAGTTCATTACTCTCATAATGGGCTAGATGCTGTTTCAGAGGACTTTTCCAGCCTGGAAAGTGTTACATTTTTGGAAGACGTGTGTGTATTCTGGTGATTTTTTTGCATGAAAATTGAATTCAAAACCATGAATCAAACACTGGCATTCTCTGGCAGTGAAATCATAGCAGCCTTGCAGATTCAGACTGGGTTAAATAACCAATGTTGCTGGAATTACTGGGCGTTTTTTTATTCGAAGGCTAAGCTTGGTCATTTTCTGCACTTTTCTTTTTTCAACAGGTCCCATGAGAAGACCAGAAGCAGCAGTCGTATTTTCTGTGTGTCCACAGCCTGATCTTATTCCTCCGGACCAGCGTTTCCCAAACTGAGGCTCGGGACCATGAAAAGGTCAAGGGCCCATTTTTATTGGGTCGCCAATTGAAAGGAGAGTGTTTTATTTTTTCCATACAAAAGAGACATACAAACTCTATTATCAAAGTCTTGACATTATACTCAGCAAATTTGATTATAGCTGTGAAGCAATCAAATAAATACGTTTTATTTCCTTTTAAATTCACTGCTTGTTTTGTATTTTTTTTAAGTTTGGGTCCCAGCGAGACGCCACATTTCTCTTTTGAGTCTTAAGCTGCTCGAGGCTACAGATCTGCTCCGATGTCCAGACATTGTTATAGCCCACTTGCACCAAAGATGCATTAATCCGCAGCAGAAAATAGTCCCCAACAAATGCACTATTTTTGAAAAAAACTATTTGTTTTAGGAAATAACTAAGACTTTTAAAATAAAAAATCTTTATATTCTGAAAGATGTATTACTGCAGTGAAAACCTGCTTTGGGGCTGAGAGTCAAACAGACAGAAAAATACAGAATGTTGCTATGCTGACCCTTTAAAATTACAATACATAACATTTTCATATTAAATGTCTAATGAGGACTGTGTCTTTGTTCTATATTTACTTGAGCTGTGTTCTTACATCATCTCAAATGTTTCCAACAATGTTCAAACTCAGAGAAATCTGTCGTTTTATTCAAGGTGCGTTTCATTTAGTCGCCTGTCGCTACCTTCCGGGGTAACAGCAGTCAGAGTGTGAGGAAGGAAGTTGGCAAACGTGACTGAACGTAACGTGAATCAAACTTTAATACATTAATTTCTGCCTGAGTCAGTCACGGAGATTTACATCTGCAACGGAGGCTGTTTAGCAATGAAAGAAACAAATCCCATGATCCCACGCTGCTTCACCACCAACTACAACTGTTGGGACCTCTAGTGGCAGAAATAACATACTGCAAGTTTAAATTAGTTCAAAAAAAGTGTTAGGCAAATAAAAAACACAACATTTATGGGCAGTGCTTGTGCAATAATTCAGATTTTCTCCCTAAAACCTCACATAAAAGCAAATAAAACATCAACCAGACTGGATTTTACAGGAAGAGGTACGTTCGGCCACCAAATGGAGAACGAAGCACCTGAAGGAATCCGTGCATGTCGACTCTGCAGCCCAGCCTGACACGACAGAGCAAACGATGGCACAGGATCAAGCTAGGTCGCAGTAACCTCACATGGAGGAGGACGTTGATGTCACCAGTTTCCTGAGAACGCAGAGGGAGGCTGAGCTTATTCAGCTTGGCTTTAATGTTCAAGAACATCCAAACTGATCTGAGAACACGGCTGAAACGCACTCCATCAAACACTGACGCGAGACGTGCATGAAACGAAGGTGTGTGTGCAAGTTCTCTGTCTTTAGCTGTTGTTTGCTCCTCAGTCTCTTTCACGGGATTGTCCACTGCTCCACTGTTGTTCTGTCTGTGTCTACACACAGTGCTGCAGTCTCAACTTTCCACTTCCAATAACCATCCCTCGCCTCTAAGATTTTATTTTTGCAGTTGCTGTACATGGGCCACAGCTAATTGCAGCTGCAATCATTCAGAAATCATCCCAAATGCTGCTTTGTATCAAATCCAAAAGCAGTGAGTCAAAATGTCCATTCTTTCACCTAAGCTTATCTGCAGCATAAGCCAACATCCCCCGCTGTCTGGTGCCGTGATTTGGAGGAGAAGAATTTTCATTTTCACTTAGGAAAAGATTTGTCTTAGGGCAAATGTGGTGCGGTGCCAAAATGAAGATGAGGGAGGAATCATGAGTTAGGAGGCGCATATCTCTGGGCCGAGATCAGGAGCACACTAAATATAGGCCACATCCAGTTGAATTTATTGCTATATAATGAGAAAAGGATGTTCCTCTAAAGTGGATGTGAGGCGTTCATTTATTACCAGGAAGTTTAGTGTCCTCTCACTTTTCTCATGTGAAAGTTGGAGAAACAGAGCGCTCGAAGGGGCCCTTCTCGTCTCGAAAGCACCCGCATGCACTCAGGGTTTCAAATTTCATTGCTGCGACAAAAAAGACAGACGGACGAAGACGTTGTTCTGTGACATGGATTTGTCAAACTGACCGTCTCCTTTTACTCATAAATTAGAGGATGCACCTTTTCTCGTCTCTTTTCCGAGGTGCTCTCTCCAATAAGAAAGAAACATTGTGATGGACACGTGGGGGTTGGAAGGGAAATCCAATCGTGGGACACATAAAGGCCTGAGTGACACATCTGACAGGAGCCATCCGATGTTATCCATCCGCTCCAGCATCCACTCCCATCCCCTCCTCTCCTGCTGGTGTCATTAGGCAGCAAGATTTCCAGAACATGTCTGGAATTATTTCACAGCGTATCTTTTGCAACTGTCCCCCTCCCCGTCCCCGAAACTCCCGTCTTCTTCACGGTGCGGCGTGCAACATTAACCATTAACATGTCACTTTGCAGACGAGGCTCTGTCTCTGAGAAGGGGAGTGAATAACCTTTAAGGACCAGGCGATGACTTCGATAATGAAATCCGCTTTCTTGGCGAGCCTGTCAAGGCTGTCAACAGATTTTACAATCTGTTGCTCAAAGGAGGAGGGAGAAAAAGGAGGGGGGAGAAAAAGTGTCCTTCAGAAGCGGGAGGTGTAAGGTGGATGCTGCACCTCGACACTGGATTAATTCAATTTGGACATATTCAAGCAAAAAATGAAATTATTAGCAGGTTGGTGCTTTGATGGAGGAGGCAGGGTTGCAACGTTTTGTCGCAAATTGGGAGGGAAAAGTGTCACAACAGACTCAGCTGATGGAAATGATGTGACACTTGGGATTTTTGCTGTTGACGCAGGAATGGGTTGGAGCTCAAAAATCCACAGATCGGAAAGAAAAGATGGGTGAAGATGATGGTGTGTGATAAAAAAATTGAAAATAAAGTTATAGCTGGCGTCGCTGTGTGTGACTGCAGTCTCAGAAATCATGAAAAGTGATGGTGTATTCAGCTTTTTTAGTTTTTAAATGCACCACAAGGCAACATATTTAATGTAGTGTGAAAAATGAATATTTACAGCTGTTTATTAAATTTTTTCCGAACATGGTAACACTGAATAAAGCCAAACATCTGGACCTTCAATCTACCTCAGGCACCTTACGGTGACCCCAAAAAGGCCGACCAACCTGAACGAAGACAAACATCTCAGCGCATGCGATTTAAATGGGAGCAACGGAAAGACTTCCTGAATAATCCGACACAAACGCTCACGTCTGACGCGATGAAAAGTATGAATTTCAGGACAGTTTTGCAACAACTTTCAACAACTGGTTTAAGCACTGATGTGATTTGCACGTCGAGAGCCTGCAAGGTGACACGTACCTGACCGTGATCTGACGTCTACTGTAGCTGCAGTAGCTTTGAACAGAATCAAGAGTTTTAAAGTCTTCTTAAAAACCCTCAAGGATTTTCCTGTTTGCACAAAATGATGCTCGCAGATCGTTTCCTTCTTAAGTTCCTGAATTTGTTTGACTTAACAGCTTATTATTAAACAGAACAGATGCACTTTATGTGCTTGAAGACAATGCGAGCTGACACGAGTTAACGCAGGAGACAAACTAAATCTGAGCGTCTTTTCCTTCGTGTCTCTGGTCTTTGGGCCTTTTCACACTGTGAGGAAACTTCTGTGTGGTCCACGTTCAGATTAGATTACACTCATGAAAAATCGGTTGCAAGCAGCCGAGATCCATTTTCATTTTGACACCGTTTACAACCCCCCCGACACGTCGCCCCCACCGAGCGTCGCTCAAAGCGTAAAAGTGGCGTCCTCGCTCACTTGAAGGCCTGCTCTTCAGAGGAGCACATTCAGTAGGAGTGTGCCAGGGAAATATTTGCTTTGAATCATCAGAGGACATGATTTCATTTAAAGAGCTCTTTGATGGAGGGGCGCACTCTTTCCTCGCCTGTGATGTGGCTCAGCTGAGAGCGAAATCATTCACAGCACTGAAGGAGTGATACCGGTGTGTGTGTGTGTGTGTGTGTGTGTGTGCAGGCTGTGTAAAATAGAGAGAGATAGAAAAGGGATGCTAGCTCATGTAGATGTCTGCTGGAATGAGTGCATGCATGCTTGTTTTTTGCTTTCATCAGCATGCATGCTCAGTTTTTGTGCATGTGTTTGTTTTAGGGATTGTGAGCTGCTGCATTGTTTGTGCATTTGATCTTAAAGTTGCATTGAATGTTGCTTTTTGTTTCCATTCTTGACCCCATTTTGGATCCTCTTCCAAGTCATTAAAATCTAAATCCATTCAGAATCAATTTTTAACACATCTATGATCAAATCTCACCCACTCTTTTCCTTTTCATTGTCAAAGAAAGACGCAAAAATGTGCAAAACATTCAGTCAACTATGTCATTTGTTCTGCAAAGCTCAAGTTGGAGATCACTGAATATTGATTACTGACTTTCTATTTGAAACTATTACCTTATTTAGGTCTTTGGAAACTTCAACTTGTCGGCAAAAAGGTTAAATTGAAATCAAAAGTTTCCAATGAAATCAATCAACACTGCAGAACATCAAATCAATCAGTCGTCTGAGTTCAACAGCTGAAAACTGCTCCGCTGGGCTGCATGTAGAGAAACCTGCACAGGTTTTGGTCTGATAAATCATCATATTTGTCGCTTTCATTCTTATATACGTCTTCCAAAATATAGTTTTCACGCAATGGTCCACTAGCATCTGCATAACACAACATTTCATGAGCTTTCAGGTTCCGTGTGGTCATCCACGCATCTCCAAACTGTTCTGCCCGCCACTACGCTCCACTCAGCTACTTACATCAGTGCATGTGTGGAACGCGTCCTCCAAGCGGACTCCAGAAACAGCCTGAATCAATGAAAAACTCCAAATCAATCAAAAAACTGGTCCGTTTATTTAAATGAATTCAACTGTCTGTAGGTGAGATTCAACCTGGATGACCGACGTCAACCTTCAACATGGTGAACTTTTGTTAAACAAGTAAAAAGCAAGCAAAGCAGAGCGGAGAAGCTCTTTGACAGGACACGGTCTGAACTAAACTCCAGAGACAAACCTCTGGACAGCAGGTTGGACGAGGGATTTGAAAGGATTTGATCCTGCATCAGATTTGAAAAATCAAATTAATCTATAATTGAATTCGCAGGCTTACACACCTGAATCAGTGTGTTTTTTTTGTTTTGTGAGTCCGACATTGTGTTTCCGTGTTCTCCACGTGCTTTCATGTGTCTGCGTGCGAGGTTTGTGTTTGTCTCTTGTGCCTTTCGATGGATTTGTTGCACAGCCCGGCTGTTAGCAGAGTCGACAGCCCACTGATCTCCCATCAAACCGAGCAGCGCTGCAGGTACGGCGTGTAAAGGCTTTGCTTTGAGACTACCTGTCATCACACATCAGGAGATTATGGCGCTTTGCTCTCTCTCTCTCTCGCTCTCTCTCTCTGCGCTGAACACACAGCAGCTACTACACCATCTGTAAGACGTTACATCAATGAGGTACATATCTCGACACGGAGCCAGAGATAATCTTTGGCATTTCAAACACAGAGGCACGATCACGTCATCGTGCAGCAGGCCTCTCCGCTGAGTCGGCCACCGTGTACTCGAACGCTCGCATAATGCCAGATGCCGGTGCCATATGGGAAGCTAAATTTATCATCTGTTTTTAAGAGTAGCGGCATCTTCGTTTTCGATGTCAGACTGCGCTGTCACACCATCAGTTTAGGCCCCCTGACACATGAGAAGATAAAGGTGGTGATTATGTTTATCGAGGCTCAAATTAAAAGGAATAACAGACTGTGATTGTGATTGATTTGTGACACGCGTTAGTTTAACTTAAGTTTAAACTTTTTGAGCCGGTGTGCCGTCAAGAAAAACTGTCATTTTTTTGAAAATACTTCAGAGACAATTTACACCAGAACACAGTATTTTACATTCCTGCTTTAATCCCTGAACTGTTTTTCTCATATCTGTGACTGAAGGCAAAAAAGGAAGCATGAAGCCATTATTGTAACCATGCGTTAATATATTTGGACTATAGAATAGAATAAAACGTAAATGATCATTCCTACAACAATCCTCAGTGACCCGTGAGGGCAGCACATCTTCCCCCTGGGCAAGTCTTAATGCGCTCTGGTGTCTCTTTGCTCGGTGCAGCGAGGTGACGTCTGCAACTACATAAATCTGATTTAGAGGGTTTGCACACTGAATAAGCAAATACACGAACACAGCATCACCTCGCATCAGGGGCGAGGAGGATGAGGAGGAAGGTGGCTCCTACCAGAAACAATCAAGGAAAGTGGTCGGGGGAGAAAATGTAGATCTGCTTCATTTAGATTTGTAAGAAACACATTGTGGAAAAGTGGAGGTGTTGATATAGAGACAATATCATGAACGACACACTGAGTCAGAATAAACCAGGAAGCTCTGATATGGTGATTTACAGGTCAAAGTTTTAGTTTTATAGATATTTTCTGATCTGCAGTCACGCAGGAGGGAGGAAATTGAACCTTAAAAAAATGGAGGAAACAAAAACTTTTCACCAACATCTAGACGGCAGTTTAACACAATCTGGAATGTTTGTCTCACACATTTCAAACATCACAGACTCTTGATCTCTGACGCTTTTAGGATTAAGAGATGTCAAAAATAGTGAAAAACGCTCATCACACCTTCTCAGACATCAAACTGACGGCCTCAAATTGCTTGTTTTGTCCGACCAACAGCCAAAAAACCCAAAGATATACGATTACGGTGTTCAGCTGTCGTGATACTACATCATCACAGCACATCGTCACAGCCTTGAAAGACAGCGGTTAGCTTTGTGACCACAAGAGGATCCAGATCAGTTCTCCACCGACGTCCAGACACGACTCTAAATGATGACGCTGATCAGTGTCTACAGCCTCTTCTGCTGCTTTTGCTTGTTGCAGGCAGCGTTGACGTTATTGCTCGGATGCGGCTGCATCCCGTTTACGCTCCTCCTGCATGAGCCTCTGCTCCTCTAATCATCTTGTCCGCTTGCTGCATGCGTTCCACGTTGTTGTGAATATCTGGTTGCCATGTATGTGTTGTAGCAGGATTTCGCCCTCATGGGACGGAGCAGACTTGAACTAAATCAAACCCGACTGGGTGCCAGGAACAGGACTGAGTTGGGCAACAGGGAGAACATGTAAAAAGGCCAGACGGGTTTTTATTTGGAGACGGGGACCCGGTCAGACAGTTGGTGCTCGTTGAAGAAGTGAACAAATGTGAAATGAGATTATTTTGCATAATGGCAGCGGTGGTGAGAGTGGCTGAAAGTTGCAGAGACAGGCTTGTGACTGGAAGGTCAGCGGTTTGAAGTTGAAATGCCTGCTGAGAAAAAAACGACAAAACGCTCCTATTTCACAAACTTTCCTGTCACTGTGCCCCGGAGCAAGGCACTCTGCACGGCTGGAGCTGCTCAGTGGCACCAAGGTTGTGGTGAACAGGTCACTGGTGAAAACACGCAAACATAGTATGAATATGAGGCAGGGTGTAGCTGGAAGAGAGACTTAATGCTCAGAGAGAGAGTGTGAAACAGGAGTGAGTCACCGCCTGCATCCCGTCAAGAAAAAACACACCAGGAGTAACATCCAACCACACACTGACATTAAGAAACAAAACATGAGAATGAAGATGCGTGTGCTCCTGATGCTTTGAGGTGACGTTCACACCAAACGGCATATGCAAATCGTCTCAAATGGACGACGTGATAGGCTCAAATCGAGTAAACGCACAAACAAAAGCACTGGAAAAAAAAAGCATTAAAATGTTCATATCTGGTCCATTTGCTGTTTGAGTTCAAGGCTAACCTACTTAAAGTGTTACGTTCATACCGATCTAAAATAAAGATAGTTTATAAATCTAAAGGTGCTCCACGCTCATAATTAACTCCTGTTAATTAGAAGCTATAAAACACCCTGCGCTGTTGATTTTGTAGCTTTAAGTGTGATTATAATTACGCACCAGCTTTATTTTTCCATGTTGTAA
>JAQQZW010000017.1:2237837-2249726 GCA_029814745.1 Zanclus cornutus | reverse complement strand
TCTCAAGCAGTTACTTTTTGCTAATAGTATGAACTCTGTTGCACATGGTATTCTCTATTTCAACAAAAGTTCCTGAAAAATTAAACGAGACCACATAGCTTTTCCTCTGAAAACACAAGGGCTCTATATCTTGCACTGCTTAACTGCAGGTTTCTGTAAATGTGAAGCTCCAGCTGGACGCAAAAAATAATGTGTATGCCGTCATCTGAGTCTGTTTTCTGAGTGACAAGTGAGTAATCTGTGCCACAGCAGACAACTGAGACGAAGACAACAGAGGCAATGCCAAATGGGTGCTTTGTAGGTACTGATTCATGGTAACATACATTTGTAAAGCTGTAGCAAATACAAATGCACATCTCTTAAGTATAGCAAATGACTCATGGCTACATTAAAGAGCTGCAGTTGGTCATGAACTATGAAGGGTGATTGGTAAGTTCCTGGCCTAAGGTAAAGGGAGATGAATTATACAGTTCTCATTGCATGCATGTGCAGTTCAACTCTTTGAGTGATTATGCAGAAACTTTGCAGGTAATAACTTCTGTGGTATTTCTG
Organism: Zanclus cornutus; assembly: GCA_029814745.1. NCBI lineage: Eukaryota > Metazoa > Chordata > Actinopteri > Acanthuriformes > Zanclidae > Zanclus > Zanclus cornutus. The sequence goes on along the minus strand of JAQQZW010000017.1, from coordinate 2,249,174 downwards.
TTTCGGGTAATTGAAAATTGCGAGTCAGCACTGTCTGAGAAAATGGAAAACATCGGCCTTTGTGCAGTCATCCAGGAATGTGGACTTGAACTCCTCCAACAGCTGCCCTGTTCACCTGATTTTACACCCTCAGACTACTATCTCTTCTCCAAGATGAAGAAGGGGCTCGGTGGTCGCCATTTTGACGGTGATGATGACGACATCACTGCTGTGGACCACCTTCTGGAGGTCCAAGAGGCCGACTTCTACAAAGAAAAGATCTGTAAGCCCCATAAATGCTGGAGTAAGTGTGTAAATTCAGGAGGGAACTGTGCTAAAAAATAAATGTGTTAGCTTTTTAAAAAACTGACTCCTTCTACCTCAGGCCATGAACTGCTCAATCGCCCCGAATGTCAAAGTACAGCAGAAGTAGGTTGGATAAATCCAGAAGGCAGCACCGGACTGCAAAGACATGCAAAAGCTTCTCTTGTACGGTTGCGATCCACTGCAGGAGCAATCCCAGAGCAAAACTTCATAATATTATAACGTAAATCAAGGAGTCAACATGAGAAGGGGGGAGGAAAATCATAACGCACACTGTAAATCCCAAAATCAAAACTCAGCATCCTTTGGTTTCTAAATGCACTGCTGTCATAAAAGCATTTCCATCGACAAATGAGTCTGCGGGAAAGGTCAATAGTTAATTGAATAATCTATCACCTTGGGATGGACAGAGTGTACCACACTATGCAATCAATGACAGGCGCATTAAAAGGTCAGCCACAGACTTCCATGATAAGTCACCTGGTTAATGTTTTCTTTGGTTATACACAGCTCGAGGGTTGTTGGAGAGCAGCTGAGAGGCCACTGTGGCTGCGAGCCAGGCTCATTCAACAAACACTGTGGTCAAACAGCAGGTACAGAGGAGTAATGAGGAGTTTTGAGCCTAAATGAGATGTAAGCAGGGTGACACCTACTCTTGGAAATGGCTTCTCTTATGGTTCTCTGTAGTGCTGAAGTGATAACAGAAAATTAATTGAAGCAACACAAGTCATTTATCAGGCAAAAACGCCTAATATTCCACAGTTTTAGTTTCTCAAATGTAACATATTGCTTCTTTTCTCTTTTTTATATCATTAGACATGGAACATATCTAATTTTTTGACTGTTGGTCTGACAAGAAAAGTAATCTTAAACATTGCTTTGGGCTATTTTTATTTGTTTTTATTTACAACTTTCAGGCATTCAAACAAACTGATTAATCCAAGTAAAAATTATTTTTGGTTGCAGTGCTAGATCAACAAACATTAGCTTGATGAATTGATAAGAGATACAGCTGGCAAGACCAGATTCTAGAGGGACATGATGATGAGTCAAACGTTTTTTATTTTCAAAATGTCTGTAAATCTGTCAGAAACGGTCTACTGTTGATCTTGAGCATGTTTTTCATGAGGAATCATAAAAATAGTTGTCGTAATTAAAAAAATATTTAATAAAAAATGACAGGTAACCTTTTTATAACTATCCTTTACCTGTTCTTATAAAACTAATTATCTAATTGAGGGTATCTCTAAGGTTAAATGCAGTGAAAATCAAAAAAATATCTTAAATTATTTTGTCTCAGCATTTGTGATTATCAAGTTACAACCACTGCACGTCTCACATAAAGCCTCCTTAATTTTTAATATGAGAGGGAAGAATTAAAATCTTTGGACAAAATAATACAGTCTGGATTTTCACTGCTGCTGAGCATTACCAATGCAACAGAAACACTCATCTGGAGCAATAGTGGTGCATTTGCAGCAATATCATTGTGTCACTGTGACCACCCTATTAATTATAAATGAGAGCATTTCCTTATAATGGCAATTTATTCCCATGTATGTGTGTACTTTTGCAGGAAGGTATGGCGGTGCTCTTTGAAACAGAGAAAGGATTGCAATGTTAACAGATGCTTCCAAGAAAAAAAAAAAAAAAAACAATAATTATGCAAATCTGAGACAGAATAATTATGGACGTATTCATTATTTATAGGTTTGGTTTTGCTTTGTGCTATCATAAACTAACTCTGAGCTCATTGTGCGATTGTGGCTTTCTCTTTTAATTGTGTGTACACAGAATTATGTAATTTATTCCAACCATTGCTAACGCAATTTCATTATGACCATGGGGTAGAAGAATGGTGATTGCCAATTTGGTTCTGTGAGAAACTTCATATTTTCTTTACTTTCATATGCAAGCATTTGTTTTTTTCTCTGCACACATCTAAATGTTTACTTTGCTGGGAATATTACATTATAAAATCCATATAAATGAGTAAAATTACTGCTCAAACTGATGTAATGATGGCCCCTACCGAGGAGAATCTTATTGATGTAATCAGTGAATGGCACAAAGCAGCCATTTTTTCCAGTAATTGGACGTGGTGGTACAGTCGCTCATTTGTCCAGTGATTAGTCTTTGCTTGAAGTAATTTTAACTGGAAAAGAGTACGATTTCCAAACACATCCGACAGGTTTGTGCAGACTGTCTGGGCCTCAGGGAGAGTGTGTGTAGGATGTGGGAAAACTGATCTCCAATGTTTTGGAATTGATGTATTTAATTTTTAGCACAAGTTTAAGTTGTAGTGCATTCTGACTTGAGTCTCTTATCTCACACTGAAAATGTCTCTGTTTCACTCCTCTGCAAACAGCCTCAGCGATGTTCTTCTCATCTGTCCTGCAGACAGGTAAAGAAAAAGTGCTTTAATATGTATTTGTGGATTTATAAATGAAAAATGTCATCATATTTTTAATTAGAGTGCAGCTCCCTCATCCTTTTTTCTGGTGAAGGTGCTTCGGTTCTTCATTTATTGTCTATTGTCTGAACAGTTGGTTTTTGAAAGAAGCCATTATTGCTGTAAAGGCCTGTTGCAGCTGCATTCAGTGACATGCTTAATTGATAAAAAGCTATTAAGATCTATCGCGCTATCCATCATTCAATTTGTCATGGAAATCAATGCAAGTGCAAATGGTTCAAATTCAATGTTCTGCCAATAATGCAGCCGGGCAAAGTTACAACAGAGGGAGCAAACCGAGCCCGTCAGCAGCAGAACTTTTATCAGCTCACAGATCTGCTGGAGGGGGAAAGTCTCGGCTGCTGAGGGGAATCTCCTGGACAGGAAACAGACACTACTTTTGCTTTGCTCTCCATCGCAGGGAGTTGATGGCACATAAAGTATTCCCGTGAAGGATGGCGGGAGAGAGGAAGCAGCCTGAGACGCAGCCAAGTTTCTATTGAGTTATGGACATTTTCAGCAAAGAGCCTTCAAGAGCGGCACTCCTCAAAGTGACTGAGCTCACACTTAGCACGGACAATATAAATGGAATTGTCGACATTAGCGTTGCCTCATTCATTTTTTTCCCCTCCTGTTAAATCTTATTCTTTTTTATGCCTCTGAGGCTTATGAGGAACGGCTGAAAAGCACATGTAGAGTATCAGATGTCTGCTGTGCAGCAAGGGTCCACAGTTTAAGGTATAAATGAAACTGTATGAAGCTTATTTAACCGTCTGTCACGATTGGAGCGCTGGGATCATAAGAGCATTTCAGTGACAAGCGTGACGTGATGTAGCAGATGAATTATTAAAGAAAGTCACATCACATCAGTGGGTTGAAAATAGTAGTTGTTTGGCAGTTTGCACCCAAACTTGGTCCCGTCCTTTTCAAACTGCATGTGATCGACACTGTTTGGAGATAAACAGGATGTTGATTTGGACTCTGTAAGTCGCTAACCGCTGCATCACTGATGGTGCTATAACCGTGGCTAATTGTATGTCTAAACCCTCTTTGGGATGAGCGGCGCGTCGGGAATTGAGCGGCTCTGGGTTTGACAGTGATGGTTCATGGGATGACAAACAAACGCCACAGAGGATCAATGTGAAGAGGTCCATCTTCAAAACACGAGAGAGACGGGAAACGACAAAACTGATCTTCCGTGACAAGTGCCCGTGTCTTCTCAGAGAATTCAGCAGGGGTTCTTCTGTGTTTGGGGGATATTGTTTGCACTTCATGGTGATGATGTGAGAGGCTTTGGTCTAAAATTAAACTCCAACTTTTTACATATAGTGACTGTGGCTAACTTTTGACAAGATATGGTACTTTTTAAAGGGTTACAGTTTGGGTCCTGTGATAACACTTCTTTTTATATTTTAGAAAGAATAAACACTAAACTTGGAAACAAATGCAGTGGATTGGAATGATGATTGGGATTGCTGCTCCTTCTGTAAATGAGCATGGAGGATGAAAACTTGAGGGAAGTCAAAATTTGAACGACTGGTTAAAGAGAAACTTTACAGGGAACGGGAACTGTGTTCGGCAAGTTTGTCCCCCAACAGTTATTTCATGTGCCATAAAGGCAAAGAAATAAAAGACTCATCAAAGGAGCTTTTACTGGCATGTCTGACTGATTGCTGATTATATGGAGGGTCAATGACAGCTGACATCAAATATTTTGTCCGTTCATACTTAAAACACCGACCACGACTTTTACTGTCTTGCATTTGTCAGCATTTCTCTGCACCTGCGACACACAACGCAAATCCGATCACTCTGATTCTCTACTGCTACTCTTGGCACTCTATAGGTGTTTGATAAAGACACCGCGGTCGTATCAGCTGGCTCTGACCGCAGCATTACTCAGGTTAACACCGCATCTCCACCTCTGCGGTTGGTTTTGCTCCGATCTCGGCCTCCCAATTCATCACATCTCCCATCCTGTTGAACGTCCTCCTTTTACACAAAAAAGGCAGAAGGAACGGAAGGAAAAACAATCACTAACAGAGATACAAAGGCTGATTTCATCCATCTTACACCCCGAAGTAAATCTTTTCGAGGGGAGCGCAGATCTACGCTCCTCTCCTCTCTCTATTTCAGAATTGCCTCGGAGCTCATCCATAACGGCTCGGAGGGCCCCCGGGTGCTCGGAGGGCCGGCCGGAGCAAACAGGGAATTGAATGAGGTGAAGGTAGACAGAGAGGAGACAGAAATGTCTCCTTGGAGGTCACGCCGGCAAAATTGAAAGTCTCAGGTATAGTGGGGCCTGTCGGTTTAATAAAATGGATAGAATTTCCATTTACCCTCAGCACCCCCATCCTTAATGCATTGTTCTTGCGAGGGATGGGCGCGAATGAGCCAGGAGCCGAGGAATACACTTTATAGACACAAATAATCGTAAATTGGGAATGTCACCTTTAAGCCGAGGCATTTTTATTATTGTTAGTGGTGCTGCTGAGTGGGTTTGATGCTTTATTCTCTCAGGGATCCTGTGTACCAGCACCACCGCCTTCCCTGGCGTCTCTTCCCCACCTCCTCGCCATCTTTATCGGGCTCCCGGCGAAGGAGAAAGAGGATAAGAAGAAAGAAGAGGGGACTTTAAGCTAACTTGCTTCTCCACTCCCGATACTTCTCGGTGATTGATGGCAGATAGCATGCTTTAAAATAAACCTATCCATTAACAGTGCTCACTGTTCTTTACGGCTATCTGCAGGCCAGCAGAGTGCATCCCATCAGGGTGTCGCCGGCAGACCTGGCCTTCGCCGTACAGGTGTAAGCTCTTTATTTACTGCTATTATTTGGATGTTACAAAGAGCCCTCTCTAGTTTATGGCAGCGACTTTATAGATCCTCTCTTCCACTGGAATATTAACTGTCTCTCCATGATTCAATATGAGAGCACAAGGGCTCCTGGGAGCTGTAGAACAGAGCAGCGGATACAGGTACTTGTCTAATTGAAGCCTCCTGAGCTTTGAGGGTATAGACCATATAAATTGGACAGATAGCAAATGCACACAGTATTGACAAATGTCTTACAGCGCCTTTTCCACCATCGCTCTGACTGCTGGGCAACAATACTAAGCAGCATCATTTCCTATTCGACGGGGATGTGATGTGATGTGGCCGAGTCAAGTTCAGGGAAATGGACAAAGCAAAACATTCATATATTTAAATTAGATTTGCAACACTTGACTGACTCGTGCGTGTGTGTGGAAGTCAGACAGAGACCTGTTTACTTCCCTTCTGCTTTGCATTATATGTGAGCGCCTGTGCAAATTAACGGAGGAGGCCTTCTGTATTTTCGGCTCCATGTTAATTGTGAGAAATAATATTAAGGATGTGTGATTCTTATGCCTGAGCATATTGCATTATAATAAGTTCAGGAACATTACCAGGGAACACGGCTTATTAAGGGGAAGCAAGGTAGAGGCTGGATAGAGATAGATTTAATTGTAATATACCTAATCCTGAATATATTATAAATTTGCATGCAAAACCCTATACAAGATTTGAATATTAATTGAAATATGCAGATGATGTATAGGGTTGTAATTATTGCTGATTTAGAAGTATAATTGGATGAAAACTTTTTTTTTTTTTTTTTGGTGGACTATTATAGCAATGTGCTGTGGTGAGAGATTAATATGCATATTCATGGTTGAACTCTCATAACTGACAATTGGTTGAGAGAATACGTTTGTGAGGCTGAGTTGAAAGGCTGCAGGAAGACAATGGCGGATGGGGAGCATGCAGAGAAACAAATGTTTCACCGAGCAATGAGGCAAAAAATATAAAACAAAGACCTTTGAGCAGGCTGGTTTGATAAGAGCTACAGTTACAGTTTCGGGACCAAACCAGTGTGTTTCGCTCCTTTACAGCAAATCATTTACACTTAACATTTTTGGTGACCATTGTTTTAAAAAAACACATGACGATTTTAGTTTTTCACACCGTTACAGACACCTGTTGGTTTCCGTGCACGTCCCTACAGTACGAAAATCAATCAGCAGACTGAATTAAATGTTAAGTGTTACTGGATCATATTGCCAACTTTGGGCCGACCCTCAACGCTCATAGCCAACTAATTAACGGTGAATAGGTGAACCTGCAAGAACCTGTAAAAATCTAAACTTGATGTTCACTGAAGTGAAACTAACAATGCAAGCAGGTTTCAATAATCTGTAGAGAGATTTTCATTCTGTACATAAGAGAGCAGAGCAGCATGACTTGCAAAACTGAACATGTTGATGTAAAGTATATGTGATTTATAGTAAACTGGCTTTAAAATATACGTATAAGAAAAGGAAAAATACTTTATTATTCCCATCAAGGAAATTTATAGCCTCCTTCTGATTTTACAAACTGAGCTCCTCTCCTTCCGCACTGCTCTTTTATGACAACAGGTGGCTCTTTTCTTGAATATTGGATAAACAGTATTTTCCTCTCCGCTACCTTGCTGGAGCTTATAATGTCACATCAGAGGGAGAGGAATAAGTTATCATGTGCTTACAGGATGATAAATGGATAAAGATGGCTGCAACAGCGAGGAGCCAGCTGCTGTTGGCCGCTTACCATCTACTCCAATGAACCTCCATCCTTCACACAGCAGCTCTGAACTACATGCAGAAGGTAATAAGATTCCCGTCCTTCACAGGATTAAGTACATGTTGGGTCACATGTAGAGCTAATTCACCTTTCACCTGCTTCACCCGCCATAACCACTCGAAACGCGCTTTTTATCTTCCTCGTCTGCCTTCTTTCTTCTTACCAGCGATTTTCATGAGTCATGACAGGCAGGTTGGCGTTAATGCGACCCACTGGAAACCGCTCCCGTGACCTCGGCTGTCTTGAGCTGCCGAGCAGCCCTCCCTGCCCGCCTCCCCTTGTCAAACAAAAGAGAAACGCTGAAGGACCTCCGCTAACTCTTGTCAGAGCTGTCACGCACTCTGCCGCCGCCGCAGTCTTGACAAGCAGTTGGTTGAAATACCCGCCGAGACCTGTCGCCCTGCCTCCCCTCCGCCCTTACGCTACCATCATTACCTCCTTATTTTATATGCTGATTTATTTCATTTCACCGTCTTCTCCTCCCGTACTCCCAAACTCTTCCCAGAGCTCAAGACAGAGGCCTTATTACCCCGAAAAGCCTGAAAATGCATTTATAAGCTGTGACCCAGATTGGGGTGCTGACCACAGCGTTACCCTGGTCATCCCTCGTGGGTGCACCCGTTCCCAACCTCCACAGCGTGATCCCAACCTCACAGCCACACCCACACATTCACCCATTTCTGCATGCAGATGATAAGGAAGAGGAGGAAGAAGGAGAAGCATCCTCAGCAGAGAGACTAAAAGAGTCCCTCGTCAAGTTAGAGCTCTGAGACTTGCTCTCAGCCCACCGGGAACTCTTGCAAGACTTTTGATATTCAGGCCATCTGCACACATACATACACACAGACTAAGGTACACTCATAGCTGGGTGAATGAAAGTGGCCCAAGTAAAAGGCTTCAGAAGAAGTTTGAATGCAAACAGACCTTTCTGGCTCTGAGATGCTGCTTCCAATTCCTTGAAAGCATCAAACGTTTCAACTAAAATGACGACGGTCCAAGGTCTGATGTGAACATATGTCTGTTTGCCCAGTTCTATACTGAATAATAATTCAAAGCAGGTTTTGAGTATCAGACATGTCTGTGTTGAGAAAATCTGCTTGATTTATGACGGATACTACCAAAGAAGATCTCAGAAAATCGAACATAAGAAAACTTTGAAAAATAATTTGACTTTTTCTTATTTAAGTTTAATCTCCAGTCGCAGTACAAGGTTGCACTTACACTAATTGATTTCTTGTGTCAAAATTTATGTTTCCAGCATGACCATGCACAAACCAGACTTCATAAAGAAATGGTTTTCCCAGTTTGGTGTGAAAGAACTTGAAAGACTTTAACCCATCCAACACCACCTCTTGGGTGAACTGGAATGTCGACTGTGAGCCAAATCTTATCACCCAGCATCATTGTTGGGCCTCACTAATGATCTTGCTGCTGAATGAGAGGAAAATCTCAGCCAAGTTCCACAATGTTGTGGAAAATCTGGTTATAGCAGCATATTAATGTCCGTGTTTTTGGAAGGAGATTATAAATGGATGTAATGTCCAGGCATGTACATACTTTTGGGTATACAAACAGTGTACATATAGTATGTTCCTAGCGTGTAGCATGGAACTGGGACACAGCTTTTCTATTCTTCCACCTCTCTTCCATTGCTCTTGCTGCCACCACCTAACTATGGCTCACTGCCAGCCACGCCCACATGGTCCGCCCACAGGAAATGGTTGACGCCCCAAAATGTCCTCAGTAACATTGAATCAAGAAAAGGGGATTTCAGCTTAGACACATAGACTGTTACTGTAGAGTGTGCACAGTTTATCATTAATTCTAATGTGAAAAAACTGCAAAATTAATACAAAATCTATAGTGCTTCATGTGGGCAATCATAGTGAAATACGATGCATTTATAATGCTTCATGACCACTCATAAACACGCGTTTAATGCTTTCTGATGCACTACATAAACAGTACTTAAACATTATGGATGCGACTTGAACTCTAAGTGTCTTGTGGATGCTTTGAATTAGTTACAAAGTATAGGGTTTGATTGATGGGGCTTATAATACATCATGACTACCTATACTCACCTATGCTCACCTCGATAATTAACTGTAATAAGGACTTATAGCATGCACTCATTGTCCATGCAGCATCATAACTTATCGTATGTGTTTAGCAACTTAAGGTACACACTGATGCATCTACAATAACGCCTGCTTCATCACTGCATTTATTAATGCATTATAATTCACTATGAATGCCTCCACATGCGCTATAGATGTGGTCTTCATAGAAAGTGGTACCAAAGTTGCATCCTGCAGCTCGAAGTCTGGGTGCGGCACAGCACCACCTCTCCTTACTTCCAGTCTGGGTTTGATGCTACTTTCAGTGACACGGCGGTGTCAGTGTGTGTGTTTGCTGTTGGTTTTTGCATGCATGTTGGTATAAGAGACGTGGGAGCTCCGTATTTGTTTAGTCGGTCTGGCAGTCGCGCCGATTTCATGATAAATATTAGCACTCAAATATGTGAGTAGGGCATTTATTGAAAGTGATCACTCCAAACATTGTTTGTTTGTCTGCAGAATTGCAGCGGCCTCTTTTCGTCCAGCGGGTTATGAGAAATTTCTCCACAAAACAGCCCAAATGTAACCAATTCGATTTATGTTTGTTTTTTGCCTTTTCGAGACTGTTTGTCAATGTTTAGACGTGCTAGTGTGTAAGTGTGTGTTTTCGTGAATGTGTGTGTGTGCATGTATTGGGGGGGGGGGCACATGTGCGTAACAATGATAGCTACACTACACTCGGGAAAAACAAACACCTCAAGAGACCCATACATCCACTCTCAGAGAAGTTTTATAAACCAGACTGCAGTACATTCATCCACCCACTCCATTTCTTTTTCTGCATGGGATTACAAGGTGGTCAGGCTCTGCCAAGAATCCTCTAGGTGCAGCGCAAAGGGAGTGAGAGCAATGTGTGTGAGAAAAAAAGCCCAAATACGTGACTTTGGAGTCAAACGGGTGGGGGTGGGAAGGAAGGGGGAGATGGGTCTTGAAGTCGAGAGGCCGGAAATGGAGAGAGAGCCCGAGGAACAGTGGGAGAGTGACCTTTTACAAGACAGCTGTTCTCTCTCAGGTGCTTGTTCTCAGCATATCTGCAGCCCTTTTTTTTTTTTTTTTTTTTTTTTTTTTTTGCATTAGTCATCATTTGGTCCCCGGGGATCAGGAACAGGCCAGGGTGAGTGTTTAATGTGGCAGGAAGCAAAACTACACTCTTACAAAAGCTTGTGACCCTCTCAGGACAGCTGAGACACAAACTCACTGCATGTTTAATCAAGCAGTCCTTTAGCCACCCCTCCCATACATACGCATTCATAGGTGTCATTAAATGCATTTTATTGAGGGGGGAGACGAAAATTGTTACAATTTCGTTCAGAAAGACAACATTTGCAAAGAGGCACTGACAGCATGCCAACTGCTAAGCCTTACGAAATAAATGGTTTTTTTTACGTATTTCTGGAGAATTTCACTCCCTTATTAGACGGAAGACAGGAAGTAAGGGGGGGGATGAGGAACAAAATGCAACAAAGGTCCCCAGCTTAACCAGAACCAGGAACATTATTTTTAACCCCTTAGGCCATGAGGGCACAGCATTGTTGCTCAACCATAATTAATTGTTCATTCTTTGTTAAGATGCCGAGGTGACGAAATGTTTCCGGCCAGCACAGCAGTACATGGAGATTTATCTTGCAGTATGAAATGAAATCTCATAAACACTTTCCAGGTGACGCAAGAAACTCACTGCGTTACTGAAGCTGGTGGAAAAACAACACTGAACGCTGGAATGGGGGCACGATGTTGTACTGGTCTCCAAAGTGGGATATTTTTCTATTTTTGATGCAAACTGGTATGAGAACTATGTGCTAAAAGTCTTATAGTTTATTTA
>JAQQZW010000017.1:2139951-2152596 GCA_029814745.1 Zanclus cornutus | reverse complement strand
CCAGCGAGGAAGCTTTATTTTCCAGCGCTCCCAATTGTTCTGACAGCCAACCTTGCTCGTGAGATCTTTTCCTTTTGGCGTATATGTGTTTCTTTTTGTTTCTGTGGTGTGTGTATGTGTGTGTGTGTGTGTGTGTGCATGCAGTTAGGGGTGGAAGTGTGGAAGGGCGCTAATAAATCAGACAAGGCGAAAGATGAAAATCATGAAAATAAGACTACAAAAAAGGTTAGGGGAAGCTCAAATATCTCCAGCACTGCAGGCATCACAGACAGCACATAACCACTGGATTTCCCAAAACGGTTTAGCAACCCACCTCTCAATAATAACAATAAAAATAATAACACACTGTTTACATTTGAGTGTGTTTCCTCACAAAAAAAAAAAAATACAGACAAGCCTGAGGTTGAAGAGAGCTGCAAATTTAAATCATTCCTCTTCCACATAGAGGGCCCGCTACTTAAAACCTCCATTACAGGTATAAAAAAACGTTATCGCCGTCTTTGTGGCTTCCAGTGCTCTCACTACGTGTAAGAGCACGGCCTCTGAGTATTAGCAGAGGCGGTTTAAGAGAAAAAGTTCATTAAATACCTCGGGGATTAGCTGCCAGAGTTGGCCTGGCGTCTCGGCTGGCAACGGTTAAACCTTTTGCACCTGCTTCACCCTGTGCTGACATCCCTCTGCTGCTTCTCTCTCTCTCTCTCTCACCCTTTCTCTTTTTTTAAAGTGGAGGTTTTGAGAAGCTGCTTTAAGGAGAAATCCAAAAGAAGAACCTCACACCACCACCACTCCCCCCCCTCCGACACACACACACACAATCTTCACCTGAATGGTAATGAAATCAGCCAATTTAGCCTGAAACATAAAGTTGGGGGGCTCGGATGGATGGCATCGAAGCATGCACTCTAAAGTGGACTTGAAAAGGAGAGAGAGAGAGAGAGAGAGAGAGAGGAGAGAGAGAGGAGAGAGAGAGAAGGAGAGAGAGAGAGAAGGAGAGGGAGAGCTGCACCCAAGCACGGCGGCGGCAGCGGCGGCGGCGGCGTGAGGGGAGAAAAGTTCCGGAGAGGTGGGCAAATCTGTAAGGCGCTGGAGCTGAGAGGGAGAGCTAGTCACCTCATCAGGCGTAGATTTTACAGCCCCTGTTGCCCTAATCCTGACAAGCCGTCCGCCATTAGGGAAGCTGCACCTCCCTCCCCACCTCCGACCTCCTCCCTCCTCCCTCCTCCTCAACTTCTCTCCCTGTGTGCGAGGGAGTCTGCAGGGGGAATCTCATAGGGCTGCTGAGGACGGCACGAGAGGACGAGGGGACGGATTTATCTGATTAACAAGGGTGATGATGAGGATGATGATGATGATGAGAGGGAAGACGCTGTGTAGGGGATATTATTTGGACTCTCACACACACACACACACACACACATATTCTGTTTCTGTTTGTTTTCTAAGTGGGATCCAAATCAATATTCCAACTCCAGGAGCCTTCAAAGGCAGCCAAAAGTAGCCAAGTGAAAATAGTTGTTTGGGAAACAGCAATCGAAGCACAGGAGCAATGGATTTGATTTGGTTCAAAACAAAGAGATATGATTATTGAAGCACATACAAACACAAACACACCAACAATGCAGTGCAACAATCCATATTTAGGTTTAATTAATTGCTTAATGCCAATAATATTGCTGTAATGTGATGCTAATTACGGGGTAATTATGTAAACGATGGTTAACTATGATGATCACCGCTCAAATTAGCATTCAAATCATCTCAGCGAAGGGCCCACCTCTCGTAATTGCATTAAAAGATGTACACAACTTTGAAATGCAAGCAGAAGATCCTTTTTTTGTGCAGAGGATGTGCAAATGCCCCCCCCACCCCACTCCAGCACTACACACACATCACCACGCGCACACACACCATTTCCTCCACCTCTGTACTTTTTTTTACAGGCAGAATCCACAGAAACATCTGTTAAGTAGGAGCAAATGTCAGCTAATTATTTCACCAAAGCATGTTTTTAATTGATCAACAGGGGAACAGCTGTAGAGTGAGTTCTCGCGTCACGGCGCTCGGCGAATGAAGACGGAGGCGGCGATGGGGGAGGGGGGGGGAGGAGGAGGAGGAGGAGGAGGTGGTGGGTTCTCTGAGACAAGAGGGCACCGAACCCTCCAACCTCATCCTCCAAACCGTTGAGAAAAGGTTTGACCCACCGCTGTAATTACCTCTTTCAGCTGAGCCCAAGTGCCAACCTGTGAACGATGCTCTGACAGTCGGGGGAGCAGCGCTCGTGTTAAACCTCGATCAAACAGATATTAACAGGTTCATATTAAAGGCTCGGACCTTTTCTTCACTGTTTAATACGCTGGGAACAAAAGTCGACCGCTGCTCGGCTTAAATGGAATATTTCCGTTGAGGCTGCTTAAAAACAAAGCACTAACACAGCCGTGGTTAGAGGTTTGATTCTCTGTTTATTCGTCCACATCTGTGCACAACTTGGAGACATTAAAGCAGCAAAAAATACAATACTGTGCCACATGTATGAGACACTTTGAGCGGGTTACAACCCACCAGTCTTTAGTTGCTCCTGTCCCATATTGTCTGAAACATGTCATCAAATGGAGGTTGTGTGATCTTAAAACAGGAGAACAGAAGTAAAGAAGAAGTACGACTGTGTAAGAAAGTCTGATGAGGTTGTTAATCGCCGCACTGACTCAGAGACGACTTCACTGGATCCTGAGATTTCTGTCAAAACTCACTTTCAAGCCTCCATTTGGGAAATCAGGATTTTACTTTTACTGCTCACCTGTTAAGCTTCTTGGCAGATGAAAACAACTAGTTTTACTGGAGGAAGACACACCACACAGCTGCTTAAGAGAACCGGGCTCATGAAAATCTAATAACCTTCAGGAAAGTCTATAAAAAGTCACATTCATAACTGTAAGTCTAAAGGTTTGCATTCCTCCGTGTAGCTCGACAGGTGAAGCAGGAGCTCCTTGCAAAATAAACACATAAACCCCGTCACAGCACCGGGAGCCTCTCTGGATGAAGGTGTTGACAGTGCGACATATGTTTTGTTCCAAGCTGAGCTCTGATTCAGTGAAAACACACAAACCAAGACGCCAGCGACCACTTCCAGGTGAGCCTGTCTCATCTGTGAAAAACGCCTGTCAGCGTAGGAGCGTGTGATTTGCTGTGAGCTGATCTGTTCTTCAGAGGGCAAACACAGCGTTGTTTAGCTGCTCCTATTTCTGTCACATCCAGGTAGGGGATCAGAGAGAGGTGACGGCCCAGAGAGACACACAAATCTGGGTTAAGCTCTGCGGATGCTGTCCCTCGAGGGTGGATGTGAACTGTGGAGCTCGGAAAAGGAGTCTGTCGCATGCTTACCTCCCTTTTATCCCCACGTGACTGCGAGGCTTTACCACCAGGAACAAACAGCGGGACTCGCTCGAGTCTTTACGCTGTGAGAATCAGCCAAATTTAAGACAATTCACTCCACAAAAGGACATGGAGGCGATTAGTTTCGGTCACCTTACAGATGCCGGCCCCCTTCACAGCCCCTGTAGCCAACAGTCTGTGGCTAAAGTCTGTTTGAACAATTCTCATGTCAGCATTAAGCTAAAAAAGCAGAATTACTGTATTTTTTTGACCATTTTTTGACAACACACTGTAAAAACTGACATGCTATCACCTTATATTGTTGATATCAACATTATTTAAAGTGCCTTTAGCTGTGTTCACCAGCTAGTTGCTCATTTTTTCTGTGTGCTGCTTGGTGCTGGGCAGATAGCCCACAGTGGGTTTATCAAGACTCAGCTGCCTGCTGCTGGAAACAGAGGTGATGAGCAAAAGAATCAAAACAGTAAAGTTGGAGTCTGTAAAACTAAATCAAGGAGTTTAAAAACGCTAAATGCTCCATAGAGTCGGCACCTTTATGCCTTTATGGGCTTTTAAGCATCTATTTATGAACTTGTTTTCTCGTTTTACTGCCGACAGGGGCCAAAGTGTCACCATCTGAAAATGTTTTTCGGGTTACAGTAAACTGTTGTTAGACACGATCATTAAGGTAATCATCAAATACTGTTATGTTGCCATGTAGCCATTGGCATATGTGACATCACTCGTTGTGATTGGCTCTACCTATCAGACAGATAAAAGTCAGGAATAAAAACAACTAATCTTGGAGCGAATTAATTTTCAGAAGGGGGAAATCTGCCTGTTTTCTTGGCAAACAAATGAATCGTCCTAAAAAATTTTGCTCATTGTAAAAAGGAAGTATTGGTAGTTTTGAAACCTGGACCTGTTTTTACATATTTAGGTGTTTAAATGACAAAAAGTACAAAAAGTTGTGGTTCTGCTCCAGCAGATCACCTCGACCGGCTCCTGCCAAATGGGCTGCAACGACTGCAATGAATGTAACACCTGCGGGCAAAATCGCCCGTCAAAGTACATCCACTGAAAACGCTTGTTTTTGCCACTGACAGGCTCACGTTATTATAAGTGTGTGAAATCTTTATAGAAAGGATCCTCACAGAGAAGAAACCTTTCTGTTACAGAGTAAAATCCTTTTTCTTTAACCAGGAACAGCAGCTATATCATTCTGTTCAGAGCCACCAGACTCCATTGATAAAAACAGTAATTTAACACAGGAGTTGCCAGTCTACTGCTGCCTTAATCAGTAAGTTTGGTATATTGTGTGACTTTGGTATTTTAACATGATAGTTTTTCTAACTCGGCTGACCCTGAGGAATACATGGCAGCTAACGCCGTCCCCAAGACCCAAAAAATATGTAAAAAAAAGAGCCCAGGTTTAAAAAATTACCCTTTAAAAAGCATTCAAGAAAATGATTATTGTTTAATACTGGGAAAAGGAGGTTGAAGCATTTTAGCAGAAAAACAGAAATGACTTCAACAAGAAAAAAAGAACCTCATATAATATTTAATGATGATATTTTTCCTTTTCTTGTCCGCCTTCTGTGTGCCGCACCGAACTCCTGCGAGCTTTTCCTGAGGAGGGACCTTCGCTTCTGAGCACGTCTGTGGTCAACTTGTTCTCCGCGCTCCTTCGCAGCCGGGGTGAAAAAATGAGAGAAGAAGAAAGATGGAGAGCGAGAGGAGGGGAAGAAAGGAGAGAAATATTCCAACTGGCAGCAGCATGGACTAGAGGAAGCTCAAGCATGACTAAAAAGTACATTCACTGCTAGTCAGTGAATTTTGCTCCCTATTTGTCACTGCCACCTTGGAGAGCAGTAAGCATTAATAATACATGGGAGCTGGGGGAATCTATTAGAGGCTACCCTTGCAGAGAGGAATCAGACGGAGGCTGGAGCTGTTAGGAAGGGAGAGTGCGAAGGTTGGGGTGGGAAGACGGAGAGATAGAGAGGAACAGAAAGCCTGGGTGCTCCAACCATGCCCCTCTTATTTATTAAAGAGATTTTTAGGGGGGCCGGTGGAGGTGTCAGGTGTGGCTCATGTGATGCATCATCGGTGAGAGGACGGAGGGGAGGAGGAGAAAGGGTGCCGTGGTGAGAGGAACCTCAGGACATGGCTGTAATTGAGTTCATTGATCAAATAGAGAAGGAAGAGGAACGCGGAAATACAATAAAAAATACTAGACACACTGTTACCTAACAGTGCGTTCAAGCGACTCAGACCCGAAGAGGTCTGCTCGTGTTGTTCGACCTGGGAAGTGCAGGCTGTTTGTTTTTTAACCTCCTCCACCTTATTTTAACCAATCACAGCAGCTGAAGGGTACTTCGAAAGCAGCAGGTCAGAGAGCACTTGAAGCTGCTACTTTACAATTGAGCCTTGATAGCATAAAACATCATTACGTAGTGAATTTATACACATGGCAGCACTGAAATAAAAGGAATTATTTTTAAGCAAGAAAGTCGGATACTACTGAAGCACTCAGCACGGCAGCAAAGGGTTAATTTGAGCTAAAACAGCTCTATTTAAAAAGGGTTTGAATAAGCAAATTATAATTGATTTTGATATTGATTTATTGATTGTGATGGCAAAATCAAAGCCATATCAGAATCAGGTAATATTGTTTTTCTGTGACTTATCTGCAGAATACCAATTAAAAATCATCTATAATCACATTTACAACAAATTAGCAGCAAGATTCTCTGGTCTTAAATCTCCATTTTTAACATCTGAATGATTGCATTTGGTCGATTTTTACAACAGGAACAAGGAGACCCTGATGCCTCTCTGTTGCTGCCACACACTCTTACCCCCCTCCTCTATTTTGGCCAGGTCTTAGCACTTTGTGGAGGTGGGAGGGCGCAAAAAGAGAAGGAAAAAAAAGGAGGAGAGGGAAAAAAAAAAGTGGACCATTTGTTGCTTCAGATGTGCTGCTAATCCTTTGATCGAACCTCTTATGCTCTTCAAACTTGCGACCGGGGCCAAGCTACTAATGAAATTCTGAGGCCGGCAGATAGGCCTCGAGCCGGAGCGTGACAGAATCCATCTGGTGTGCTAAAGTCCCCCTCTGCTCTCAAACACACTGCTCAATGCAAACTCTATGGGAACACTTTGAAGTGTTTTTGCAGCGTTTAAGCTGCTGCACTGGGGCCAGATCGAATGTGCTTCTACCTGCAATTAGACGCCACATTAACTATGATTATTTTAATATTAATAAGTCATTACCGAATACATTTCGGTAGATAAGAACATTACAATAAAACTGTCAGTCTGCCCAACAGTCCCTACACTCGTTTTTCATCATGAGCCACCTGTTCAGATTTGGAGGGAAACCTGCTGGACTGTTTTACGGCACAAAGCAGGAGGAGGGCGCTGTTCTTCCAGAGCAAACGGAGATAAAGAGCTTCTGGTGACAGCAGACGGTGGCAGGAGTGAAAGACTTCCAACATGCCTGTTCTGTTCAGGGAAAACAACAAACAGGACTTAAGGGAAATGTGTTAAAGTGAATTATCTGTCTCTTTTGAGTATCAAACACTTTCTGTGGCTGCGAACAGTTTGCAGTTTGAGTCTACAGCGAGGGGGATAGATTCACAGCAGATACATTAGATTAGAGACAGATATCCACAGAAACTTCATACCCTGACTGACATTATCATGCGCTTTGTGTTGTGTTTGTTTCTGCACCTCTTTTCTGTGAATTCTGCACAATCTGTGTGTCATTTGATTGTGTTTAAAGCTGAAATTATTAGTCAAATAATCAATTAGCTGATCAACAGACAATCATTTTTAAGCAAAATGGCCAAAATTCTCTCCAATGAGCTGCTCTGATCCGCCGTGCTGGTTCTCTTTGTCTTATGTGGTAACAGACTGTGCATCTTTAGGTTTTGGGCTTCTTGCTGAACACCTTGAGCTTGAGTTTTTTAATATTCACAGACCAAACAATTAATCAGTCAAGAAAATAATAGGCAGTTAATTTGATAACGATAATTTTAAGCCCCCTTTAGTCGTGTTAACTTGTGGCACCGTTGACAAGTGCTGGTTATTATTTATTTATTTTAATACAAGTTCCCATTTGGCAGCAGGGTTGTAACGGTTTGTGTATTTCCAATCCAGCTGCACACTGCTGCACACAGACTTCACAGAGATAAACGCAAGTTTGCCAGCAAATATTTAGCTGTACACTGTTAGCATGTGCTAAGGTTAGCACGACGAGCTGACTGAAGTGTGAGTCAGTCACACCATGGTGAGCGCAAAAGGAATGACAGGGACCATCTGCCTCCTTTAAAGCAGCTGTGGAGGAACAATTTGGTCTCTTGGTCACCTACAACAGCGACGGAGAGAGTTGTGAATAAGACAAAGACCGTTTTTATCTGCATTGTTCCATCGTTCTCGGCTATGTTAACAGAAATGACAACATCCTCACACATTTGGGGGTTTTCTCCCACTGCGTCAGACAAACTGTGACACCCATATGACGTTACAACCTTATAATAATGTACCTGAGTTTAGGTACAAAAACCATAAGGACACATTTTTTCATGCCTCAGGCTGAATGTTACATTCTAAACACAAGCAGCCTTACAAGAGCGTTACAGTCAGAAATTTGGCAAAGCTACGATTTAAATCAGAAGCTGTCTGATGATGAAGAAGAAGAGTCTACATCCGAGCAAGCTTTTGATGCCAGCTTTCAGTGTGCTGTTTGCTTTTGACACGAGGTCTTTGAACTCACTGTAGTCGGTACCAAAAGAACCAGTGAGGTTTGATATCACATCCTACCTGTGATGTGTTGGCAGCTTGCTGAGCAAACCTGAAAAACCTGGACGCGGCGGTGTCAGCGGCTCAAAGACAAACTCTTTTATCTCGTGCCGAAATTAAGAATAACTTCAGGAGATCGCAACTCCTACGACCTATGAACTCTGTTCTAAAGAGCAAGTCATAACAAACTGCCGAATATGTTTTTGCTTTTTTACTCTCCAAAGGTGCGCTCCATTCATACGACCCCTAAGCTTGTTTTGTGTACAATCCAAACCCGTGAAGACCTGGACATCACCGATATATAAATATATATTTTTTTGTTTTTCATACATTTCCACACTTGACAGACCTGTGTAGGAACCCTGATCTGACTGCTAGCTTGTGTTTGAAAACATGCCTGGTTGCACTGACCCAATCCATACTACATAAACACACATATGTGCACACATACACACACACACACACACACACACACACACACACACACACCTCTTCTCAGCGCCCGAGAGGATGAAATACACACACACACACAAACACACACACACATACACACACACACACACACACACAAAGCCTTACATGCAAGGATGCGTGTCGATGCGTTTGCTAACACACAGAGAGAAGAATGCAGGGGAGGCTAAGGAACACACACACACTTACACACTTACACACACTTACACACACACACACACACACACTTAAGCATACAGTTTCTTATGCCTGTAGGAAAAAGACGAGAAACAGCAAACCACCTGCTGTGAACTACACATTCATTCTGTTTGTATTTTCCTCAGATTGCTGAACTTGCTCTATTGATGTGCTGTTTGTCTACTTTTTCACTTTTCAAACTTACTTCAAAAGCAACGCTCTGTCTGCTCTCTCTCTGTTTGGTTTCCATTAACAAAGCCGTTCGCAACACGAGGATCCAAATAGGAATGAAGTGCCACTTTAGGCACTTTGGGGGTCACTGCAGGATTTTTGCAACATTAAAAATATATATTCATTAAATGTCCGCTTGTAAAGTTATTAGTCCTGATAATTGAATTCCTTTGTTCTCTCATGGCAATGAATGTCTGCAGCCTCTCGCTGAGCTCGAAAGAAAATGTTGGTGGTGACAGGAAGGATAAATGCACGAGGTCAAAGGTCATGAGTTTGCAACATTATGACGACTCAGCTCAGGATAGTTAATAATGTGCAACACTGTTATTTAGTTTATCTCAACAGTAAAAAAGGCTTTTTGATTAAAAGGTTACATATATGTCTAAACTGATCTTTGTAGGTTCACAAAGGTGTTTCTAATGTACAGAAATGTTTTATGTCATTTATTGCTATTGTAAGTAAAAGGAAACTTCACAGAATTCACATTGAAATAAACATTGTCACATTTTTTGATGATTGGGATTAAGATTAATTGAAAAAAAAAAATCAATCAATACTGATGCTGCAGTCTTCTTTCGTGTCAAAATCTGGTGCCTACATTACCCACAATGCAACTCAAATGCGGAAAGTTCTGCCAGAGATTTGTGCTCGTTGGCTAATAGCAGCTAATGACAATGACTTAAGTGAAATCACTCGAGGCAAGTTATCAAATTTCATGCAGCTCCATCTGCAGCCACATGAGGCTTCAAACGACTTTTTACCACATGCAGTAGAACTCGACAACACCTGTAAACAGCCTTTAATTTGTAAAGTGGACTGAGTTTCCCTGAACATAAAGCGTACTTTGCATTTCATCGACCTGACCTCATGTTTTAAGTACCGCCCAGTCGGTCTATTGGTCAACTGGTCCACAAATGTTCTGGCCTGTGATTAATGTAGCGTAATGTGACCACAAGGGTAAGAGCGCTGACTAAATGCCTAAAATGTCTAAAAAGTCTAATGGGTTTTGTTTTGTTGTGCACATGTGACTTTTTTAATACTTTTTTCCTCATAAACAAAGATACAGGTCTCTATATTTGGTTCCAGTTATGCTGAAGGAAAACAAACATAAACTTTGGAGTTTTAAAGTGTTTCGATAAGTAACTCTTCCATTTTCCGCTCTCATTCAATGTGTTTTTAGTGTGGAATACAGCAGTATTTCCTCAATGCAGCACTGAAACAACCATTTTCCTGCAGACAGTTCTGACAAAAGGAAGCCATCGATGACTTCACATTATGTGGGTTCAATCACATCAACTGGACTGAAGATGATACAGTATGTGTTTGTCTCATGGAAGTGTGCGGTGATATAGAGCCCTGAGGCTCACACTAAATCTGGCCTCTCACTGTTGGAAATTACAGCAACAGCGTCACAGCTTGGCGGCTTCAGATATCATCTTAGTGACCTGCGAGTGGTGTGTGTGTGTGTGTGTGTGTGTGTGTGTGTGTGTGTGTGTGTGTGTGTGTGTCCTAAACAACAGCACTGCTGTTTAGGAAACCGCTTAGAACGGTTGTTACATCATTTCAAAGCCATCATGCCGTTAAGATGCTGGCGTGAACACTGATGAGCTGTTTGTCGGGAAGCCAGAACACCTTCAACTTTCATCAAAATAGAGCGACAAAAAAACGTCAATACTTACAAGGTAAATTGTTCATTTTGCATTTGTTACTTGAGATCGCCAAAATAAAAGTCACTCCCACATGTTTTTGTTGATCACTCCACATTAAAGCTGCTTTAAGTAAGCAGGGAGAACGAATGAAACAGTAACCACCTCACCTCTCCCTGCGTCTCTCTGTGCAGCTGCTGAAGGAAGCTGCAGTGGCCTGAGCCAAAAAGGAGTTCACCCAGGGCTGAGTGGTGATGGATGGGGGGGTGACTGTCTGCAGTCGGATGGTTATAGTGGTTTAGGGAAGTAACGCTAAGGCTGATTTGGGGTGGTGTGTGTTTGTGTCTGAGTGGAAGAGGAGGGGGGTTTCGTCTGGTTCAGACAACCTGGATACGTCCCCCCTGTCTGCCAGATGATAGAATTGGAGGAGTGAGTGCCTGAAGTAGTCGCTGAGACAGGAGGTGACAGGAGGGGACTTAGCTTGAGTTTTTTCTGAACAGGTTTTGGGTTAAGATTCAGTTTTTTTTTAGGACGTAGGTTGAGAATAGAACTGTAGGGGTAAAGACTGAGGTTGAAATTAATTGGTCTGAGAATAAAGTGACACAAATGTGTGTCACCTGTGTGTATCCGTGAAGTAGGTGAAGAACACAAGAAAAGGAGGCTACAAATATAAACTGATATATAGACATATTAAACTTTATGCGCTCAATAATGTACATTTCAAAAATGGACAGAAAGTGAGTGGATTTGCTTCCATGGAGTCTCTACATGTACAAGAATGTGTAAACATGGCAAAGAGTGTGGGTGTGTGTAAGTGTGTGTGAGAGAGCACTGATGCTGAGTGTCTCTGACAAAGAAAACACGATATTAATCTCTAAATATAAATATTATTTTTGAGAAACGTATAAGAGTCAGAGTCACATTCAGAAACACAAACCACACATATCTGATAAATAATCTCCCATTTCATTGTTTCTGCTAAACTAAACACAACATTTTTTGGTATTAAATACACAAATGTTTCTATTCTTGTATTTATTCTGCAGCCAGACTGCAGGAGTCTGCAAACGGCTTTCAAGCAGGACAATAAGATGTTGGGGATAAACAAGCCATTTTATCCACAGAATGCTATTTTTATATTTCTAAAGTGAAGTATAATTTAGTAAAACATCACAGGATACCATCTCTACCTCTCGAAAGTAAAGATATTTTAGGAAATAGTAAAAAGACAAAGACCTCTGTTACATTTAAGTGGAGACAGAAATCCTGGACGCGAATATCTGGAGGAATAAAATCAGGACTGCTGTCCCTGCACAGTTAGATATCACTGGAGTAAGAGAGACAATATCGTATATTTTCATTTGTAATTTGGGTGAGCCAACCCTTAAGGCAACAGCGCTTCCTCAGGGGTAAATAAAAGCTTAAAACATAATCCACCTATATTCATACTGATGGTAGTTTAAGTGATGATTACTGCCCGGATTCACCCACCTTCTGATTCACCGCCGCATCACTGATTACCACCGATGTGTATCTGCTCGGAAAAAAAGGTGGGAGAAATCTTTTTCTGACAAACAAAAAAGCGGATAAACTGAACTGAAGTGGGTTTTTTAAAGGTAATTGTCTGGAAACGTAAAAGTGGGTCTTTTTATCCCCTTTAATCCTGTTAGATTTTGATGAAGATAGCAAGCAACGCTCTAATCTGTTCTAAGGTGTGGAAGAAGGGATAATGGAGATTGAAGGAGATATGAGAGCAGCACAGTTGAGGAACTGAACACTGTGCTTCTCTCTAGTGAAGGTTTCACTGAGTGGTGCTAAAACAAACAATGTGCCAAGAAAAATAAGAGGAAAACAGAGACAGCACCCATTATGTGAGCAAGTGATGCTAAAAGTAAAAAGAAGCTTATGAAGAGCCTAAAACAGCACTAAAACAATTACGGAGACG
>JAQQZW010000017.1:1934392-1944392 GCA_029814745.1 Zanclus cornutus | reverse complement strand
GGTAAAAGACATTTTGTTTCCATCAATGTTTGTCTGATGATGCAAAATATCTCTTAAGATTTCTCATCTAGCTGAAATAGCTGATCACAGTTTGTCCTTATTTCCAATGTTGTTTCCCTGTGTGTCAGGTTTAAGAAATACAGTGGCACAGGAGCTTAGATTTAGTTTTTAGCGCCACCTCCTGAGCAGTGCAGGTGCCCTCTAATAACCCCCAGAGTTAAGGGAGTTTGGCAGAAACAAAAGCAGAACTTTAGTTCCAGTAATGGTGAAATTCTGGAAGTGTTAAGCGCTAATAAGCAAACAAATCCAGAGACAGTCAGCAGGTCAAACATACAGGGAACAAGCAGCAGACAGACAGGCAGGAAGGAGCGAGTTCAGCAGGGCAGTGAAAGGCAGGAATGGCAGACAAGCTGTGGCAACAATCTGGCAAGTGACACGAGTAACTGGGCTGGTATGTGTGTTGGGAGGCTAATTGGGTGATTAGAGACAGGTGTGCATAAATGAGCAGGTGTGGGGAAACTATGAGGGCACCTGGTGGACAGGTGAGGAATGACAGCACCTGGGAAGGCTCATGCATGTCCACACTTTGTTTTTTTCACTGGAGTGGCTCAAGTGGGGCAGTGACTTTTGCACGGTTGGCATCGAGTGTGCACATGCACGCACACACACAGACACATTTCTTCATTAAAATCATAATATGGCTCTTTGGTAATTTAATTTTCAGAAGACAACTCTCTCTTCACCACTTTTACGCTCTCAGCTACAGTGTTTGTTGATTAATACATCATCTCATTGTTGGCGTATATTAAACACGAAAACTGTCACATTCACTGTGTTTGGAAGCGCTGCTGAGAAGTGCCAATCAGCATGTGTGCTGGCACCTGTCCTGGTAAAATCTGCCCAGATCAGAGCCAGCACGCTGGACGTTTTACACAGTGTCTGTACCTTCATACACTGAAATCTGCAGCACAGGCCCTGCAGTATCACACTTGTGCAGGTTTTACTGCTTCAAACCAACAGCAGGCCTCTTTCACATGTCACTTCTGTTACGTTTTGGTGTTGGAAAGAGCAACAAAGTGCAAAAAGTTAGAGATTTCAGCTTTAACTGTAGGCAGAGTTAAGTAGCTCTGCTTTGCAAAAGTGTATTCATTCTACCAAGCTGAAATTTTTGGCAGTCTCTGCTGCACAAGAGAGTCACACATTCTGGGCTTGCTGTGAGCTAAAAGAGACGTTGAAAAGTTAATTGTTTTGGTGATGATTTCTGTGATTACATAATTTGTAAGTTGTTGAAGGCAGAGTTGTTGGATTTTGAGCATTCACTTTCTTAACCAAGGGTTTTACACTCAACAACAACTCTGCAGCACAGTCTAGACTCTATGAGGCAACTGTGGGAGAAGAGTTGATGCTAAAACACACACTTGCACAGGCAAACACAAATGCACACACACACACATGCTTTTAACGCTAACGGGGTGCTGGTGACTGTACTGTGTGGTGGTGGGTCAGGCCGGGACAAGGTGTTCCATCTGAGGTGAGACGCGATACAACTGATTCACATGCAGCACGTCACATCAGGCACCAAGAACAAAGACGGAAAACATGGTGTTTGTTATATTCCACATATTCTCGTGAAAAGACCAAGCCAGCAACGAGTGGAGCCTTAAAACAAGTATTGTCTGTGTATCAAAGCTGGATATATGCTCTTCTTTTGTGCCACAACGTTCCATTGTTGTCCAAAAACCATTAAAAACACATCAGTGACCCACAATGCTACACACACACACACACACACACACTGTAGTTTATTTAGACAATCCCACACACACCGTCCTGCTGCCCCAAATACTGACCAGAGCACCAAAGCTGGATTAATCCCCAACAAATTCACTATTCACTCCTGTCTGAGTACCAATTACTGAGCTTTTTGTAAAATTAAGAAACAATATATTCATGACTTGGTTCAAAGACTTAAATATACAATAGCAACCAATGGGCTCGGAGCTGAGAGCCACAGACTGGGGTCAGAAAGTCAGATGGTATCTAAAGACAGACTAACACGTTGATTATCGTCGATTTTGGTCTTTTCACAAGTGTTGTGAAACATTTTATGGAGGTGTTGGATATCGCCAGGCTTTTATCCTTTAAGTGAGTTAAACTGGTACTGAAAATCAAAAGCGAGTGAACTGTTACAAGCGTGAAGATGAACCACGGACGATCAGCAGCTACAAGTCTGTGCTGACTTCGACCTTAAGACGGCTGATTTTTAGGAAAGTTCCCCCTTTTTGTCTTAATGGCAGCTCGTCACTTAAGGAAGCTTGATCGGGACCCCTTGTGTTTACTTTTTAATGCAGTACCTCTCTTGTAAATTTAGCTTTCAGCTAACTCCAATACAAATCGTCCTTGGCAATATTAGACACTCATAGCAGATGCTTCACCCGGGGGTGGGGGTCAGGGTAAATTCATGGGTCACACACAGGACCTTGACCCAGACGTCCAGTGTGAAACCAAAAGTGAAAGCAGAAATTAAAGCTGGTAGTTCTGGTACCTAAAACTAACCAAACTGCGAGCGTTTCAAGGTTTACCACCTGATGGAAGGATTTTCTGGCAGGAAGATTTTGCATGTCGCACACAAAGATGCTAAGGGGCTCCCAGTCTGTTGGAAAAGTCACCTGACCGAGCATCCGTGTGATGAGATTGTAGTAAGAATGTGTTGTTTATGGAAACAGAGCAATCGTCATCCTCCATCTGATTAATCTCCTGCATTTTTACTTAATTGGACCATAGATTCAGGGTTCAAAACACAAGAATTTTATGCACGCTGAGGAAGCACATTTATAAGTGACCTCCATTATTGCTTTCCATGAGTTTCCTTGCAGCACAGTTTGCAAATCAAACCAGTGCACTTCTAACAGTCTGTTAGAAGTTGTCAACCATACTTGTAGCTTCAGAGTCAATAAAAGAAAAATGGAAAAGAAGAAATTCGAAGAGAAACAACATCGGGAAGCAAATATAAGTAAAAAGGATTTCAACAGAGGGAAATAAACATTGCATTTTATTGAAAGAGAGTGAAAATGAGAGACAGAAGCTCACATTCATGAAGACAGGGAGAAAAATGAGCCTGAAAGAGGAGAAAATGAGGCAGGTTTGCTCCGAAAAAAGACATGAAAATGAAAGTCTGCATCCATCAACAAAGGAGGAAAACGAGCTCGACAAAAGCAGCAGAAACGTGAGAGAGAGACACATTAATGAAGCAAGAGCAATGATTCACTGGACAGAAGAGGAGAACAAGAGAAGGGCAGGAAGGTCTGCATTCATTAAAAAAAGAAAAGAGAGGAAAATAAGATTGAAAGAGCAAAGAGAAAGAGAGAAAGAGGGAGAGGTCTGCATCTATAAATTATTCACAAAGACCGATATGTGTGGCTGATAGATGGCTTTAAGACTCAGGTAAATACTTAAAGAGAGGAGGAAAGGAGAAGTTTGCATCCAAAGGAAATAAAAATGGACGACAGGAAAATAGATTGAAAAGGAGCCGATAGAGAAACAAACCACTCTGTAGTGAAAAAAAGGAGAAAAATGAGCTTGGAGGAGAGAAAAGAGACGTCCTGCATGCAGAATACAGACACTAATAGATCGATCCAGAAGAAAGAAGACATTAGCATACAGAATGAACATGGTGGAAAAGAGAGGTTTGTGCTCTGTAAAGCTCTGTTAGCAGGGGACCGGTGTTATGTTAGGATCTTACATAAGTAAAGATTTAACTCCTCGTCTCTTTATAAGGTCAGGACTTTACGCCTGTGAATCATGTTGATGAAAAGGTCTTAAAATGTTGATGGTAAATGTCAAATTTTTTCCTCAAAGAGCAAAGCTGCCTCTTTTTTTTCCATCTTTAAATTAGGATACACGAAATTAGAGATAAATAAAACGTATTACACGTATGAGAAAATGTGGGATGTTTAAAGAGTTAGAGGAGACTGTGGAGAAAACAAGCGCTTCCAAGTACTTTTCCAAATGCCCAACATGTTTTAAACGCATCCCATTTTGCTCAGATGTCACCAGAGAATGATCGACTGCTGCGTCAAGGACCGTCGCATTCTGCTGATGTTACGAGTGCTATTTTTACTGTTGAATACGAGCATCTCCTCCTCAAATTCAAACACAATCACCACAAATTAACGTTGGCCTGTTGCGTTTCTGCAAACCACAATTATTTTGAAATTTAAAGTTTCTCTACGTTGAAACTTCACGTTTCTGTGGTTAAGGTCCGTTTAGGTGTGGACTCAAAAAACTTGGTCAGGGTTTGGAAAAGATCGTATTTGTTGCTAGAAACATATTTGAAAACTCTCAAGCTGCCTCCTTAATACCGTAAAATGGTTGTAAATGTCCTGACGGTCATTAGAGTTAAATGCAGGATAAGTCAGGATAGTTTTACCCATTTAAATTTATTATGATTAGTATAGTACTTAACATAACTTTGAGTGCTTTCGGTACATTTCTTTGCTGTCATGCTGTCGTATTTTGGAGCAAAAGTCCTGGATGTGCTGGTCAAACCCGACTCACCACCTACATCCCTGCAGTCTAATACTGTATCTTTGTGAAACTGACCTCTGTTTACAATGCAACTGCAACAAAAGACTCCATTAGCATTGACAGGCAAGTACACACAAGACGAAGTTCTCTCAATACCGGCTGTTTTGTAGCTCCTCAGCTTTCAGACAGCTTGTAATCAAGTAAAGCAAAGCACAGTTTAATGCAAGTCAAAGAGGAATTTAGTGTAAAAAATGAACGACTGGACTCTGTGCCTCCTGGCTGCCTGTGCTGGTCGTGACCGGCTGGGAGGACCGAGAGTCCGGGGCAAAGCCAGGACCTGTTGGAAGGATTACAACTCTCAGCTGGCATGGTAGCAGCCGGTTATCCCCGAGCAGGAGGTGGAGGAAGTCGTAGGTGCTGGAAGGATATTTGTGCAGGAAAAAAGGACTGATGGCAGGATTGATGGATACTATAAATGTTTAAACAGGTTCAAGTCTTGTAAAGGTTTGCTTTAAGGCATTCTGGGAAATATAGGGAATTGCTAACTGAATGAAAAGTTTTAGGCAAAGTGAACAAAACAAATTACATCTCACTGCAAGAGTTTGAACTGAACACACATGATATATTACAAAGGAGATTGTCCTTGAAGTTTGTGCTTCAAAACCATCTTCTCCAGCTTTTTCTGCTGCCTTCATTTTTCAACGCAGGGAGACAGAAATCAAACATTTTGAAGACGAAGAGCAATGAAAACAAATTGCTTATTATGCTGCTGACAGCTGGATTTTTAGTGTTATCAGCAGACACTTTATCACACCAAAACATGCTGTTTTCACCTCACAAACTGAAGAAATGCACCTACAACAATCCCCACAGTTATTACAAATCACTGTGCATTACCAGAAAGTAATAATCCCTAAAAATGACTGAAGGAGAAAATCGATAAAGCAACATGAAAGCTGTCTCGTGTCGGCGAGGCCGTGTGAAAATGAGCTGCACCGAGCAAAGGGAAAGAAAGGGACCTGTAGTACATTGTGTAATATCACCACATATGATTCATGTAGTATTTCTGTCAGCTCTTGGCGTGATGCATCACGTCCTCTGCTTTATATTCTGCAGAAGGCATCCATCTCATTTCTCAATCCTCAACCTTGAAGTAGGAGAGGATGGATGCCGAGGCTCTCCACTGCATCCGAACAGCAAATAAATATGCGTCTATTTACTTAGATTTACAAAACATTTATTGCCCGTCCTGCCTTTGCAACATATGCATAATTTTTTAGGAACACCGTCGTCATTAGAGCCTTCTTTTGTCAATAGGTTACAGGT
The DNA here is from genome assembly GCA_029814745.1 of Zanclus cornutus. Lineage (NCBI taxonomy): Eukaryota > Metazoa > Chordata > Actinopteri > Acanthuriformes > Zanclidae > Zanclus > Zanclus cornutus. The sequence goes on along the minus strand of JAQQZW010000017.1, from coordinate 1,938,539 downwards.
GAATATTGACCGTTTAAAAGCTATTCTTAACATTCCTGCCAGAGGAATGAAATCCATCAATGTCATAATTTCTGGGAAATTGATGGCAAATGTTATTGATGTTTTTAGCGCCATTACCTGCAAATATCTACCGTGTTAATGGTACCTTGTTTTCAGTGTACTGTCTTCACTGTTTTATTGATTTGTGTGAGTTGTCTGCTTTAAGAGCGTCGTCATTTCGGTGGCATGACAATGACTACGACTAAATAAAAGAATAATAAATAAACTGAATCCAAAGCTTGTTCAAAATTGCATCTCAAAGGATGACAACTCCTCTGGGAACATTAAAGAAATTTACACACACAAACACACACTGAGCACTAATATTTTCAGGGGTATCGCGTCCCAGAGCTTCCACACCTCCACACAAGATGGCCAGCCTCGTAGGGAGGACGAGGAGGAGGAAGAGGAAGCTGCACTCTTCCTCCTTTCGGTAGCGCTGAGGCGAGGAGCAGATGGTGCGAGAGATTGGAAACATCGTCTGGAGTCGGACAACCCTGGGCTAATGGCAAGCTGTGCTGGCAGCGCTGTGTGAGAGTGTGAGGGGTTGGAATTGTCTTGCTGTGCATAGCTGGCTTGCTAAAGTTCATTACTGTATGTGTGTGCACATGTGTGGAGTTCAGTGTCATGTGTCTGTGCGTGTGACTCAAATTTCACAATGTGTTCATGTGTGTAAAGTTTCAAAAGTTTGCGTCTGATTGTGACTTTAATCAAGACACAAACGGGGATGTGAGGCGGAAAGCTTAAGTTTCATTATTTCTGCCAGCCAATGCAAAAATCATCCTTAAACCATGTTAAAGCACCTAAAGCTTACGCGCTGCATTAATCATAATTTATTGGATTCAAAAATAAGCATTTAAAGTGTCAGCGTGTGCGAAGGTAAACAAGCCCCAGGAAGTAAACAAGAGTAAAGACAAACAGAGGTACTTTATGTGTCACTATTAAAGTCTCCTCCTGTGATGTATCCTCGCAGGCTCCCACAGTGACGCAAGTAACTTCAATAGAGCTTGTTTGCAGCAGATATTCGTCCATCCCTGCCTGCTCTGCCTCGCTTGTTTCTGAGGGAATGTGGATCCCACTGCTGCACTCGAAAACACACGAGTTCAGCTAAGGTTACGCTATCATCAAAACAGGGCCACTAAACACCTTAAGCTTCCTGCCTCAAAGCGAGTGGGCAATTTTTGGAAGTGTGTACCTTCCCTTTTCCCTTCCAAATAATCGGAGAATTTTTCATTATTGTTGTCAGCAGCTTTTACAGCACCATTAAGTCGGGATCGGAAAAAACAATACTGGCCTCGAAAATGGCTCAATGCAACGGATGTGGACTACAAGGCCTCCAAACTAAACAACAAAATATCTTGTTTGTTTGTTTAAGCCCTTTACAGCAACACATTCTTATTTTATCTGACGCCCCTAAAGCCCCCCTGGTATCAGCTGAGGAAATAAAGACCCATGTGTATATCCACACTCTCAGTTTACGGGGTTTCGTCATCCGTGCCCATGGTTTAGCGATCAGCTAGAGGGGGGGGGGCTCCAGAGCATGGTGACATCATTACTGTGATGTCATTATTGTGTGGTTTGGTGTTCAAACTACTTCTTTGTTGATGTTGGGGACCTTCATCGTCATGGTTACGATCATAAACAGTTGCTTTAGAAAACACATAACTGTCTGATGGTTGTAAACAAGTAGCGAACAGGAGTGTTGACCACCTCAAATTCCTTCCTACAATGCCCTCTATAACATCACCCGACTTCCTCCTTTGGGCACTAGAGGGCGCTGCCACTTGAACGTTAACACATAATGTGTCGCTTTTGAGCGCTAGCATCCTTCTCTGGGGGACAATTAATGTGGAAGGCAGTGATCATTCAGTTTAAGAACATGTGATGTGGTTGAAAGCAGTAAAAAAAGTGAGTAAGTTGACCTTGAGTTCAGATTGTTTTGTCAAACTAGTTTGATAACATCTACAAAGGGCTTCTTTACACTACGACTGTTGACATTCCAGATCGAGGAAATCTGTTTTTGGCCATTGTACAATCGCATTTGCTTGTTGAGCAAGGTGTGAGTAGCGAGCTATGATTGGCCAGGCTTCAACTTACCTGGAATGACAAGAATGTAGTGATTGACAGCATCAGATATCTCAGCAAGTGCCCCAGAAATGACATCTGTTGACATTAAAGTTATGAAAACAAAGTTAAAGTTCATGGGGGGAGAGGTCAGGTGCATCAGTGGGTCAACAAAACATAGAGCTGTTCCCAGCTGACATCGTTTCACAACCGTGAGTGTTTCTAATTGTAACCATAATGACGATGGTCCCCCAACCTTAATGTAGCAGTAATTTTAACCCAAACCGTGAACTTTCCCTTGGACTAACGTAGTGGTTTTGGTGCGTAAACCTAAAAAAACCTTAAAAACAGCATTGTCAAGTAAAAAAACAGATCATTTATCAGCTCAGAAACAAACAAACAATGCACCTGATGCTCAGTTTGGACTTGTTGGGAATAAAAGGCACTACGATCACCTTGATCTTGCATAGTAACCTTTAAAAATATGAGTTCCTGGTGTCTGATTATTGATGCGGTCGTCGTTCCAATGGAAGCGTCTCTTTTTGTGATTGTCCTCAGAGACGTCGGCATCTTCCATCTTTTTAAATGACAGCGACATTACACTGCTGCAAAACACCTTAGAGAACATACTGAGGTGGGTGTTAAGACATTTCTTTTAACAATTTCAACAAATGTTTTTAGTAAATGAATGTGTTGTTCCTGCCTGATTTAAGCCCTTCGAGGCTTCGGTTTGTTAAGCAGCAACTGTTCTGCAAATGCTAACACAAAGAGAATTGTCAACAGCTGCAAACTTAACATATTATTCTTTTATGTAGATGTAACATCTGACCATGAAAACACAATTTAGAGCCAAACAGACCTGACAGGCAGGATGGGCATCGATATCTATGTTTGCTAAGTTGTATGTCAACCTGATGCTGCCCATTTAATGGTGGTACCCGTTCTCATTTGTTTGACACATCTGGAAACACATTAATGCATTAAAGCTTAAAGCAACTGTCATGTTGAATTGTCACCTTTAAGCAAATTAGACCAGAAAATACGACGAGCGATCATGAACAATTCCAATTTCGAGAAAAGGAATAACGAGCAGAATCTGCTGCAAATCACAGTTCTTGCAAAGTCCTTCATACCAACACAAACATTGCTATGAGACGAGGAGACATTAGTGCAGCAAGGTTCCCTATTTCTATGCTAAGAGTGTGAAACTGAAATATGAGACCAACAGATTTGTGGATCGCATACTGTTTTGGTGGAAATATTGCAGTATGCAAACACAGGAAGGCGTTCTCGAGCTGTGCCCTGGTGAAAGACTGCGGCAGGAGGTTGCAGGGACAGATTTGGTTGGGGTGAGGAAAGGAGCGGTAGAACATTTTGTGTGGTGTGAAATATTCTAAATAAATAACAAGATGTTCAAAATAAACAACAGTGATGGAACTGAGAAGTTTGGACTTGTTTTTCACAACTGAAATAAAAGTACTGCTGGGTACTAATACTGAATCTGTACTGTACCAGTACCCAAGTCTGGAGTTACTCAATGATTTCACAGTGAAAATCTAGGCACTAGTATCCACACCAATACAGAGCTGGTAACTGGCCTCAGACCTAATAAATACAGTTTACTGCACTGCACAGTTTTGGCTTTAGTTTCTTGTGTTTGGTGATACACTTCAAAGACCGTTGGGTTTATTAAAACTTTCCGAACTCGCAAAACTGTCTGAACATAAAAACACAGAGCGGTCACATCCAACAGAAACCAGAAGGTGTTTGAGATAACATGTTTTCACCCAACTGCAACAACATGCAGCACATTCAATAGTGAAAATGTGGGAATAAATGAATCAGTGCGGGCAACTACACTCTGAAAACCACGGCTCTGTGAGCATCCAAAACAAGCGGATGTGCACACCAGAAACATTCCTGGACATAATACTGACACACAGGAGTCACTTATGATCACCAGTGTCGTGCTTTTTTAATTCTTGACACCCAGACCCAAGTTTGTGTAAAAAAAGTACTAAAATATTTCATAAACTTTCAGGGG
>JAQQZW010000017.1:1863978-1876174 GCA_029814745.1 Zanclus cornutus | reverse complement strand
CTCCTCTCTCGCTGACTCTCTCGCTCCCCCTCTCTCTCTCTCTCTCTCTCTCTCTCTCTCTCTCTCTCTCTCTCTCTCGCCTCATCTCGACTTGCGAGGGTTTAGCCGTGCCGTCACGCTCAAAAACGTCTCTGTCTGCCCATCTGAAATCTGTTGACCCCGTCTCAACCTGGTCTCCTTAGAGCCAAACCATCTGGTCCGGCCTTTACCCACGACTCATTTTTGGCCCCATGTCGAAAAGCAAGCTAAAGAAGTTCTGAATCTGGTCAGCTGGTTTTTGAGATTTAGTCCGCCTGTGTTGGTTGAGTCCAGGTTGACATCTGGGGTCATTTATTTCCCTGAAGTTCTTGAGCGGCCGATCAGACCTTTCTAGCTCTGGAGAACCAGTTGGACAGACAGCATGTCTCAAGTCTTTCTCCAGAGTTAGACACAACCTGCTCTGAGCTAACAGATGCCATTTTTTCCTTCCTGATACCTGAACTTTGTGTATCCGCTGATACCGAGGACCAATCCGATACCAGTGTTTAAGTTAGTTTTTAATAGCTGTATACCACTAACCCTGTATGGATGTTATGTTATGGATGTGCTTAAAGTTTCACAAGTCGCTTGCTGTTTATTGATATTGGCTACTTGTGCAGTGAAAAAAATCTGTTAAGGTCAAGTGTGTAGGATTTAGTGGCATCTAGTGGTGAAGTTGCAGATCGCACCTGACTGAATATCCTTCTGCTTGACCTCCCCTTGCGAGGGTGGAGGAGAAGCTACGGTGGCCATGAAAGTCCCTCTGTCTCTTCTGCTAACAGATCCCCCTTAATTCTACACACTGGACTGCAAACAGGTGCACGAGACACTGCTGGGAGGTAGCAGCGTCCCGTTTGGAATGAATAAATTACATGGTATCGGATTGGTGCAGAGACTCATGTGCTTGCCGATAACCGATCCAGCATTCAGGTTATATCTGAGGCTGGTATCGGCATCAAAACCACCCCAATCACATTTAACTTTTGTCACAAAATAAGTAGGTGATTAAAAGCAGAAACTGCCAGTTAGGTGCAGTTTTATGTTCCTCGCTCGGGGTTGAAACTGGTTTTGAAATCCTGCTGACGCTGAAAAACGATGGCACGGCTAACTGCAGGTAGACGAGGTGAGACCAGGAAGCTCTCTTTCATCCTGGTGCCATCTCTACGTGTCCACATTAGTTACTCTTGTAGATGTCAGGCAAAACGGATGTATCTGTCATTGTTGTGAAGGCAACGATGACATTTTTGAGTCTTTATTTCCTCTGAGGGACATTGAACACTGGTGCCGGCAGACCTGCAGTCTCTCCTCAAGCTTTGGGACGGTTTCACAGGACGCAGTTTAAAATCAAGCGTTTTAAAATCAAGTTACGCGGTTGGAAATACTTAAAACATTCTACCAAACCATTTCACATTCAGGGCAATACATAATTATACTTAATAATAACACACTTAGCACGAAGCAATCGCTGTACTGTAGTGCTCGAGGAAATAAGAGCCAAATAAACAAATAAAAAACTAAAAAATTACATTTCTTGAGTGAGTATTTAAAGAAAATCTTTCCATTCTGCACAGCAAACAATCAAGTCTAAAACTGAGCTAAACGTTTGTTGACATGTTCCCCAACTTTTTCCAAAATACAGACTTTATAAGTCCAAAACAGCTTAATATTAATTAAGAAAAAGGCCATTTTCGACCAGGAGCTAGAAGAACTTAAAAGGTAAAGGATCTTCTTCCTTGAGGATGTTTGTATTTGCTTTCCTGCTGCACTCTCTAAAGCGGTGAAGAAACGGTGAATCAAGTCTGAAATGATTTCAACACTTAATAAGAGTACTGCAACAACACTGCAAACCACAAGGAAGTAGAAGCCATCATCTTATTATTTACTTACTGTAGCACGAGAACGATATTTGCCTCGATTTTCGCTTCCTTCTGCTGCTGCTGCTGTTTTCCAATTAACCGCTATTCAAAGACAGCCATTATCTACGAGTTAAGGTCCTCATGAAGCTTAAACAGTCAGGGACGATCGCTACTGCAAACCCCAGCAGCCCTTCAATAAGTACTACCTCACTCGCAGGGATTTCTCTGGGGTAGAAAGAATGGCAAGCAAACCAAAATCGTGACCAGTAGAAAACGAGAGATTTAAAATCCCAAGTTCTTCAAAAACTTCTTGAGTTAAGTTCGGAGTTCCGGTTGGGGGATTGTTTCTTGGAGTAAATTCCAATTTCTCCCGTTGAGTTTGACAGAGGCAAAATAAGGCTAAAAAGAAGTTTCCTCATTTTCTCGTTCTGCAAAAGTCTTTCATCACTGTACAAGACCGAACGACAGCAGAACGCGTCAACGTCAGACGACTCAGCATATGACTCACTGGCACTAATGTAAAGAGAAAAAGCACCAGTGTTACAACTCTTTTTTCTCCATAAGTTTGTGTCCTCAAATGCAAAACTTAGCAGTATTTCAGCAGCCAAGGGAGTTTTAAAAACTGCCTCCAAACGTTGGTTGGTTACCTGCCAAAGTGGCTGTGAGAGTCAACAAACCTCTCAGCCACAGCAAAAAAAAAACACACAACAAAGTGCCAGCATCCGGTTGGTGGTCACATCCCAGTACTGTAGATAGACGGTAGAACATGTTCCGCGTTTGACAGCTTGAGTTTAAACTGAGAAACTGTGAAACCGGCCCGAACCGACAAAATACCATTCAGGGATTCAGTACTATGCTTTTCTAAGTTCTCGCGAGTTATATGCAACCAGTGCCGCAAACTACCCTACACCTCTGTAGGACCAGCTGCAGGAGTGACTTTCAAAACACACACACACAAATAACTTGTAGCATTTTAATTTTTTTTTTTAATCCGTGACCTTGCATATTGATATGTTGTATTTATTTTTTAATTTACAGGCCTGCGGTTTTGGGGGTCAGAGTTAAGGTGCAACTCGGAATAAAGTTGTAAGAGTTGGCACGATTTATGGTTGTTGTCGGGGGGTTGAGGGTGGGTGTTCGGTTGTAATTCAGGAAAAACTTTCATTAATTCAAAAAAGAGGAGATATAAACTGTAACGTGCTTCTTTCTATTCAGTCTATTGACAAACGACCGAGAATGAATGTTCTTCAGACTCCTGGATTCCAGTATTGTGTGTACTTTGATGGATTGAGCCCGGCCCTGTGTAACTTTAGAGGGCTTTGCGTTTGGCTGATTTCGTGTGATTGTGCCCTGTCGCTGTAGGAACTGGTAAAACCAACGCACTCTGGGATCCATTTATACACCTCTTGGATTTCCCGTCACCTGCTGAAGATGTGAACCCTGAATTAGCGGGCTTACCGTACAGAAGAAGAACAAAAATTAGTTGATAGTTAATTAGACAATTTGAACCGTAACAGTCCTGCTGTACCACCTTCTCCTTCGGGCCTTTCTGTGGCTTTGGCTCATCTTTAAATCTGTATGCAGCGTAACAGACAACACTCTGCATTGGCTCCTCGACCTTTATGAAGCATTTCATTTTATCCAGAATGAAAGTCTGAACCTGCGTCCAGATGTGAACACTTCAAATGCTTGGTTAAGACGATTTGAGACAATCTTGTCTGCCTTTTTGTTAAACAATCACAGATGAGCCAAACCTCTTTGCTTCCCCTCAGGTCTCGACTCTTAGCAAACCTACTCCGACTCAATTTTGTTCTAAAAATTCTCCAAAAACATTTAAAGGTGTATGAATGGGTTTTCCCAGCATGCAGGCTTTACGGTTTTCTATCTCGACTTCCTCCAGCCCAGCACCTCACATTGCTGTGCATATAAACTACCAGTGAAACATGTGTCTTGTTGCCCCTACTATTTTAAGCAGTCTAGGCTCTGTACAGACATGAGAACATTAATACTTGTATCAACTATATACTCTGAGCTGAATCTTTATAAGTGCGTGTTGAACTTCAGTGTTTCCTCTACATTCATTTTATACTTTTTTTGTGTTTTGAATCAGCAGCGGGGTTTGACCCAGCTGTATAAAAATTGTCCTTCTCTATGCGAAAAATAACTTAAAAGTTGAGCTTTGTGTAAGCTAAAAGCTAGAGGCTCATTGGAGTACTTTGTAAGGCATCCAAGAAAGCACTTAAAGGTTCCTCGGCAGAAAATAAATAGCGAGTGACTAACATTCAGCCGAGGGCGTTCCTCAAGGAGCGCACTCGGGTCCCCTGTCAGTTGCATTTTGAATCCCCGTAGCTCTTTAAGAGCAGTTGCAATACTCCACATGTGATAATGCAATCACCCACTACAGGTATTTCATTGCAGCATCTCAATCTCCTGCTTTTTCCCACTGTTGGTAAGAATTTAAGAGGAAACATTGAACTCCGATGACCTCGCCTCTAAGACTGTCTTTGCAGCAGGATGAGTCTGGTTGCCAGGCCTGGAATTTCTACGACAAAAAAAAAAACAAAAACACTACAAGCATTTTTGACCCCACATTTCTCGAGGCTCTCGAGTCACAGCGCTGATTCAGGATCTGCCAACGCAGCCTCTAATGGTAGTGATGCTCACGGGGTTTCTGGTTTTCAAGGCTGGGAGAAACTGATAAATCGGATCATTTCTGTCAGGAAACATTAGTGGGTTGTAAAAAAAAAAGTCTCTTCAATGATGAAAATGTCTTGTTTCTTTACTCCTGATACGTGTGACTGTAGGCTTTATGTTACTGACAAAAATGTGAAAAAAGGACAAGAAACTAAGGTCTGGAATTTAAAACTGGAAAACTTCCCAAAAAGAAAGCTTCCCACTGGGTGTTCAAGAGCCAGAACGAGTTTTTACCAGCTTCAGGGGTTCTCGCCCTGACCTCTGACCTCAGACCTCCCTGTGAAGGGACGAGAGAAGATGAGAGAAATGAGAATTCCCTTTGAAAAGTATTAAAGCAGAAAAAAACCTTCAGAAACCCTGGATACATTATCACAGAGGAGACACTGATCCCTGATCAGCGCTGTGACTCTCGGCTCATGGTTTTTATCAGCTGAAGTGATTCACGTGATGTAAATAAATGTGTTTTTAGATTGTGAATGCTGATGTTTTTCTTTTGTTCACCGACAGTTGGACTGAGACTCCTTCATTCCTCTTTAGATAGAAGCTCTTTATTTGACAGGTTTGTAACTTCAAAAGTTTCCTGAAAATGAAAAGAACTCCACTTAAACACACGTAAATATTTATTTAAAACTCTCTTCATATATGTTGAATAGCTTGGCTGTTGACAAATGTCATATTATACCAACTAAATACTGTAGATTGCGCTGGCAGTAATGAAGTTATAGTGTTGCACAGTGTTCCCAGTAGGATGATGTACTTCACAGAATCAGGTTTTACTTACAAAACATATACTGACGTGCTACAATATAATAAATGGAGGGTAAATAAACCAATTAAGTGTTTAGTATTCAAGCTAAAGACAGTGTTAAAATACATTTTACAGGTTAACAAATTAAAATTCCCAAAAAAGGTAAAACATTTTTTAAAATGAGTTGTTTACTTCGAATGTATTGTGTGATTAATTACAGGTTTTAGTTCTGGACTTCTGTTCTCATGGAATATTACAAAACTTTTATTTAAAAGTCATCCAGAAGGACTCGTCTCCTGCAGAGAAAACAAGGGGAATCATGGGTATTATTCTTACTCACGTTAAGTAAATGGAATGTTAAAAGCAGTTTGTTATATTAGCATGTTTTTGAATGACTGAGGGTGGACAAGCCGGTGCCTGTTTCACTCTTTGCTATAAACAGACCTGTTAACTGCATGTATGCACAGTAAAGTGTGCGCGCTGTTTTTTTTCTAAAATGTAGTAGATTTTTAAATAATTAGAATCCTTTAATCTAATGAGGGTTTTCTACTTCCTGATGAGCCTAAAGTTGACTGCATGGTTTTACCACCAGATGGCAGCATTCAGCAGATGAAGTGCCAACAGCGGTGTGAAACTTGTTTCCAAACTCCTGCTCCTTTCAGTGATTTTGAGGAAGAAATTTGGACCTAAAAACGGTCAAAATTAGAAAACGGATGTCTTGTTTCACTCTCAGTCTCATCATTTTAAAAGAACCATTTTCAGAATAATTTTTTAATCAAACTGTTTCTTTAAAGTTCAAAGGCTTGAGGGAAATCTGAGATATGCTTGTCTGATTTCAGTCCCGCTGCTGGATCTTCTGAGTTATTGTAATAATCCGGTCGATTGTGGTCGGATTATTGCACATTGAGTCAAATTATAGTAAATTCAGTCAACGGGTTTTAAGACTTTCCACTCAAAGTCTCCAGCAGTCTAACACTGATGGTAAACTGAGGCCTTTTATTTCCATGAGACATCTCACTTATTTAACATCTCCTGAATAAAAAGCTGTTCAGTTTTGAAAATGTAACTGTATTAGATATTTTATAACTATCTTCAAATTAATTACTTTTCACTTAAGCTGTGATTTCTTAGAGTTTTTTTGGTGAAAAGCACAAAGAAAAACACGAAAATTACAAAACTCAGCATTTCTTTATTTCCTAAACATTTACAGCGGCTAGTTATAAAGTGTGTTATTTATCCACTGGTGATTTTCTTGCATTGCTGGAGCAGAAAACACAGCAAATAAAACGTCCAGATGTGCGCGGAGACCTAGCCGAACGCCGACATGGCCCACTGCTTGACGTCAGTGGGGCATTGTGGGTACTTCTGCAGGGCCTCCATGATCTGACTGTGGTCCAGCATGAGTCTCATGAGCTGGTACTCCCTCTGAGTTTTGGCCGAGGAGCTGTCGACCGGCTGGATCAGCTCCAGCTGCTGCAGGTGCTCAAAGGCCTGAGGTTGGGCGACAGGTCGAGTCAGTGTTGGTGTCCCGTCTTTAACTTTGGCCATTTTTATAAATTTGCTGATATTTCTCTTTAGAACTTGCTTCAAACCAATGAAACAGTATATAAAAAGGTATCACGGGACTCTTCACATGCTTCATACAGACCTTCATGATGACAGGCTGGTCGAAGTTGTACATGGAGTTGGACTTCCTCTGCAGGAACTTCTTAAACTCTAAAAAGAACAGGACATGTGGAGAAATCAGCTCATCATGTACAAGTGAGAAAAAGTTGAATTATTTGGACTCAGAGGGCGACGAAGCCAAAGCATCAAGATCCTGGCGTCATAGCCAGGGGGCGCCGGTTGGGTCACATTCAACTGCGGGTTCTCTAATCTAATGAGGCTCTATTGTGAACGTGCAGCCTGCTCTTCATAAAGTCGACAATTTGGTTTTAAATTCCCGATTACTGCCTTTTTTTTGCACTCATTCACTCTTTCAATCAATCAAAAAACATCTGAAAATTAAGATGAAAACATTTCCCATTTTTTTTCTAAATTAAGGAGATTATCATCTCAGAATTAAGAGACGTTTTTCTGCAAACTATGAACTTTACCATCTATATTCCTGAAAGACACAAGTATCTCCTGGTGTCTCAAACCCGAAACAAAATAAAACTGGATTAAACTGCACAGGCGGGACATGTTTGCCTCCATGAAATGAAAGTGCTGTAAACAAGAGCTTTTCTGGGGATTTAAGGAAGCCTATCTTGTTAATTCAGAAAAACAGAGCAAATAGTTTTTTTCTCAAGTGAATGCATTACACTTCTGTAGATATTTGATTTGGTTTTTCTCATTTTCAGCATCAGGGCTAAACTCTTATTTCCCCTGTTGATTCCTTTTTGTTGTTTTTCTGTCGTTTGTCTCCTTTGTGAGCTCTCTGGATTCCTCTTTTTAAATCGCGCCCACATGAAGGTATTTATTTTACGCTTTTCTTGTAGCTGCACATTTGCAAAGTCAGTATTCCCGTCTCGTCCTCCCTCGTCACTGCGATGCTGAGTTTTTTTACTGTCTTTGAAGTGAAGCGGCACGTTGCCTTCGCAGCAGCTTGATGACAAACCACAGACGAGTCGAAGTGTCCGGTCGTACCGTTGTGAACCATTTGGAGGTTGAACGGCTCTCCCTCGTAGACGTCGTTCAGGTGTTTCATGGCGATGATCAGGCACAGCTACAAGATGGACAGACCTGCGGGGAGGGGAGAAAACACAAACGCCAACAGATGTGAACTTATTGTAGAGCTTAAAGCGTGAAAGGCGTTTCTCCGTTGATCTCTCTTCGTTACCGTGGAGCATATTAGCCTTGGCGTCGGCAAAACACAGTCTGCTGGCCTCCAGCACGTCTGCAGGCTTGATGGCAGGTTTGGCTGCAGACACACGACTCAGACACAACATCTGGAGGTGAACAGACAGAGAACAGCTGCAAAGAAAGGAACTTCAGATATTTTACATGGAGAATTAAAACACTGCACAGAGAGAAGAGAAAAGAGGAAAGATTCAGAGAGGAGAAGAGAGGAGAGAAGAGGCGGAAGGAGGAGAAGAGAGAAGAGAGGAGAGAAGAGGCGGAAGGAGGAGAAGAGAGGAGAAATTACAAGAGGAGGAAAGATGAGAGAATTAAAGAGGGGAAAACAGGAAGTGGAGGAAAGATGAGCAGAGAAGACATGGACAGAGGAGGGATGAGGAAAAGGAGAAAATAAGAGGAGAGGAAGAGGAGAAAATGGGAGGAGGAGGAAAGATGAGGAGAGGAGAAAAGGACAGAGGAGGGATGAGGAAAAGGAGAAAACAGGAGGAGGAGGAAGAAAGATGATGAGGAAGAGGAAGAAAGATGATGAGGAAGGAGGAGAGATGAGTGGAAAAGGAAAAAATAAAGAGGAGGAAAGAGGAGAAGGGAAACTAGGAGGGGGGAGAGATGAGGTGGAGAGAAGGAAAGAGGACAAAATAGAGGAAGAAAGAGGAGAAGAAAATAAGAGGAGGAAAAATAAGAAAAGGAGGAAAGTGGAGAGATTAGGTGGACAGTGGAGAAAATGGAAGAGGAGGGGAGAAATGAAGAGGTGATGAGAGGAAAGATAAGAAGAGAAGAGAGGGGAAGGAGGAGCGAGGAGGAGGAAGGAGAGGAGACACAGCGGGGAGCAGGAGTCTTGTACCAGCAGCATGTGCACTGAGCGGAAGTCTTTGCTGGAGTTGAAGTGTCTCTGTATAACATCCTCAACTGATTTATCCTCACACAGAGTCTGAGGAAAGAAAACAAACAGAAGATTGATGCTCCGCCTCCTGGTTTCCGTGACATCAGACCACAAGTGAACGCCTGGTCTGACTGTGATGTTTGGACTGATCTGAGATCAGCTCACTCACTCACCTTTACGCCGGCGTTCCACTCCTGAGCGAACTTGCCGTCGGGGAAGTCGTCCGGCAGGCTGAGCTGCGTTCGGACCCGCTCCAGGTACTGAGGGAACGTCGGGCTGCTCAGCAGGTGGATCTGACGGTGGGAGAACCGCGATTTTACCCGCTTCTCCAACAGCTCCAAAACATCCTGGACGGAAATGAAAAAATGTCATTAATGAAAACCAAATGATAGAAAACCCGGCTGTGTCATCTTCAAAGTTTGGGGGGGGGGTTGAGCGAGGCTCACCAGCCTGCAGGTGATGCCGACCACAGCGATGGGAGCCTGGGCAGACTGGGAGACGTCAAACAGGTTGTAGAGCAGCGTCTGGTTCTTGTGGTGGGCGAACAGGTCGAACTCATCCAGGACGAACAAAACCGGACGGCTGCTGCTGCGATCACCTGGAGTGAAACCCAAAAATCAACCGTTCGTCACACTCAAACAAACAACCACACGTTTATGGCCTTAAATGTGGATGATTCAGTTAAAAGTGCTGAATCCTCAAACCTTTCTTCAAGGCCTCCAGCAAGAAAGCCAGATTCTCTGCAAAACTTCCCTGAAATGAAACCAGAAGCGGGTTTTTTAAGCACTTTTATTGCATTATTAATGACCAAACTGTAAATAAAACTCTTTCCTAATACTTACAAATACTTTGTCGCCTACGACATTTTCCAGGTGGAGCTGCCGTGTTATTTCTTTAAGCGCTATTCTGTCATCAGTCTGCAGGAGACCTAAAGCAAACAGGCAAGACATGTATGTGCTTATCTACTTCGGTCTTTAAAATTCAGAATAATTTATATTAGGTTTGGTGAAGAGTCTGTACCATTGAGATGAACCTGCATCAGGTTTTTTTGCACTTCTTTTTCCTCCAGCAGATCTCTCAACACACACTTGAGCAGCTGCAGACACAAAAACACCATCAGACAAACGCAAACCTCCCAGGGTTTAAAACACACTTCAACGCAATTCATCATCTTTTCAACGGTATTTTTTTTCCCATAAGCCCCATTTGAAGCGTGTGTTCAGGCTGCAGAGGCTCACCATTGTTTTTCCTGCTCCTCTGGGACCGACAATTAGCACCGAGTTACTCTCCCCGTGGATGGCCGTCCGCTTCAGCAGCTCCAGGAGGTGTCTGAAAATACAATGTTTAGACTACAGTACCCATAATGCTCCTCAATTTGTGGAAAACGGTGAGTTCTGTAGTTTAAAGAGACGTTTCTGTTTCTTAAATTAAACTTCCTGCAGTAACATCTACATCTAATGAGTGCAAAGGATTAAATCTGCAGTGTTGAGGTGGATTTCACTACCGGCTCCAGAGAGCAGCACCTGGGATGCTCGTGTCGTGTCCGAGTCAGCTGGGAAGTGGAGCTTTTCCCGCCCACAAACTGGGACAGCGCTGCCAGAACTGGGTCAGCGAAACTCACACCGAGTCCCAGACTGCCTCTTAATAACAGAGGACAATCCTACAGCAGGCTCGACTTCTCTTTGATTTCGTGCATCTCTAAACCTTCTTACTTCAGCTGTACTAATTGTTTGAGTAATTTTTTGAGCAAAAAACACCAAAAATTATGTTCGGGTGTCACTTGTGAGGATTTGCTGCTTGTTTTATGTTAAAGTTAAGGGAATATTGGTCGGTTTGGGACTTTTGGTTGGACACAAAAGCAATTTCAAGATGACAACAAGAGGAAACAACCTTTTGTTTCTTGTGATCATGTGTTGAAGCTTGTTTTCTTGAAATAACTTACCGGTGATCAAGATAAAGGCATAAAAAATATTATGCATCATGCAAGCGTGGCCATTCTCAGCCGCTTTAGATAAGTCACCTCAACACACATCAAAATAACAAACAGTTTCAGACTTTTAAACCAACATTGATGAAATAAACCTACTTGTGTTGAGCTTCCACTCCCTCCGGCCTGTCAGGGAGCTGCTGACGGCAAAACCGCTCCCTTAAAATCCCCTGAACCTGAAAATAAACATGAATACAGACGTTACAGTGACTCATCATGCAATAACACAAACGGTCATGTGCTTGCCAACCGGTTGCTCTTATGAATGTAGGTAAGAGTGAAGAACAGTAATTTTACCAATCGCCATAAACAAATTAGAAGAGAATACGTCAAACCTGTGTGATGCATTCTCCTACTGGTAAATGAGCATCTTTCAGCTTCCTCTTACTCATGCTGTTGTGACTGTAAACTGCAAAACATGTGGTTCATTGGTTAAAATACACGACATTTGTGGTGCCTAAAATGTGCTGCAGGGACTTCCAAGGGTCCTTAATGAGTTCCAAGCAAATGAAAACTATTTCAGTATGTTTTTACATTAAGCAGCATCACAATATGAGAGTGAGGATATCAAAATGACTTTCTGGGCCCCCGTTTTAATTTTTACCCAGTTAACTATCTTATCACAAGCAGCACTCAGCTACAGTTCTGCATTTAATCTCATGTAGATTTGAAACCTTAAGAAATGCGAGTTTTGTGTCAATTACTAAGCTAACAGATGGCAGACTTTGTGATGTTTAAGCCAAACTCCATTCTAGTATTCGTCAAAACATAATTATCTCGCTTCGTGA
Organism: Zanclus cornutus; assembly: GCA_029814745.1. Classification (NCBI taxonomy): domain Eukaryota; kingdom Metazoa; phylum Chordata; class Actinopteri; order Acanthuriformes; family Zanclidae; genus Zanclus; species Zanclus cornutus. Next base: position 1,864,365 of record JAQQZW010000017.1, on the reverse strand, counting down.
CATATGTGCATTACTGTTATAACATTAGATAAGGTCTCAAATAAATAAAGACAAACCACCATTCAACTCGGCATATAGCTAATTCAACAAGAAACATCTTTTTGAATAAAATTTCCACTTTTTAACTGCTTCGGCGGTGTGTTTACTGTGAAGTAAAATTCCTGAGGCTATAGTGGATGGTACGTATGCCGAATTATAAAGTGACTCGTACTTATTCAGGAGGTGTCACAAGTTCTGCTCAAGATTGTATAAAGATTCGCCGGCAAGCAATGATGCATTAAATCTGTCAAAATTTAAGAGTGGAGTTTGGTATCACTTTTCCCCACGCTGGAGTAAACGTCACCTGGGCTCGTTAGCAGCACGTTTTGTGTTAGCTTGATCAAATTA
>JAQQZW010000017.1:1627118-1639017 GCA_029814745.1 Zanclus cornutus | reverse complement strand
AAAAAAAAAAACGAAAAAAAGCAAAAGAAAACACAATAACGTTAATAATTTTATCCGGAGGTGTTGCAACACTTGTGTTTGGCCAAGTAAAATTCCAGAGCAGGCACACAACAAAATGACTTTTTTCCAGTGGAAATTTGTTGAAGAGTTGATGCCAAACTGATACTGATTTAAATAACCTGCACACAGCAGCACTACAGAATAAAAGGTTGTTTCAGACCTTGAGCAGCGACTGCAGCCAGGAGGCGGTCAGCAGACTGTGGAGGATCTCTGCCCCGTCGATGTCCTGATTCACCGACTGTCTCACCTCTGCAATCACATCTGTCAGGATCTGACGCAGGCCTGCAACACGCAAACTCACCTTTTATTAAGAGTGTAAACAAGGAGCAGTATGTCAGCAAAATAAGATGCACCAGTGAGGTGAACTTCCACCACTGACAGTGTTCTCCTAGTTCACAGTGGGGGCTTAACACCTGAGCCTCCACCGCCTGCCTCATGGTCACTTGACCCCGACCTTTGACCCCAACCACCTCCTGACAGCTGGTCTTCCAAACAAAACCTGGAATAGTTACGGAAACACGACAATTTTATTTATTTTGTTTGTTGATTATACATATACAGTATTCTTTGATGCTTTAATACAGGAGGAAAAAATCCTTAAAGCTAAGATGATATTTAATATTAATAACAGTCCTCACATTTCGAGTACGATGTATGAGATCAACCGGAAACAAAGTCTGACGGCTTGCTGATTAGAGGATTAATAATCGTCATCTGTTTTGGTAACCGATCAATTGTTTGTTAAGTCTGGTTAACTTATTTTATTAAAGCCCCAACAAGTCACTCTGTTGCATTATGTTAAAAAAGGACCGTTTTGTCAATGAAGTTTGGTGTCAAATGTATTTTCCCTCGAGATAATAAAGTACAATAAACTAATCTGCTCCTATAGTTTTATTTAATTGGGAAAATTAACTATAATGGAAAAATAGTTAAAAAGTTCTCAAAATTCTCTGGTTCCAGCTCCTAAAATGTGAAGATTCGCTGCTTGTCTTTGTCATATAACCGTGTAAACTGAAAATCTTTGGATTTTAGAGTTTTGGTGGAACAAAATAAACATTTAAGGATGTAGATTTATAGGTCTGCGAAGCTGTGATGGGAATTTTCACTACTTTTAACATTTCATAGACTAAAACTAGGCTGTTTCTCTACTGGAGCTACAACTAACAGTGACTACCACTGCAAACAAGGCCCCAGTTTTTCTCTGTTTGTGTAAATTTGATTGAACAGTTTATTTATGAATATGTGTCATGTTGGAATAATATAAAAGTCTTCAAACCAGGGCGCCTCTAAAAGATAAAACCTGACAGATTAGCTGATAAGACAGGACCTGCCTGTAGAAATCGAACCCACTTGACATGCGGTGGGACTTTTGGGCCCTTTCTGTGAATCCATGCCCACTTTGTCTGGCTGGTAATCCAGCTGTGAGTGTGCAGTGGGATCAGGTGCAGTCTCCATCAGTGGTTAGTGTGAATGGGGTCATGGGTTAATGGCACACTTCACGGCAGCTCGTAAGAGAACCGGTGATGTAAATACAGAGATGTGCAGACCATAATCTCCTGCTGGAGACAGCAAACTCCAGTATAAAAAATCCGTATTTTTAGGGAATAACTGAACTGAGTTTCTATTTTGACCAACTTCAAGGTGATAAACGAGTTAAAAAAAACTCCGCTCAGACAGGATTCACCGCCTCTATGTCTCCGGTTATGACTGTAAATTAACCATCACAAACATATTGCAAACGTACCACTTCTGAAAGATGGCAGATGTGATGCGTTCACGCAGAAGCAACTGTTAAATAAAGTGATTCAAGCTTATCAAGAGATTTCTGTTGTTAAACAAGAGGAAGAGGATGATCCCTGTGGCCTTCCTCCAAGCCGTCCTCTCTGTAAAAATGCATCTTACCTGTATGTCTGAATCCTCAGGGATGCCACAGGTGTTTGTCCTCCAGCTCCCGCGGGACTGAGCACCGAAACGGCTGCAGGAAAAACGCACACACGATGAGAAATTATTCCCCGGAGACTGGACGCAGCACTACGCTTTCATCGAGCTGCAGGGAACGAGAGGGAGAGGGCTGTAATCTCTCCCGATCCCACTTAATCCCGGGCAAGTGAGCCGCCTGCCTCTGGCCACCGGAAGCCAGTTCCTCCCTCACCGGCTGGCTGGTAGCTGCGGAGCTGCCAAATCTTCTTAACTCTTTCAGCTTTCAGCGGCACGCAGGAGGAGCGCACTCCGACAGGGAAGGAGAGAGTTTAAATGTCACCTCGACAGGAAAGAGGAGCGCTTCAAGGTCACATGCTTCTGCTTTTTGGACTCAAAGTTTAGCGCGATGCTTTCTAATTTCAGTTCTTAGAAAGAGACAGAGTTGGAGTAAATGGGGAGTGTACAGGATGCTTATTTAAAGAATCTTTTAGTCTCTATACTCATGCCCAAAAATCTGCCAGGAAGGGGGCAATCTCCTGATTGGTCCGAGTTTTCTAATTCCCAAAGAAATTCAACAAATCTCTCCTCCTTCCATCTGAAAACAAAGTCCTAAAATGTTCCCAAAACAGGGAGATTATCTCCTCGCACTTGATAAAAACATGTCTTTGTTAGTTGATTCTCAGTAAGTCTTAAAAAAGTGCAACGCTGGGAGGATTTGTGAGTTCATCACCTGCTACCTCTGAGATGTGAGGAGTCTCTCATGACCTGTGAAAAGAAACGTTTAATTTTATACCAGTTTAAATGGAAGATTCACATTTTGAACTTTAGTTACTTATTACCTGATAATCATCAGAAATCAAAATGAGATTTTAACAGCAGCTTTTAGAAACTCTCGTGGTTTCAGTGTGTGTGGTATTACGCAACTATTATTATTATTATCATCAGTTACATGACCCCTAAAGGTCCAGTGTGCAGGATTTAGTGGCATCTAGTGGTGAAGTTGCAGATTGCATCCGACTGAAATCTGCTTAAGAGAAGCTACGGTGGCCGCGAAACTCGTGAAAGAAAGGCCCCTTTTTAGAGTTAGTATTTAGTTTGTCCATTTTAGGCTACTGTAGAAACATGGCGTACCTGTGGAAGAGGTGCCGCTCCTGCTGTAGATATAAAACACTTATTTCAGGGTGATGAAAACATAAGGATTCTTATTTTCAGGTGATTATATGAAAACATACTTATTAATATTAATCTCCATGTCTGCCATATTCCACAAATAGATCTTCCTAAATGCTACACACTGGACCTTTAAATACATAAACAAAATAAATAAATATATACATGCACAAACATAAAATAAATAAACTCTTGTCTTTTAACCTCCAGTCGATTTTTGTTCCTTTGCCTCCAGTCAGCTGACAAAATAAATGAAATCTTTATTATTATTATTATTCTAATTACTTGTTTCTGGCACACACTTAAACATTTATCTATTCCCTATTCTCTCTGTTTTATTATCCTTACTGATGGTAAAGAAAAAAGGTTACGGGGGATTAAAAAACAAGTATGAAGCTTTAATTTCTTTTACACGCTCCATTTCAAATACTGATTATTTATTGATACATTCAGTTATATTTTGGACATTTTGTCTCTTTCTGGGCTTCACATTTTACAGCCAACAGAATTAATCTGCAGATTACTTTTTCAGGTCATCAATTGGTCATTTAGTGTATAAAAAGTCCCTTAATGGTGGAAAATGTCCTTCATGACTCTCCGGATCCAAAGGGGACGTTTTCAAATGTCTTATTTTGTCCAAAACCCAAAGATAAGAAGTTTTCAATATTATAAAACAGAAAAAAGCTACTCATCCTCAGATTTTTGAAGCTGGAATCAGACAACATTTGGCATTAATCAACTATATACACATAAAACTGTAGGAGTCCATTAGTTTATTGCCCTTTGTTATTATTTAAAAGGTGCAATACATTTGACATCATGTTAAAGACACACAGGTGGGAGTCAGCCTGCTGAAACAAAACATGTCAACTCGTAAACACCAAAGTCCATTGGCAAAACAGTTAATTTCACACACAATGCAACAGCATGACCCAGTGGGGCCTTTTTTGTAACAATAGGTGTTGAGGTACAGTTAGTTAACCACACAGTTGCCACAGGGTTTAAATCATGAACCCATCATGAGCTGATGAACGTTATCTTCAGTTTACATTTATAGCAATTCAGTTTGGATTTAAAATAGCACTTCATGTACAACCATTACAACAAATGTCCCGTCCTGTCTCAGTAGTTTGGCTTGCAAGTCAGTTGTGTTGTCTACTGAAAATATTACTTCGTTTTGAGTGGCAGCAGCAGCAGCAGCAGCCGTTTCAGCCTTCAGATTGTCTTAAGTGGAGCTCTGCAGACACGACAACAATCACATCTACACAACAAACCGTGGAGGACAAAAGCAGGAAGGCTCGTCTTGTCAGTCAAATAACTTTTGTTTTAAAGATCAGTCTCTGCTTGACAACATAAAGTTACACCTCCAGAATGCTTTTCTTTCTTTGCTTTAAGTGCGTCCATAGATTTTTGGGAATGAACTCGTCAGTTACGAAGACAATATTGCTTCACTCCTTTAAGTGTCAGGCACATACGGTCTCAGCAGTACCAAGAGCTCGTCACCGGGGATGGAAGAGCGTTATTATAAGCGTCATAAAAGAATGAGAGATTCCCGATTCAAAATGCTGACAGACTGTGGTGTTTAGGACACATGTGGGGTCAATATTCACTGCATTTCACAACAGTTTGACGTATTCTTTAAATTATAATTGTTTGCATTCATCTGCAAAAGCATTATTACGGCATGTGACGTTGAGTTATTGCGAAAAGTATCCAATCAACATTTATCTGACCTCAAACATACATCAGTTTAGGTTTAACATAAAGAGAACAATGGTGCAGCTTTACAGCAGCTTTCAGTTTTGAATCTGAATTCGGAACCGTTTCACATTTTTGCATCGAAAAATCAGCAACTTCACGGAAATGTTCTCCTTTCAGAAAGAGGCCTCTGATGCACCGGCTTTCCTGTTGTGAAACAATATGAGAAAACAAAAGCAGTGATATTTAAAAAAAAAAAAAAAAAGGCTCAGCCATCCTCTGAATCCCTCTTAAGCCCTTTTATAAACTGGCATGTGTGACGCACATCTCAAAAAGGCAACAATGTCTGACAGTTTGTGCCGTGAATGGTTTAAAAAAATAACAGTTAGCATCAACAGATGGTGCAGAGAATCAGCTTTGAACATCACGTCAACAAAAACAGCGTTAGCACGGAGTCGACTGCTGAAGCACCACCTGCAGCAGGAAAAATTAATGGAAATTTTACCTTCTGCAGTCATTTTCTACAGATTTACAGATTTTAAGAACTTCCGTTGGTGCTCACTTTCATGAAGAATGAGCTGACTTCTCTCTCTGAGTGCAACGAACAAAGTTTCCTCTGAACTCTTTCTTTCTTTTCATTGGATGTCAGCGGGGTTAAAGGTGATCTCTGTGGGGGAACCTGCAGTTTGAATTCCACTACTCTGTCCACACTGTTAGTTAAAAGCAGAAACATTAACATACTGATGGTGGCAGCTCACAACACGACAAACCACAACACGAGTACAGTCGAAAGGAAACTTGTCATGTATAAAAACATGCATCTCCAGGCCTGTTTTCAACTTTCCGAGGATGCATTTGTCAGTTTTTAAATGGCATATTTTAACTTAAGAAGGAGAATTTTTTACAGCATGAAAAGGTCAGTTTTTCTGAAAAGAAAGAAAGAAGAAGAAAGGTAACAAACCCTGGAGGTGCTTAACTTGTGCTGAACAGTACTGATGTGTAATGTGGCAAAGAATACGTTTCCTCACGCAAACTGTTAAAGACACAAATCCGAACACCACACGTTTACAGATTCTGCAGACCTGTTGAAGCACCTACAGTATTCATTATGCTGAAAAACTGGGCTCAGAAACTCACACAAGAGGCGCTCAGATCTTCGAGAAAAAAACATCCCTCTTCACTACTCCTGCCGTTTGCTCGATGTTCCTGCAAAGCTTTAAAAGAGGCATTTTCTCAGTCTGGTTTTGCGTTATGGTGCCACGATTCACCTTTCTTGTAGCTTTCTCTGTCAAAGCTGGAAAACTGATGCTACTCTGAGAGTACAAGAGTGCAGAACGTGTGCTGATGAGTCACCAATCCAGCTGAATCTTGTGTTAAGCAGATACATTTTTTTAGTCATCAGAGTGAGCAGTCGTGGTGATGAGCTGACTCAAAGAAAAGTGTAACGGTTCGTCGCTATTTTACTCTTCAATGTGCAACACTGCTTCTTAAAATGGAAAGCTGGAGCAGCTGGTTGGCTGCCAGAGATGGCGTTAGAGTCGGCTAATTTAGCCGCTAAGTTTAACTGTATTTGACTGCCAGCTGATGTAAGAGGAGAATATTCTATCCAGAGTTATAGCCAGAGCACACTGTACATGCTTTGTTCCGAATAGATAAAGAATCAGAGCTATCGGTAAACTAGCTCCTGTGGTTCGTTAGCCTTTATCTTTATCTTTGAAGTCCCTCCTCTTTTAAAGCTGGTAAATACTGCATGAAAACACTGCAGGTAAAGCATAAATCTCGCCTATGTGTCGTGTGACAAAGGGTGTTTTGGGCTAAACACTGCTGTCTCAGACAATAAAGACACGATAAATAAAAAAGTTTGTCAGTCTTGTAAAGTGACATGCTGTTATGTTACTTCCTTGTTATGTCAATTTCTTCATGTAGGTTTCAGGCGGAGAACAAGAAGGGAAACGGTCCGAAACACCAAAGTCTAAAAAGGGAAGTTTGGACCGTGTGATGGATCGACTCTCTCCGATAAAAAGGTTGTTTTTCATGCTGAAACATTGGTCCTTCTGAAGGATGAAAATGGCGTCCAGTATTTCACAGAATGCTGAGTGTGAGCAGAGGAACAAGAGATCAAATCTCTCCTGTTGGCACTAAAAAAACACTATAATGGAGCTTGAATGTCCTCCCAGGTAACAACGTCATGCACATCTGGATTCCTCTCAGTCAGTCTTACTGTTGTTTACACTGGACGGTATGAAGCGGCTCATCTCTGGCAGAAAAACACCTACAATATTCACATGTGCACCTTCATGATCTGCAGATAGGAGGCCAGCAGAGGTCACTAAAAGGGCAAAGAGTGTGTGTGTGTGTGTGTGTGTGTGTGTGTGTGTGTGTGTGTATGTCAGGGAGGGGGAGGTGATCCTGTCTCCACAACAGCAGCAGATGGAGCTGTCAGCAACCTGTTCACATGATCCTCTGCTTCCTATTGGCCGCTGCACACGTCACCCTCCTCGATCCCGGCCCTGTGATTGGCTGTGATGGTAGGTGGGACGGCAGCGTGCAGATCACTGAGGAAGTAACGCCACGCTCGTCTTAAGTGATCTTCTCATGCTGGATCTGATAGTAACAAGCCTGTGGAGAGGACGCACAAATGAAACGTGTCGGATAAAAGCAGGTTTAATGAGTTTTCACACGCTTGTCCTGAACCCTTGCAAAACAATTTCTTCAAAATGTTTGATAAACAAGAAAATGAAGCCTCTGCCTGATATTCATCCTTCATTTTTGAACGATTTCCTTTTTTAGGTCCTCAAAATTAAAATACTGACTGTGCAGAAACCCTCAAAGCTGCATAAAATAAAATTCCCTGAAAGTTTCCTGAAAATGGGGACTTGCACATTGCTGAAGCTTCACAGAGGTCGGTCCTTTGACTTTGCTCAATATTCCTTCATTATTTGCAGTACATTACCTTGAGTGTGGTGAACATGATGCCATGCTCTCCGTGCTGAACGCAGGGGTCCATCAGGTCCTCGATCAGGCTGACCTCTGACCCCAAGTTCCTGATTCTGGGAACAAAAAATTAAAGAAGCTTAAAAGTCTGATATGATTTGGGGACTTTGCACTTGATCTTGGACAATCAGGAGCAATAAACAAGTCATCTCAAGAGCACCACTGTAATTTATTTGCTTTGTTGATGAGTCTACAAATAGTTAATAATGCTGAAGAAATGAGCAGCAATCTATGTTTTTGCAGACTTTTCATTTCTATTTCTGAAAAACAAACAATATTTTCTTATTTTAGGACTGAAATTAACGAATAATTTTTACGGTCGATTAGTCAGCTGATTGTACTTTCAATTCATCGATTATTTGTTCTGTCTATAAAATGTCAAAACATGGTGAGAAACGCCTGCTCTAATTTTCTAAAGGAGTCCAAGATGATGTCTTCAAATGCCTTTTTATTATTGTAAAATACTTATTTAATTAATTATCAAAATAAATGCCAAATAATATCCTTCAATCAACTACTCAGTTGTCTACTTAAAGCACTTAATGCACTGTTTGTTGAGTTACTTTCAGTTATTTGGTTAAAGCAGACATGTTCCCTTCAACCCAAGAGCTTTTTTTTTTATTTCTGTCAACATTCACACGTGACCCACAGTAAAAGAAAACCTTCTCATCATCATCACATGTATAAATGTGTGTGTGAGCGTGACCGGGTTTGGTTTGGGGCTGACCGAGCACGCAGCACCACGTAGAGGAAGACGGGGAAAAGCTCGTCCATCGACCACAGGAAGTCCTGCTTGAGCAGCGACTGAACCTCCTGGGTGATCGCCTCGAAGGTGAGCTGGATCACCTGCAGCTTGTCCGACGGCGTGAAGGTTGTGCTGCAAACAAACAAGGAATTTAGGAATTTCTTATTTATAGAACTTCTTTGAATGCATGAAAGAAGCTACAACTACATTTCTTAAACAATCAAAATAAAGATGCATGCAAACAAAGGGTTTGTCACTTTGTTACTGCAAATACATTTCTGTCCAAACTGCAGTTTAAAATTCAAAAGTACTGTAGTTAACTGAAGTGTTTGAATAGAGCTGCACCTGATCTGTTGCAGAGTCTCCACTGCAGAGGCGAAGCAGGCGTCCTTGGTGCTGGAGAGGACCTGGAGGAGACAAACAGGTCAGAACAAACACAGTTTACGTCTTAAATCAAACACGTGACTTAGTGAAAAACTAAACCGTACCTGCTTCTTCTCCCCCGGTGCCGGCATGGAGACAGGGATGGAAACAGGCCAAAACTTTCTGAGGGAGCAGAAAAAAAACAAAAAACAGATTAGGTTGCACTGGAGAAAAGTTCTGGCTGCACCCATTATCAATCTGCTACACGGGAAAAAAGGTTTTGTCTTGTTTGTTTGTTTTTAACCACCAATCACAATCATTTTTTGGGTGGTGCTTCGTCTGGATGCAGAGGAAGTGCACTTACAAAATAGTAACACAAAGATAATGTGAGGGGAGGACACTGCCGACTGAAATAGCGGCCCAATGGCAGGCTTATACCCGCTGTCTACATCCGGTGAGTCAGACTAGTGTACGACATACTGCTGTACGCCCAGGAAGGCGAGCAGGGCCAAGTCAGGCTGCTTATTGAGGCGGAGGACACAGTCCCAGTAGATATCGTCCTCTCTCTCCTTGTCCAGAGCGTAGAGGGTGAAGAGCGGCGGGTAGAGACGAGGCAGCAGGACGGGAAGCAGCAGAGCTGAGCTGCTCACCACGCGGCTGAGGAGACACACAGGAGAGGCTAATGTGATCCAACCGACCCTGAGGAGCAGCAGAGCTTCAAGGGGACAATGCGCGGTCATTACCAAGGTTTTGGAGACTCTAGCGGGGCATCAGGCAAGCCCGGCTCCTTCTTGTCCTGGAGGCTGGTGGTTGGCTCTGGTATTAGACCGCCCTCTTCTGGCAGGTCTGGGAAGAGAAACCTACAGAGCATTTGAGAGCAACAACAGAAATTCTGCATCAATCCTTTCATCTCTACCCATTCTGTACATTCATTTGAAATGAAGATAAGGACAGACTGTCCGTGTGTTCTGTGTGAACTACCTGACGATCTGGAAGATGCGGTTGAGGTAAGACTTGATCTCGTTGACAGCCTGAGGCAGCAGCCGACGGTTCGCTCCAACGCCCACGTAGGTCATCCGGTAGACCCCCACCAGGGCCTCCACCAGCCGGCCCAGCGGGTGGAGGGGGGTGTCACACGCCTGGAGGAAGCGGAGAAAAGGACACCACTCTTGAAACCAACCAACCAACCAACCTCCACAGAATGAGCCTGAGCTGGTTGCTCTCAGTCCAACATTAATATACAATTTAACAATTTTTTAATTATTATTAATCAATCAGCTGATCACAATTAATCAACTGTCTAACTTATAAAATCCTGCTCATAATTTTCCACTGCCCAGAATGACGTCTTCACATTGCTCTTTTTGTTCAATCAACAGTCCAAAACCCAAAGACTCAGCAAATCCTTCCATTTAAGAGGCTGCAACCAGCAAATGTTTGACATTTTTGTTTATCAAAAAAGTTGGCAACTAACTTTTACTTCATTTTGTGAAAAACGGGAGCAAAAACAAAAGTGTTGTGTTTATATATTTGTTTGTGATTACCTCTCTTTACTGCGTATGCAATACTTATTTAATTAATTCTTTATTAAATGTCAGTTTTCTCGGCTGCACTGTAAACACACGATCACTCAGTGTTTGCCATAACCGCACTTGCTGTTACCACGGTAACCACTGGTGTTTCAAACGAACCCGGCCTGAAATCCTCTTTGAGCATACTGACCTCGGCGAATGTGTTTCGGCAGGTTTACCTTGATGAGGTAGAGGCGGATGGTGTGGTATCTCTCCATGGTGATCGGTCCTACGTGCTGCGGGATGACCTCCAGACTCTCCAGGGTTCTGCTGTGACTTTTGGACAACATCTCCGGACTGCAACACAGACAAAACGCGACATCAGACATTTAAAATCCCAGTAGTTACGAGTGAAAACCTTTCCTTTCCTTTTGATTCCTGTAGTCTGGCTCCTTTCACTGGCTAACAGGGAGAATCCAAAGGCGCGTACCTGTCCTGGATGTGTCGCCGGCTGGTGGTCAGGGCCACGGCGATGTTCTCCCACGCCTTCCAGTTCTCTCCTTGGCCCGGCGCCTCGCAGCCCAGCTGGCTCCAACACTCCTCGAACACCGCCTGCCACTTATCCTCCGCGCACACACACAGACGCCCCAGCTTCCTGCCGAATCACACACGGAGCATTTAAAGCGTAATGAGATGAATAAATGATGTATGACAGGAGGTATAAGTTGTATTTCCTTTCAGTGAGCTTACACAGCGCGGGTCTTGTCCGTGTCAAACAGGTGTGGTTTGAAGTAGGAGCCGGCCACTTTGAGCCCGGAGCCCCATTCGCCACTGAAGGAGCCCTCCAGGTAGTCACCATTTGCCATGGTCAGCACGCCCTGTGGGAGAGCCGGTCAGTGCAATAAACCACACTGAAGTACACTTTACTGCAAATACTTCAATATCTTTTAAGTATTTTTAATTATGTTACGGTCTAATTTATCAATATGGAAGATTTTAATACTTTTCAACCACTGGAGGAAAATATCAGTGACACATATTTTATTTATTTTGTTATTCATCTGTTAATAATATTGTTTTTTTATTGCTGGGTATTTTATTACATTTTATTTAAGTGTTATTTTTAATTGTCTGATCTTATTTGCATCATTACAGTCCTTAAAAGTTTTAATCCTGGTTCAACCATGAAGAGCACTTAAAAAAGTTTATTTTGGTTATTATTAATATATAACAATTTGACACTAATGCACACATGACATAGAAATAATATGAATGTAACAGATAAATAGGCAAAAATTTATAAAGACGAATGACTAATAAAATACATAAAATTGAGTAAAAAAAAAACAAAACAAAAACACAATAAAATAAATGATTCCATAAAAAAATAACAGCCATAAAGAGGTTTAAAGTTTAAAGACATCAACACTTGTGTGGG
>JAQQZW010000017.1:1344682-1354777 GCA_029814745.1 Zanclus cornutus | reverse complement strand
CTGGATTTAAAAAGTCAAACATTTTACATATTATATTTTGACTTTACATGTATAATCTGAAATAAAAGTCAGAATTGTATCTAGTTTAAACTCAAACCTTTGAATCTATCTCATAGATCTATCTCATAATTTCTGACTTCTGTGACTTGTGTGTAATTTTAACTTATTATCTCATCATTTTGACTTAAAAAGGTTAACATTTTAATTTTTGTTTCTATTTTTGTCATTCTTACATTGGACCTACATTCCTTTTTTCTTCGTGGCTGGAACGGGCTTCCATAGCACAGAGCTCCAGCACACAATAAATCTTTTCAACTCCCTTTAGCTAAATATTGACTTCTTTCTCTCCTACACTGAAATAAAAGAACACAACGAGATAAAAGCTCCTGTTTGCAGCCCTGAATAATGACTCTGTGTGTGTGTGTATGTGTGTGTGTCCAGGCAGGACGGGGTTCGAGACAATACGTCAGGGCACTTGAAAGTGACACTTGAGGACCGTCTCAAGTCTATCTGGGGATAAATATTTGGGGAAGGTTGGAAAGCCGAGGCCAGGTGATTAGATAAGCCACCTGAAGGAGGAAGGAGCAGAGCGGGAAAATGAGCCAGCGGGTTAATCATCTGACGAAGCGACACGTGACTGCAGCTCCACTCCTGCATGTTTAAAACATCTCTTCCTCACCGAACTGCAGGATTTTCACTTTGGCGTCCAGTGTGACGATGATAACTGAGTGTCAGATCTCTTCAACTTGTCTTGATAAAAGTTTGCATAATTCTAATTTAACCATAAACATTTAGGGCTTTTCAGTTAGTCAGGAATTTGTTCTTCATTTAGTGTTGATGTCATTCTATATTTACTTTAAATACACTATTTACATCAAATGAAATAATTAGTTTAATTATGGAATTATAAGTATATAAAATATATATTTATATTAAAAATGCAGTATGGAGCAACGTTTTCATGTTCGGAACCCCGTTTTGTTGCTATTCCACATATCGACCGTTGGGGGCAGTAACGAGTGAAGATTTTTAGAAGTAATGCAGTGAAGAAGAAGATTGCCAGCAAGTAAACATGGCTGTACACAACGCACAGTTTTAAATATAAAAAAAGGCTTTTAAAATATTTTATGAGGAAGGAAATTCATTCAACATGTCTGTCAGACCTCAAAGAATGTAAACATATATTTGTTTGTTTAAAAAATGCTTTATGTTATTTAATGCAAAAACAAAGAGGTCATTTGAGGTGAACAAAAACTCAGAATTTCGCTATGCTGCCATTTTAGTTGTGACTCTCTCACAAATTAGATAAGCTAACGCATCTCAGGTTCGATGGTTAAAAGGTGAAATAAATAATAAAAGCATTTAAAATTCTTTGACGATGTGATTCTCATAAAACATCTGCTCCATGTTGGCTGTTGATTTCTTCCAAGATCAATGGATTTAATAAAAACGACCTCTCTCAGATTGTAGCGGTGAAAACTCGAAACATTTCCTTCACAACTCTCTTCCTGCTTTAACCACAGAAATGTTTCTCTTTCTGCTGATGGACCACAGCAGAAATCTGAGGTGAAATGTGTCAACCTGCTTCATTTATCCCTGTGTTATCCTCACTTTGCATCTACAGAGTCCTGTGCTTTGCTGCCCCCTAGTGGTTGATTCCTCTTACTGACTACAGTCCTGCTCCCCCTTGTGGGCGCCTTGCAGAAGGTTTTTTGGGGGATTTGTTGGTGTAAAGCTCATCAGTTCCACCTGTTCCTCAGCCGGCTGGATTTTTCTTCTCAACAACGATTTCTTTTGTCTTGTTTAAAGGAATTTTGGGGAAAAACAGAGGAAAAAATGAAGAAATCAAAAACATTAATAAAAATACCAACTTGATTGGTTGCCCTTCTGATCAAGTCAAGGACTGGGCCCTCGCAACCCGATCTGGGAGGGAAGGAGAGAGGAGGAGAGGAAAAAGAAAGGGAAAAGAGAGATAAAGTAGGAAAAAGGAGGGAGAAAGAGGGGAAAAAGAAAGGAAAAATCTCAGTTACCACTCAGTGTAAAATGTGTCGGTGGGGTTCAAACTCTAATGCATTTTTACAAGACTGTGTGACTTTCAGCACATCTGCATGTCCTCCTTCAGATGGCACATGTGTGTTACTTTTCATGCGAGCTGCACATTTGTGGTTCTGAGGAGACACTATGTGGAATATGTTGCACTTTAATGTGAATGTGTGTGGTCCTAGGCAGAGTCTGCAGAGCTCAGCAGCTGGTTTAACACAACAGGAAGGAAAGGAGCCAGTTTCTGCTTATTATTAACATGCAGTCTATGCCTGGTAACCTTCTCTGGGTAAGAAGAAGCTCATGTTAACCGAAGTGTAAATATAACCTGTACAGTTCAGCCACAACTGTTCAGCATCGTCACTGAACGGTCGAGCTTCCCGCTATCTCAAGCTGCAACAAGCTACAAGCTACAGAAAACGGTAAATAAGTAGAGCTTAACACGGAAACATGATTTAAAAATACTATGCATCCATGTTGTGGCCACAGGTCTTAATTATGTTTTTCTGACATTTTGGAACTGCAGATGGCTTTAAATACTACAATACCCATGAGCCTCAGCTGGTGTTGCCATGCAGAGGAAGCTAGTTGGAGGCTTGAGTCAGTAAAAACACTTGGTCACTGGAATAGGAAGGAAAATCCAGCACCATATTCATCCCAAACTGACCCAGAATCTGCTGTTTGCTTCTATACAATCACATCATTGGCTTCAGCTCACCATTAGCGGTGCATGTAGCTCAGTGATTGGATGTTTCTTACTTAAATGCATCCTGGGAATTGTAGCTAAGTTCTTCCTTATTATTTTGAAGTGTCTTTGACTCTTTAAATTAAGAAACCAGATGTTTTCTAATGCAGTGGTTCATCATTTTAAGTCCATTCAAACCACACCAACAATGTCCACCTAGAAAACGAACTGCAGAAAACGAACTGCAGAAAACGAACTGCAGAAAACAGCTTCTTCCACGTCAGGATTTTCTGACTGCTGTAATTCTAAAAACACCGTAAGCAGCATAAATCTGTAAAACTGCAGGTTTCAAAACGTGAGCCGTGTTCATGAAAGCCTAGCTTACCTACAGCCTGTGGTTAGCATCTCATACGCTGGCTAGCTTTTATGCTAGTTTTTAGTGTATCTGAGCAGTCTTACAATCTTCTGTGTAGTTTCACCGTCCTCCAAAATCTAAATTTCTCCATCTTACTAAAAGATTTCTGTGTGAGGGAAGCAAAAAACCCACAATCAGTTCACAGAGCAAAAACTTAGACGTGATGTTGAACTTGGCCTAACCTGAGGAAACATGTTGTGAGTGGCAGATGAGACAGAGGAAGAAGACGGGAAACAGAAGAGCTAGCAAGCGCCCACACACTTAAGATGCAAGTAAGAGGAGAGTTAGGGGTCAGCGATGGAGGAGAGGAACCAAAAAGTGTTAGACAGAGGAAAAGCAGCAGCAGCTGTTCGTTTTGAACCGTAAATATTAAAGCATATGAAAGTGACTTTTTATGAATGGTTAATGCTCTTATTTTTTAAATTGAGCTTAAATTGGTGCCAACAGGTCACTTGTTGGGCCGAGTATTGTTTGAGATTTTTCAAAACTGTTGCTGATATGATACCTGAGGCTACGGTGAGCCACAAGGAGAAACACGTCCCCCCCTAAACTTTGTCACCAGCGTGAGGCGAGTTTGTAAGTCGCTGTTTGGAGCTGCAAAGCTTTCATTCAGATTAGTGATTCATCAAAGTAGGATGGAGAAGGTGAGCGGTGCGGCCGTGGTTCGGTCCCAGGACACGCCGAACTTCACACAGATATCACCGCTTCATTTCTGGGATTCAAGTAACCGTTAACATGTTAATTGTGCTTCAGCTGCATTAAACGCACATTGTTAGAAAGCTTTGCAGATACTGTATGTTGAGTTTAAAGCCTTTCAGATACATTCAATACATAAACCTCATCTGGGCAGCGTTGCATTTCATTCTAAAGATGGATTTGCTGTTTTAATTCAGTTTTAGGAGACAGAGTTGAGAAAAAGATTCTGAACTTTAACACATCAAGTTTAGTTCCTGATTTCTTTAGTCTGGATGTAATTGGAAGCGCTTGTTGGCTCAATGTTCTCAGGTGTGTTCATTTGGAACAGCTGTGAACACCTTAAGACGTGTTCTGACAACAGGTAGTCTAAATGAGGCCTTCAGGGTCAGGCTCGCTCTGACCTGCAGAGCAGAGTGTCTACAAGCTCCCTGCGACACCTTTGCTAAACTTTGTGCTTTGGACTCGCTCCCATGTGAGGCCCCGCCCTCCCTCACCTGACTTGACGCTGCAGTGGATGTGGGCCTTGGACTCGTAGTAAACCCAGTCGAACCCGGCCTCCACCGCCAGTCGCGCCAGCATGGCGTACTTGTTCCTGTCTCGGTCCGACGTGGTGATGTCCACCGCCCGGCCCTCGTAGTGCAGCGACTCCTCCGAGTGGTGGCCGTCCTCGTCCCATCCCTCGGTGACCCGCAGCCGGACCCCGGGCCACAGGTTCATCACCGAAATGGCCAGAGAGTTCAGCTTGTCTTTGCAGCGCTGCAGCAGAACACAGCTGTCTCATGTCTTATGTGTCCACAGAATTTTATGTACATGCACAAGTACAGAGGGTAAACATAAACTTTATGGCCAAAGGTATGTGGACACCTGAACACAGTCATATAGTCAGTCGTGATAGTTGACTTCTATTCCAAAAGCATGAGCGTTGATGTTCCTCTGGTTTCCAGCACACATTGAACCTGCTGCAGGATTTACTCCCAGCTGGGAGAAAGTCTTTTTTATGGACTTGGCTTTGTGCACAGCAGCACTGTCATGTCAACAGGAAATGGTGTGAAAGCAGTGTTGTATGCTGAAGCATTAAGATTTCCCTCCTCTGGAACTGAGGGGCCAAACCAAACCGGGAAAAACATTCAAACTAAACCAAACCAAATGTCCACATACTTTTGACCATACGGTGAATATCTGAATAGTGAAACTATGTATGTTCAAATATGGCTATAAACTGGGAGACAACCCTTACATCAGCTCCAGAGTGATGACTTCATGTCTGACATTTTTTGTAGGATTTTTGAAAGTTTAAACACACAGACAGCACTCTTTAAAAAAAAAAAAATCCCCATTTGGATAATAAAGGTGGGTTTCCATGGAGACGTTCACCAGCCTACCAGCTCAATGCACCGCTGCATAATAAGAAATCCTTCATAATCAGTCGTAGGAATCAACCAGTTTCTCAGAGGGCCTTTATTTTGAAAAACCTGCAGAAGTCTCTTCCTCATGCTGCCTTAACTCAGCTGAGAGTTCATCCATGTGGTTTTAACTGAGAGGTTTTATTTTACTTGTTTATGAATGACCCTGAAATTCAAATCTTTCCTTGCAGCCATATTTTAGGTTTTGTCTGATGTGTTCTGTGTTTTTACGTCCTCGTCCTGATGAAACAATATTTTATTTATCTGTATTTTCTGTCGTTTAAATGACGAGATGAACCTGAATGTTTCAGCGTTTTTCTCCTTGTGTGTCGTGTGTTGCTGCTGCGTATCATCACTCTTTCAGGGATAAATAAAGCTGTGTTGAACTGAAGTGACTGTAGTTGGCAAGAGGTTAAACCTTTTTAATGTTATCTGAGACTTTATGCTCGTTTCAACTTTCTAATGTATTTTTTATGGTTTATGGTTTGATTTATTGCTGCTCGTTGACCTTTCTGCTCCACATTATTCTTCCATATGATCACATGCAGACTGACCTTTGAACTTCTTCCTGCTGTTTGTTTGAAATTTTGATGATGCAGGAGTTTAAGCCCCACCCACTGCTGCTGCACTCTGAGCCTGCGCTTTTAAACCAATCAGACAGCAGCAGAAAAGAGACATTCTACTCACACCCATCCACGTCACCGAATCCCCGTCACACCCCGGTCACCCCTCTCCCCCTTGTCTGTGGCTGCAGCCTTCCCACAATGCACCCCTGCTGTCCCAGCCTGATGTTTGCTCTCTGTGGTGAGCGAAGGGGCTAAGCTGAGGATGGATGGAGGGGTGAAGGGGGGACTGTGAGGTTTTAGGGTGAGGGTGGTTGGGTGACGGGGGAGGCTGCTGCATGAACAAGAGGTCATCAGCGTCCCTCCAAACCTGGAGTCTGGTCAGGGTGAGCAAACAGAAGGTGAGAGGGCCTATTGAGGGACTCGTCCAGCTCCCCCCTGCTCTCGCAAATAAATCCTCCAGTCGCTCTGTTCGCCTAATCTGCACCCAGGCTGCATTGTCAGGACGACTGTGGGGTCGTCACGTGGGATTTATCCGAATTAATATCTCAGGTGACATCTCAGACACACCTGGTCTGATTGTAATTAACTGAAGGGGGAGAATTTGTTCAAAAAGCAGCGCTGATTGGCCTGATGAGGGCGCTGTTTTTCCTTAAAACTTAAACATTTACATAGGCCAATTTTGGTCAACTTTAACATGATTGGTTCACAGAGAAAGAAATATTCCTTGAAGTAACAATTCTAAAGACTCTGATTAAAATAACTGCCTGTTAAGTTACAACCTATCGCTGAATGACGTGATGAGAAACATTTCTGTTTATCAATATGGATGTTGAAGTAATTCGTGATGTATTTGCTGGATTTTATCTTTTGGGTCTCGAGCTGAAAAAGTTTTGAAACCTCTGAACTACAGAAGAAGAGAACGCTCATTTCCTGCATTTTCTGACAGCCGATCATCTGAAAATATATTTCCTAAAAAATGAAGGAGCAGCCACGGTCAGCGGTTAGATACAGAGCTGCAGGCGACAGGCTGCAAACCTCCAACCTTTCAGCCATGTAACAAACTCCTGTCACTGTGTGCGGCTGTCTGCAGACTCACGCTGTGTGCAGCATAAAATCAGATCAAGTTGCTCATATGATGCTGAAAAAAGGCCAATTATTGCCTGACTTTCTTTATTAAAACTACAGTGGTAGAATGCTGTAACCTGGAGTATTTAACTGCATTCTGCTGTTACCACCAGTGACCACAGGTGTCACCAAATCAACCTGGACTGAAATCTTCGCGATTGCCACTTTAAAACGATTTTGGCAAATTAAATGAGTTAAGAAAACATAGGATTCAGCTGACTACAGGAGAGCTGATGAACAGAGTCAAATACTTTTTCTGACATGATGTAACAACAAGACCCTCATCCGACTTCATTTAAAACATGGCACATATGAGACTGAAGAGGGCGCTGTGGGTCCAATTTTAAGGATCTCCCTAAATTTTTACAAATTGAGGCTGGAGGAATGGATGAAATATGGCACAGAAGAAGAGTGATGAGGGTACTGTTTCACATTCAAGCTCAAACTTGATATTTCAAGACACCATTGGTCCAATTTTGACTAAATTTAACAGTATGATAAGTTCACAATTAAAGGAATTAACCAGCCAAACAGGGCATGTGTGAATAAAGGTCAAAGTTTGGATATCTCAGGCGCCACTGGTTGGACGCATGTTGGGGTCGTTCTCATGTAAAGCTAATTAAAAGCTTGTTTTACATATTAAAACATGAATCTCGAGACAGCTTTGGTCTGATTTTTACCTGTTTAAACTAATAATTTTTGAGGATTTATATTTTTTAGTAAAAAAAAAAATTTTTCATTTATCTATTTTGGTCGTTTTTAAACTTGAACCTGACACATCTTCCACTCTACTTAACTGATTTTGACAAACTTTGTAAGAATGAGGCATTTAAGCATTTTTATGTCATTTTAAATTTGTAAAATGTTCATTTAAACAGTTTATCTTCCCTGATAGGAAACTCCACATAAAGTCACAACTGATTACTTTAAAAAACTGCTCATATGCGGACAAATCCAGAGAAATTGCATTTTTCTGGCGAATTACGGGTCAAAATATGAGACTTTGACAATCTATAAATATCTCGATTAAGATTAAACCAGAAGGAAAGTTGTTTTTTTATTTTACTTGACTGTGTTTCAATTTCAGTCACTACAGTCTTATTAAATCAAGCTTGCCTGCCTGCAGGACGTCCTGTCATTTCCCTGCCGCCTCTGAAAGCGTCTCTCAGTGATGCAGCGTTTCATGAATCTCAGCCTATTAAGAGTGAAAAGTGGGATTAAACGCTATAAATGTCTTTTTCCATGTTGGCTGTGATAAGAATAGCTCGTGCCTCGGTGGCCACAGATGCCTTTTCACAGCGTTCACTGTGGATTTTAACGTCTTATGTTTTCTCTCCGCGGTCAGAGCAACGAGCTGGACTTCATAAATCAGACGATAGATTTTGTTGGTTTTCCTTTCAAGGTATACAGATCGACGGGGGTTTCTGTAGGAGCGGTTTAAGCACTAAACCGCTGGCTGCACAAACATTGGACGCGCAGGCTGACAACATGTGCCTATGCACACCTTTGCGCTGCAAAAAATGTCCTTCTGAACAGGTCAGCTAGTCTCTTGTGGCGTCTGAGAGTCTTGTTTTCTTGAGATGAGGGAACAAATTTGCAAAAAGTCAAAGCGTATTCTGTTTATTCCAGTGCAGTTAGATCGATTCACACAAATCAAAGACCGTGGTTTGATGAAAGTGGTGATTTGCCCTTTTCTTGGAGAAGTTTTTACGCACCATGTCTGCAAGAAATCCCTGAAATTAGTCAGCAGTGATCGGAAATAATCTTTCACTTTTTACATTTTTACATTCGCTTTGAAAAGAAAAGTGAACTAGCTAAAAGGCCAAGTTAATGACAAAGAATGTCACTTTCTGCAGTGTAGCTTCGCCTCCGAACAGTCGCGTCTCTATGCAGCAACGAGCGCCCAGGAAAAAGCGAATAAAAAATAAAGAGGCGGAAAAAAAGTGTATAATTAAGGCTTCAACACAAGTGAAATGGGCTATTTTTGCACATGTGCTCTGCGAAAACAAACAAAAAGTAACACGGAATAGTAAAAGACAAACAGGAGGCTGTCTGCTGCGGCTTGGAGCCCATAAATTGTGTGCAGGTCAGCGCCGTTGACGCGCAGCGGCTCAGAGTGCGCGCTGCAAAAAATGTCCAGTTTGGAGACGTTTCACCTAAAAAAGTTGTGTGAACTTTTGAATTCATTGACAAGAATCAAGTGGGCTGATTTGATCTTTCTTGTCTTTTTACAAATGAACATCTTGGAGTGCTTTTCTATGAAACATCCTGAGAAAAAGCAGAAAGAAAAAATCTAATAAAGTTGGCAGATTTTGGAAACTGATTGTCTTGAATCACGTTCATTTGGATAATATGCACCAAAGACAAAGCGAATTAACTCATCCATACATGCGGACTTTGCTTCTTGCACTTAAAGACTCCATCTTGTACATTTGTCCATTTAAACCCCGTTGAACGGAGTCTATCTGGCGGATATTTCTTGCAGTGCGCGCAGCGAGGTGACAGCTTCTGCCGGGAGTGCGCGCTTTCATTCCCCACGTGGGTCTGTGGACATAAGCGCTGCCGCTCGGAGAGGAAGCCCGCGGTCACAAGAGCAAGATATAAATACTTTATTCCTGGGGAAATTGGGAGTCAAATAAATTCCACCCGGGGCCACATCAATGACGGTGTCGTAAAAATTTTTGACAGTCCAAAAGGCGACTGTTAAGTCTGGCCAGTGGGGCTAAAAACGAAAACGGTAAACATCACTACACGCTTGACCCGGGCTCTAACCAAATACGACTTTTGGCTGTTTTTCCACCAAAAAACATGATGTAAAACAGAGGACATAGTGTTTTAATTAAGAGCGACCGCTTTTCCATACATTTATAGACGGGGTTGCCCTCTTTTACGCATGAGCTGCCCACAGTGAACCTCTGAAAGTTCATGTGCTGCAGAAGAGGAGAGCTCTGATTCAAATTGGTCACCTACACAATCCAGAAACAAGCTCCGCTGTGTCAACAGCTGCAGGCATTTTAGAATTGACTGAAGAATGAGTTGAGCAAACAGACAGATTCTGTAATCAGTTTCTCATAGAGCAGCGCTGCAAGAAAAAATCCACCTTAAAGCCGTTTTCATGTGAGAGAAAGCGTTAAAAATGTAGTTTTTAAAAAGAAGAGAAAACAG